>OZ037996.1:46579410-46626910 GCA_964035705.1 Porites rus | reverse complement strand
ACCATGCTGGACATTCAACTGCCATTTGGAATCTTGTTTTATTTTCTCGTGCCGTCATTGTTTTATCGTACAACAATTATTTGGCGAAAAAATGTTAGGTTAAGATCATTTTTGAGGCTCACTAGTACAAGGGTACTGCATAAAAGGGTAAAGACTAGGTAAGAAAAATCTGAGTTTATTTGCCACTAGGCCTGTGGAAGGCACTAACTAGTATCCATGTCCTGGTGTTTCTGAGATTCCTGTTTCATTATTAGTTACACAGAGACTGCGCAAAGGAACCACTTCTGAAACCAAAGTAGACACTAAGAAAGGAGACAAAAAAGACAAGAAAACAGCCAAAATGTCTGACACTGTAAGTTCGTGTATTTGTTACTAAAGGTATTATGATATTCAAAACCTTAACTGTTTTGATTTGTAACAGTTTCGTTTAATGCGCTGCAATGGTAGTTGCAAACCTTTGTCAACTAAGGGCAATCTCTCAGCCAACCTATTTCAGAATTCTTGTGCAAAGACCCGCTTCCAACCTTGTCGAACTTAATTATTTCATGTGCTGATGCTGTTGCTTTAATTAGGAAAAACTGATGCTTAAATCCAAAAGCATCAGTTTCTGCTCATAAGTTCTAAATTTGCCAGACTTCGCTCGTCTAAAGTTAGGCCTGGAATGGACCCTACGTGCAAAGTACAGTCAAACCCCGTTACTGAATGCGGACACTGAGGGGGCGTAGAAAGTGTCGGTATTTAGCGAGCTGAATTTCGAGAAAATGTAAGGGCTTGCTTTCCCCTGGGACAAGGATAACTGTTCGTAACAACGCGGAGTTATCAGTGTTAAGCTGGTGTCCCGTAAAGCGGGGTTCGACTGTATAATGGCTATCTGCCGTATTTCTTGGACCTTAAGACCAAAGGAGAATGATATAAGTAACTGTGCAAAGTCCAGGCGAAGTTTCACGTGCATAATGAAGAGTAGTAATAAGTATGATATTTTTAGGAAAGAAATCAACAACGAAAATTGTGGTTTCACTTCATGATTTAATTACAAAACTAATTTGTTTTTTTGATAGCTGTATAAACAACTGCTTTATGCCGCGTCTCTACTGATTTCTCCATTTAATGTTGAAAGTTACTTATCCACTATACCGCGGTTTTTAGGGTTCCTCACTTGCCTAAAACTTGCCGGGTAACAGAAATAAGATTTCGTGACTTGTTTACAAAATCTGTTGTATTTCCCTTTCTTGATGCTTTTCTACATTGTCATCAAGGAGACTGGTCAGACCTGCATTCAGAGCCCACAACGTTGTGAAGTTCAGAGTTATTTGGAATCGGAAGAGGGCTTGTTTGTTAGTAATTCTTGGAGTTTACTTTTTCCATCCTCTGTTGACGTATCAAGAACCTGTGTTTTTGTAATTCCATTGAAATGTTACTATAGGTAATAGCATAATATGTAGTGATATTAGGCATAAATACCACGAGTGATATTTCGAAATTGTTATACGTAATTTCACGAGCCGTTAGGCGATTGAAATTTGAGACAATTTTTAAATATAACGAGTGGTATTTAAGCCAAATATCACGTCCAAATCATGCTATTATTTGTTTATACTACTACCCGCAAATGGTTTGTAATTTTCACGTATAGGTATTTCAAATTAAGGTGAAATACTACTGCTCTAAGCCAATCAAATTGCAGAAATTTCTCATGTGGTAGTATAAAGCTTGTAACACGTTTTCTCACCATACTCAAACTTTTGATGGTTTACCCCTAAAGTAGCCAGTAAACCGTGTGTACATTCAGTAATGGAATTCCACATTAGACCACAACTTAAATATGACTACACGTTCCAGAAGTTTGGCGATAAAGGTAGATGTCAAAAACATCAACAAAGCTGTTAAGTTTCGTTGTAAAGCGCTGCAATGTCTCCATGGCTCAGCTGATAGAGATTACGCCAAAAGGCTAACGACAGAAAAAGAGTCTAACGTTGATATCTCTAATTCTAAGCACGGAGCTTGGGCTTTTTTTAAGTGACAAATCGAACGCCACATAGTAAGAACTGCTTGCTGCCATTTAAAAAGACTCAAAAATGGAGCGATGAATATGGGTATTTTCACACTATACTGGATAGGTTTTATGTTGAGCTACGAAAAGCTGTCCGGTATCATGATATGAACACCTATCCGATATGTAACTCTCCACCTTAGAAATCGGCCAGGCGCAGCTTCGCTCCGTTATAGAAATGGCGCCGCTACATCTGTTCGTGTGTGAACAGAACTGAGCCCTATGCAGTATGATTTTCATGGCGGTGTAAACACTATCTGGTATAGTAGTGTGAACATAGCCTAAAGCAATAACGAAGCGAAGGGATGGAGCTATAATTTTAATAATAGTGTACTTGACGAAAAAGCTACGTGTCACATTTTACTAACTAGATCTTGAGTAATTCTTAAACAAATTGCACACTACCTGTGCGACACAGTCCTGTTGACAGCATATTTCTCTTGTGATAGTGTTCGTATTTGACCACCAAAACAAAGTTAGTTTAGCAACCGACTGATCTCATGTGATCTGACTTGTTACTTGTTAGGATCGCCCTACGTCAACGCAACGCTCCAAGTTATCAGCGAAAAAGTCAGGAAGAGGTAAAATTATAAATTAGTCAAGATGTTTCATTCACTTGTTTTTCTAACCTTTGTTTACTAACCACCCCTTGTACAAAATAAAACTACTGACAAAGAAATTTTTAGCGAGTTAATTTTCATCTTTATCCTTTCTAGGTACTAGTACTCCTTCGTCACAGTCAAAATCAGCCCTTAGCGAAACAGCAGCAGAGCGGACTGGGGTGAGTTAATTTTGGACGGTCCAACATTATTACGACCCAACTAATGACAGTTGAGACTAAAAATAGGTCGTTGCTCAGTTTTCCAGCGCTTAGCCAGGAGCTATTTTACTTCAAGTTTTTATTGGTTCTTTTGAATGTCTGCGCCTGCTGTGATTGGCTGACGTAATATTGCTGTTCCACATGTATTACTACGTCTTTCAGTTGATAATTGTTGAATGGTGATTTAATCTGAGGTAAAGTAGTAGTAGTAGCGTCTGCCCTCTGATTATTTCATTCTTTTTTGTTTTGTCAGACACCAGCCAGTGTGGATGGCGTTACAGTGGACCCAGTTTTAGAAGCAAAGTACAAAGAAAAGTTTTTTACTCAGGTTATTAGCTTTGCTATTTTATTAACAACGTGATTTATGCCCTGTTGTCTCTCTGAAGAAATGAGTGACGCTGGGTATATTCAGAATATGGCAATTAGGCCGCTATGTTTACACGAACATAACAATTTGGTTTTATCAAGTGAGTCAATTAAGTTGTGTTTCCTACGCCATAGAATGATTCAGAAGATGTTTCGAACGGTTGTCCTTTGTCAGAACGAAACATCATCTTCATTGTGTCCGCGGTCCGTTTAAGTTTGAAAAGCATAACGAACTTGTTCGAGATCGATATATTTATTCACTTAGAAGACTTTTTTACGAAAGTATCTGATCACCACCATAACGTGTATAGGCGTTTACAAACTTGAACTGATTTATGCAGACCAATCCTTAGTTTACCCGTTGGAAAGAAGTTTATCTTATGGGAAGTACAAGAGGTTGTGGTCTTTCAAAATAAAAGGACGCAAGATTGTTTTATTGCCATTTGCACAGTATTCTGATAAACGTTTTACTTTTTTTAGGTCTATGCGCTTGTAGTGGAAGCTTTTGACAGAATGGATATGGTGTTTGATGACATAAAGGCCGCCGAATTGAACGCCGATCAATAGTGTCCAATTATTTATATTAATCCCGACCTGAGGTTGTTTTTGAATAAAGTACGTCAGACTCACTTTGTATTGGATCTGTTGTTTCCCTAACGTTGTGTCCTTTTCACAGTAGATATCGCTTTGCTGGAACTAGTTAGCCTGCGAGCAAGCGGCTCCCGCGGCGCTCTGGCTCTTCCCCTCTCTCACTCTCTCTGTCATCCCCCCCCTCCCCTCCCTCCCCGCTCCGTATTCCCGCGAGCACATCCGGCTAGGAACTAGGTGAACAGGACGCCACGTCTTTTTGCATTCGAATTCCAAAAAAACAAGGTATAAAACTCGTAATAAGAAAAGTATAACCCAGGGGAAATTGAAATATATTTCCAACATGAGATACCCTATCTTGGAGAGAAGGGATGGTCACGACTGACGATGCTCGAAGAGCGAAACATATTTCAAATTACCGCGGTTTTACAGTTTTTTTTCTAGTTCTACTTATTTTAACATATTCCTGGCTTCGGTGTTCTAAATTTCTCAGAAAAAATACATCGTTATCCTTCCCTTTTTTACTTTCTTAATCTTCTTACAGAAGTCACATCAAATCTAACAACGTTAGACTCTTTTTGTGCTGAAGCAGGTGACAAGCTACCAGGAGAAGAAAATATATCTTTGGCCTCGGTAACTCAGTCGGCTTTAGACGACAAGCTGTATAATCAGTTTGCAGCTGTACTTAACAAGTAGCTTTTGAGGGAGTTCGGCTTTTGGATGCCTGGGTCATTATTCTGAAAAAAATTCAAAGAC
The DNA here is from genome assembly GCA_964035705.1 of Porites rus. Taxonomy (NCBI): domain Eukaryota; kingdom Metazoa; phylum Cnidaria; class Anthozoa; order Scleractinia; family Poritidae; genus Porites; species Porites rus. The sequence continues at coordinate 46,622,330 of OZ037996.1, read as the reverse complement.
AAAATTCCCGAAATTTTATTTCAGTTTTTTTTATTATTTTTCTTTATATAACTAATTTATTTAACATCATTCAACATAGCATCACAATAAATTTTACAATAACCGGGCGGCAAAAAAAGGGGGCAAAACGTTAAAAAAAAAAAAAAACAAGCAAAAAAAGCGGAATACGAAAGTTCACTGAGATTAACAACAACTAGAAGAACAAATAGAAAGATAACAATAGTGCGCGTTTGCTAAATTACTATAAATGAACACTAATCAGAAATGCACAAGGTGGTCTACTTATTTCTGTATATGTTAAGATTTCCGTTTGTTATTGTAATTTCTCTTTCGCAGTGGGTTTTAATTTCCAAGAGAACAATGCGGAAAACCTCCAGTTCTTGGGTCTCAAACTTGTTTCTAGCTAAGTAAACGTAATATCTAGCAATTAAGAGATAATGGTTAAAAGTATGAAAGCTGTTAGATTCAGGTTTGTATCCATAAAGAACTTCCGTTGGATTGGGATTTATGTTTTCAGAACGTTTACGATTTCACCAATCTATGACCTTTTCCCAAAAAATTTTGACGGCAGGACACTCGTATGATGTGCCTAATAGTTTCACAAGGAGCATCACATTGTTTGCATTTTGGAGAAGATTTAACATTCATTTTCCAAAGGCGTTGATTGGTTGGACGAATATTGTGGATGAGTTTGAACTGAAAACTTATTAGCTTATTTTCAATGGTGATTTTGAATGGAAGCTCATATACGACACTAGGAGTGAGTTTTTGATCTCTTAAACAGAATTCAGTTAATGGAGGGCAGAAAGATTTCTCAGCAAACATTAGTCGAGCATATTTTGCTGAAACATTTCCAACGGTTAGTTGCGTCACCATTAGTTCGTCGGTGTGTGCCTGATTGCCATGTAAGATAGCATTTCGTTCCAATCTTTAGGAATCGCGGCCAGAAGACCACCGTAATCAAGAAAGGTACCACGAACGTCGAAAGTATCGTTGAGGTCTTGGAAAGATCGGAAGTTATCGTGAGCATTGAGGATGTCTTTGATTCTTAAAATGCCTTAACTAACCCATGCTTATAAAAAACCGTCTTTCCGTCGATCTTAATAAAACGGTTATTGCAAAGTATTTCCTCTTTGATTTCATTCAGTTGTTTTCTCTTGTTAATTTATAAACTAGGCTTTATTTCTGGTTTTATTGCGTGTACTATTTGGAAGGACGTTTTGTGTGTGTATGTTTTATTTTGCACGTCTTTATGTTTTCAGTTTCTATTGTTTTCATAATGTTACGAGTGTAACTTTTTATATTTAAAAAAACGTTTCAATAATACCAAAGCACGTATATTCTTATTGTACAGTAAAGGCAAAAATAATTCTGATTTTAAAATGTAATGATACAATGGATCCAATCACGATAAATTAGGTGAACTTTAAGGGAGGAATGTTACAGAAGGCGGGAGGGAATGCGGAATGGTACAAATTGTGTGGTTTCGGTTAGAAATGCGTTCATTTATTCAATATGTCAAACTTTAACCGCATGATTTATGCCATTTCGCAAATGTCATACCCCTTATCCGAAACCGAAACAATGTCATAATTTGATAAGGAAACAAATACGCTCTGATACTGGGTTGGATTTGATTGGCCAAAAAACTATTGTTTATTATAGAGATGGGATTATGGAAACTGAAAAAATATTTTTTTTTTTGTAAAATTATTTGAACACAGCGATTAACTAAACCCTCAGTTAGCTTATTGACATAATAAACTCCCTTTCGATGTTAGAGGAATGCTCAAAGCTTGCACATCTCGAACCGCTTGTGTTGCAGTTTCCAATCCTGATTACATTAAGGCAAGGTAAAGTCCCGTCTAAAAATGAGTTATGAGGAAATAAATTAAACTGAAAGTTTGTGGCCTTTTGTTTTGCCTGTCATTATACTTAAAACGAAGTATTATCGATTCGGCCTTGTCATAAAGTTTCACTGCGTGCCTTCATACCGATTGTAAGCTCATCTTAACAAGTCTGGATAAGAAGGTTCAATCGCAAGCAAACCGTAAGATTTTAAGAGCTGTTAGCGCTATATTAGTGTTCTATACTCATGAGGTACATAACACCTTCGGGTTTTTTTTATTTTGCTGCATGAATTATGTAAAAAAAGCTGTCGCTTTTAGGGCAACATTCCATATTTTTTCAATTTAAAAGCCAAGGAGTGATTTCGAAAAGGAATCAATAGAAAAGAATTAATCCAAGATTCATTTTTTATATCAGTAAAACAAATGGCGAAGAGTGCTGTAATGGTGATGTATTGCTTAAACTTCAAAGTGCATTGTATAATTTGAGACGTCGATAGAATCACCATCAGATTGAGGATTTCAAGAAGCGTTTTAATACTTTAATTCGGTTTAAATTGGGTTTTGTAAAGTACTTTTATTGACAGTGGGCGAATATTCCGGATCTCACTTTCAGTGAAACAGACCTTCTGGTTTTTTTTCTTTTTTTGATTCTTGCATGTTGCACATAGAAATCGGTCGTCGACCAAGTGAGATCTTTGTGTCTTTAGGTCACTTTCAAGTTATTGAAGCATGGTTTGACTCCATTAACGAAAAGCGCACCACTGTACCAAAAAGAACTGATACCTTATATAGGGATTGGGTGTCGGTTTAAAAATGGTTATACCAGCCTATCAAGATATCATATTACCTGCAGTCCTATTATGATTTCTTGGCCTTGTATACCCCTGGGACGTACCGATGTACGCATGGTACGTAATGCCAAACACTTTTCGAAAACGAGGTATCCAAGGGTCTATATATATACCTTATTATAGGAAATTAACTATGCATGTTGACAACGCGAAGAAAATTTACGTTACACAAAATTCACCCGAATTTTCTAAAAGTTAGGCTCACATACATCAAATTAAGGCGAAGTTTTCGAAAACAATGTGCGCCTAACTTTATTTAATGCGAATTCGCTGCAATAGAAACTTCTCAGCATACATTTCTAAAGGGATAAAAATCATAAATAAATTTCAGTTCGATCTGGAATTCAAAAGGAGGCGTGAAGGAGTTATCACAAGAGCTCCTTGGTGCTTCGTAAGGAAAAAAAATACATTTACATAACATGCTATAGTATTCAAATATTAGACGGCAAACAGCGTTTTCTAATAAAGTCCTATCTCTTCCTTTTAGATGTTTGCAAAATCAAAACTACTGCGCATGTTTGCCCAGGAAACATTTGGTGAAGAAAAGTATTACCCAGTCTTTCACGGTGAAATGAAAACCACAAAACCATTCGCTCTGGTCGTAAAACGACCTCGGTGCATTTGGAAACGGCCTTTTGCTAGAACAGAATTTGTAATCCTTGATGGGTTAGAGAAATATGTGAAGAGCGAAGAAGTACAGAAATTCCTTGAAGGAGTTAAAACTAAAGTGACTCGAGAGGATTTGACGGAACTAAAGAATACTTCTGGTCAGTCAGGACACAGGTGTGTGGTACTTTTAAAGTTCAGCATCATCTCTGAAAGCCTTCCTTTTCTCTGAGACCCTTATAGGAAAATGACATGACTAACAACAAAACTTACACCAACAAACTTTAGTTTTGTTAGGAACACATCAACGATACAATCAGTAGAGTTTAATGTCTAATGTTCCCCTGCAAATACAAAAATCTAATCGAGGCGGGGGAAAGCGGAAAAAGAGAAAGAAATATTAACGCTATAAAATCAAAAAAAAAGAAGTAAAGAAAAAGTAAAGAAAAAATTACTAAAAAAGTATCTTGTAACTGTTACTTACGAAGAGGAGTTGCTATTTCGGCATAAACTGACCAAATAACAACAAATTTTTAAGGTGAAATCCTTGATAGCAATAAAAGCTGATGAACAAAGCAATTGATCATTATTTTAAGGGGAGTAAGAGTCCCGAGAGAGGTTGGTAATCCGTTAAATTTATCATGGGGTATGCCGACGAGTCTTTGAGACTCTTGACCTGTTCCAGACAGAAGAGATGAATTTGCGAACCTGTTTCAGACAATAACTATCAAAATATATATGAATCCTGTTCCTGTGGCTGTTGATGGCCAATGACGAGAGAAGCATTGATAGTTTCACACCTTAGTTTGATTGAGAATAAGGGACTATGGAGAAAAAAATCGACCCTTATGAAGTAAAATATACCCTCTTCAAGGGATAAGGGGTAATTTTTATACCCTGTTACAAAGTCAGGGAAGTCAAAAAATACCCTGTTGAGCGAGACATACCTGATAGCCCATATATGGGAATAACCCTTTGGGAGTAAAGCCTCGTTCAACGGAGGCAACATCGTTGGATGTTACATGTTGCGTCTGTTTGCACACCCTGTTGCATGTTGTTAGATGTTTTTAGGGTTGTTGCGCAATGTTTGAAACCGGTCAAACTTTTCAGCCAACAACTCGCAACATTTCTTTTGTTCCGTGATCGCCGAAGCGTAGCGCAACAATGTTGGATCCGTTTGCACAGCTCTTCCAACATTGTTGGGGCCACGCACGCTCATTACGCATGGTTTACAAAGACTTATGGGTTGTATCCTTCCCACGGTGCACTGCAGGTACCAACATTGCTGGGAGTTGTTGCATCCGTTCGCAGACCACTGCCAACACGCACGCAACAACTCCCAACACTGTTGGTGCAACAGTGTTGGAAGTTGTTGCGTCCGTTTGCACGCAGCCTAAGAGTAGCGCGATGGTGACAACACACGCCTCCCACCAGCTTCGAGTCCCGGAGGCGACGCCATATGTGGGATGTTGGTTCTCGCTCTTGATCTTGCGCCGAATGGTTTTTCTTCTGGTACTCCGGTACTACCTTTGTTGTTAAAATTCATTCAAATTTCAGTTCCATCTGGCAATATAGACAAAGAGCCATTTTATTGATGTGTTACCATTATATCAATTTATAATTTTTCGTACTGTTGGCCCTCTACCTTTGAGGCTCGCCACGTTTACCGATACACAGGCGCGGATCCATACTGGTTTCCAGCGTTTTCCAGAAATCGGTCAGATGTTTCATAATAAAAATATTTTTAATAATAATAAAACTTTCCAAGTTGAATCTGAAACCCTGGAAAGGGAACTTTAGGGAGTCAAAATCCAAAGAAATTACCGGGGGAGCATAGCATGCCCTCCGGGCTCTCCTAGAAGCTTTCTCCCTCGGCCCTCGTTTAAGAAATCAGTCAGTATTTATCCTAGGTTTCCTAATTTGTTTGTCCGTTTGTTTATATCTTTCCTTCAATTAACGTGCATCTTGTTATCTTACTTCTTAACTGACGTTGACGTTGATTTATCTTTATCATTTGTACCTCAGCCGTCGAGAATGTCATTTAGATGTAGGAGAGTTGGTAAAGGGAAAAGCCGTATCCATTGATGATCTGGGCTACCTAGAGCTTGGTAAAGTTAGCCAGGAGTACGTTACCGATCCAGATCTCCGTGATATATTGGCCCAAACAGCACTCGATTATAATAAAGTGAACTCTTTTGAAGACTCCAAACTACTTCTCATAACATCAGTTGTCTACAGTGAAAAATTGGAAGTACATGGCTTTGTAGAAGAACAGGTATGAAAAGAACCTTTCAGAATACCGCTAAAAAATTAAACTTGGTACACCACTCTCGTTTCCAGATCGTTTTATCTTAAAATGTTTTCAAAATTGCCCTCCTGAAAGCAACTGGAAAGTGAATGGCCTGCCCTCAACCCCCCCCCCCCCCCTCTCCCCCTCCAAAAAAAAATAAATAAATAATAGAGAAAGTTCAGGGCTTCCAAATGATGCGATATCTGTAGTTCTATGTTGTTACTAAACGTTTTTTTGTATATTCGGCGAGTAGTTCCTTTCAAGAGGTTAAAAAAAGCAAGTCATTCAACCCTCAACCCCAAACGTGGTCGCAGTCGCCTCACGAGAGGTTCCAACTAAATATGATAGTTTATGGGAGGTGGCCGCTCACTTGTTTAGCTAGCTTTCACCCTCAGTGTGTGAAAATAAAAAAAGCAATCCGACCTTTGAGTTCCATAAGAAAAAAAATTATTGGTTCAGTTGATGTAGAATCCTTCTAGGGCAGTGCTTTCACATGCTATCATATTTGTTGTCAGGATTTTTGATATGATTTTTTGTCATTTTCTTCTTAACCACTCTCGGCTTTATTACCGTGAAAGACTCAGGTAGATTTTAGCGCGCAAGTGAATCCTCCTCAACTGCCACCAAAGAGTTTAAAGTCGACAAAGATAGGGTTTAGCCTCAGGAACGTGTTTATCCCTCCTGGAATGGCAACCAGGTCTTGGCCGGGTCCTATTCTCATCAAATGTTGCCGCGTGGAGTACAACAGAGAAAAAGGATTACTGGAAATACCGAAAGGAGAGTATATAGGCAAATCTGGCCCAATACCGAGAGGTGGGATGGACGAAGATGATGACGAGGAATGGGACGATGTTGTTACCAATCTGGACTCAGACGAAACGGATCTGCCAGGTTAGAACTACTGACCAGCTCAGATGAATCTCCCATAAGAAAACATTTAATTCGGAGGTTGCTGGTGTAATGGCCATATAATCATTTTTTTAAAAAAAACAAAAACCTTTACAGTATGAGGTAAATAAACAGTTAGAGTGCAGTGGTTGTTCAGATCTTTTGACTAAAGGGAACTTTCTGCAAACGTCAGGGCCGAGGTATCTTGTTGAAGTAAATACAAAACACAGCCACTTTGAGGGAAAACATTCAAATTCCTGGAAAACAAAACTATCTCCCTGGATCATATAGCTAAAATCCCCGCTTGCACAGAGGCCATGGCCACATCAAGTGAGAGTTACGTCTATCGATGGGTGCAGTGTGCCTCGCCACAAGGATTTTTAATTTCAAATGTGCGATCAGCAGGTCCGAGGAACCTTAAATAACCCACGCGTACCTCCGAGAAGACGCCTTTTAAGGCTGTTGATTGGATCCTCTTAGAATTCTATTAATGTTCTAGAATATGTAAGGATGTATAATCACGAATATAGCAACGTTTTTTTTAGAGTATTTCACACCTGATGATGTCGAAAAACTGGAAATTATAAAAAGGGAAGTCTTGATGACTGAAGCCACCAGAGAGCAGCGTAAAGCGCGTGTCAGCAAGTATCGGAGATGGGTAAGTTATCGGGACCAGAATGTATTGAATGTGCAGTTTTACATTCTACCTACTACCCGTGAAAACCCTAATAGACCTTCTTCATACCTAATCTGTTTGGCTCTCAACAAGCATGCACATAGTCATATAATTATATGCCTTCAAATAACAGCTATGAATTTCCGACGATATGACTATCGCTTTGCTGTGCCATTATACGGGGAGGTTCCGCCCAAAAGGGTTACATTTTCCAGGCTTCATGTTTATGAAAGGGTTACAAGAGCTCTAGAAGCATGAATGAAATGCCGCAAGTTGTCCCTGATGATATTTACGTGTTGAATGTTCTGCGCTATGCTAACATAAATCAAATGGCTTATGGCCAGAAATAGATCAAGTACATCAAGACATATCCTGTTTAGACTGGCCAGAAGGCATCGATTCCTACGCTGTCATCTGCATTTATACGCGAATAACAATTTTAGATCCCAAGATTAACCAGTAAAAGTGTGTCTGTTTGTTCACAGTTTGAAGAGGCTCTGTTGAAAAAGAATCAAAAGGACCAAAAAGTATTACTAACTGACGAGCCGCTAACGGAGGAAGACTGTAAATTCCTGAGCAGTATTCCTGTTTCTGCCACTTTAGGCCAGAGCATACTGGATCTTTCAACTCTAACGAAAGATATCATTCAGGGATATGGAATAGTCTTGAAGACACTTGAGAGTACGTATCAATGTGAAATCTTTTCCTCACTGTCATTTCTTCTTACTAATAATAACTCATTGTTTAGCTGCTATATTTCACCCACTGCGACTTTGCAACTGTACAGTTTTTCTTGTAGATTTGAATCGCGACATGATCTGCAATTTATCGCTTTTTCTGTGTAAATAGTGTCAATAGTTCGTACAGAACAGAGTAATTTTAACCACGTACAGACGATCTTCACTATTAGGGCTAAGAGCGAAAGAGATGGCTATTACTTTTTTGTGAGAACTTAAAACGCATTCTTTGCAACAGTGAGGGCATTGTTATGGAATAATCTACCACCAAATGCCAATAGAATGATATCAGTGCACCTGCTGCCCATACACAACGGAATTGTGTCCCGGATGTGACCGTATAAAAAGGTTCGACTATATATACCTCAACCATGATTACATCACTACAGTGCAAAGCCATTAAATTAAATAATTTTTCCCCTCAAGATAATGTAACACAGCCACAGCACCCACCCATAGTTCCCCACTATACCACTACTGTATTTTATGAATTTTTTTCCCAGGATGTGAATATAGGGTTGCTGGTATGTCATAGAGTTAAAAACCCTGTATGTTCTTTTTCCAATATCCCACTTTGTTTCATCCTAAACATCCTATTTTTCGAAGATAATATTGTTTCTAACAACATTATTTTATTTATTTATTTATTTATTTGTTTGTTTATATTTTGACAGATTTACCCGACGAGGAGTGGACTGAACTCGAGAAGACTTTCACTGGAAGCACCCGATAAATGTCGAGTAAGACACCCAGCAAAAAAGAGGAATTTTAAATCAATAAATGATGACTACTGTCGTCACTTGATAAAACCGCTAACTATTAACGGGAGAAGATTTGAGACTAGACCGAGACACAATAGAGAGTGTTAGATTCAACTTTACGGCAAAACGGTAACAGCAGCGAATTCAATTAATATTTTAATTCCTCATATTTGGAAATGAGTAGGTAAAAACTGTACTCAATGCACGACTGAGCGCAGCCTAACGCCGTTTTTGCTTATAGTGCTGAAAAAGAAGCAGTTTACGGTAACAAAATTGGCGTGATACAACATTCTAACATTTGGACTTCTAAAAATTCACACTTATAGCATTGCGAAAGAACAACGGTAAATTTTTCTTTAGTGTCTCTCAACTGATGATATAAACAACGTATTTACTTTTTTCACCCTCAACTGGCTTCCCTTTCCCTTTAAGTCGACAGGTATAAATAAAACACAGTCAAACATCGGCTATTAAGACACCGGTAACCTCGGCGGGAAACTGGGTACCACCTTGAAGTAGCTTACTAGAGGTTGGCCGCGGCTTAATGGAAGGTCACCTTTACTGAAACAACTTTAGACGTAGTTTTATTTAAGTGTAACTACAAACGATGTTAAGTGCGGAATAAACAAACTGTGACTCATAAAACAGTTCATAGCGTAAATAAATGCCAGAAATTTAATAAAGAAGAAAAAACAGTGGACACGATGCGTTTTCCACAAATAAGAAAGGGCTGAAAACAAAAATGCTTGGTATGTTGCTGCCATTATTATCATTTAAAATAATTATTATCATTTTATGAATCATTTGAACAATAAACTAGATGCAACACACGACAAAACAGCGGATATTACTTGTATGTTCTCTTTGAAACAGCTTAGTAGTGCTTGATTTCACAGTACAGCATGTTGCTATCTAACGAGCCAATCAGGAGACGATTCTTATAAACATTTGCAGTCGTAGAAACTGACAATTCTTTCCCATCATTCTTGTAAACCTCGCGAATTTCGTAATCAGGAAAAGCTACCCCGGATGTAGATGGTTTTCCCAGATGCATCGTTAAAATCTGAGAGGGACTAGGAAAACTGAGGTTGTTCGAATGCTCCACAATGTCCATTATTCGAGGAATTCCCGCTAGCCACAGACTTCCCGTCGCTGGGTCAACATTGATATTGTCTATATATGATCCCAGCTTAATATCCTGAATAAAAACAAAAAGCGACAAAATATTAATGGCCAAACATTTACTGTTCACTGTTTAGAAATACCGTGCGACAAGGCGATCATTCATCGCAAGGTTAATATATTAAAACTAGTGTGCCTCAAAAAAATTTAACCAAACAGACAGAGCTCATACATTTTTCAATATATTTTGATTGTAGCGAGTCAGGCATGCAAGAGCGAAGGCTAAGAAAAGGGTTTTGTCGTATTTTTTTCAAAATGTCTCGCAAACTTCCTTTTTTCAAGAAGCTGCTCGTTCATTCCTGAATATTAAAGACTCATTTTGGCAAACCTTGGAGACATTCAGTTACTGACTTGTTGTCCGCAAAAACTGCTGTATAAAACAACTTAACCCCTAAAGCTGCGAAATGCTTAACTATAACATATTCTAAAAATATTATCGAAGAATGAAAACTGCCAGGAGCATGCCAGTTTCTATGCTTTTAATTTGTATAAAGCCAGCTTTTTAGAATAATCCAGGACAGCGGCTTAAGTCAGTAAAGACTTTATTTTATGAGGGTTAGCACGAAATAGCCGAGGCTAATAAACTTGTGGCCCTCATCATAAGATAATTGATTAACCTGAGTTCTTTGGAAAAGATTTATAAGAATTTCGCAGTTCAACATCTTAACGTATTATGTGATAATAATAAGCACTTAGCTTGATTTACCTGAGAAAATTCCAAAGTGTTGTCTTGGCGACGTCTGAAAACTGCAACGCTTCGGCCCGACGAAGTGGAGGCAAAAACAAGTCTATAAAATGAATGCAGAGCTGATGTTGGTTTGACTCTTTCTAATAATTCATTACAATCAGAATAGAAGATAATAAGATGAGTGAATGAAGCGCTTAAGAGAAGAGGAGGACAGCGCGGACATCTTTTCTCTCGTCGCCAAATTTCTCATGCGCTTGTCATAAGCATTAATTCATATTTCACAATTATAGTTTTAAACTATAAAACATTTGCGAAAAAACTTTTCATAAAAATATTTTCAGTCAGAAATTTTGAAAACGTTGAAAAGACGTAGGACAACGTTTTGACATTTTGGTCGTCACTATCAAGTCAAGTAAAAAGTGTACGAATGTTCTATACATGCTAGTAAAAACAACAGGTCATTAAAAATGAAAAAGTAACACAAAAATGTCTTGCAATTTGAACAAAGAGTTTAGCACTGATGGAGTCGTTCTGAGTGTTAAGACTAGGCCTAACTTCTTTGGTGAATAACATTTCGTAAACGAGGTAGTAAAATTACAATACTGAAATTTTCCGAGGCACTTCTTAAGAGCGCAAAAAATGCAACAATAATTAACGTATATGTTAACTTAGCAAGTATTGTCAATCCAATCATTGATTTCCATACTGTCAGTCTTATTGTGCCGAAATAACAGACCATGTAGGGCGTGTTTGTGAATCTACTTTATTCAGTGCAAAAGTACGATTGGTTATACCATGGTTATTCAACGGAAGTTAAGACAATGAAACAACTGATGATAGACCTTAAAAGAGGCGGACTTTGCAGTAACTAGGAGAAACGAGTTCGAAGACTTTGACAAGTGACCGCTAATTGAAGTTCGCCCGGCCCTTAATACAGGCTCGCTTAATACAGGCTTAAAGGGACCAGGATGTCACCAGGATATTGCTGTTTTAGGTCAATTCTGTGATGACGTCATTACTTGGTGTCTTTATCCATACACGAAATTTTGAGTCAAGTTTTGAAGAAGATATCAAACGAATTTCAACACGGAATACCAACAATAATTATTTTTTGGCAATTTTCGTAGGCATGTAGCATTAAAAACTTGAACAAGTTGGGCATGTTCATCCTTGCCCATCCGTAGTAACAAACGACAGGAAACAGTTTCAATGCCTAAATATAGTATTAAATGGCAAAACTGGATCATTATTTTTTGGATTCAATTGTTATGGAAAACGTTTTTTTTTCTAAAGACAGCAAATAGCATGACGTAGCCCCTCTAATGTGTACTAGAAAGACTAGAAACACTACATTTACAAGTGAATAGAATGCCTCAAAGTCTCTACTGAGGCATCGACTTCCTTACCTTTCATCTTTATCCATAACAATCCCGTTACCATTAATTCCACCTACTGCTTTGATTGCTTTGAATCCATCGAAAAAGACGATATTGCCATGAAGTACGTCATGTAGAAGAACAGTATGGAGAAGGCAAAGAAATTTGTTTTTGATGTGGAAAAAATTCATGTTAGTCAGATAAAAGCTGTCAGGACCTGTCATAGAGGAAAAAGACGACTAATTATTAGATAAGTATTCTACACTTTAAGGCGTACAACGTGTACAGTGGCCGGTGTATTTGAACAATTATCAGTATGATTGAAAAATTGTAAATAAATCTTTAAAACTCCGAAAAGTGAAAGAGGCCCGCCTCATATCATGACTTAAGTTTCCTTCTGAAGCATTCTCTGTCTGGGAGTTGTACTAGGAATATCGCCGCTATCTGATCAACGTGAGTTGGCTAATCTGACTCAATCAATTCAATGAAAATTGTGTCATTGAGGTAACCTGTTCACAGACCCTCTATTTTCTCTTTGAAGTCCGTCCAAAATAAAACCGCGGGGGATTTCTTGACCGCCAGCGCAAGGGGATAGGGGTGGAAGAAGAGGAAACGCGCTTGTTCTCGCGCACTCGCCGATGTTTTCGAAAAGAACGAAAAGAAAAATAAAACAACGTCTGTGTACAGGCTATCATTGAGGCCGTTTGCTAAAAAGTATAATCCGGTGGTGATCTTGACCTCTAAGTACTGGTCTGCTTGGGATAGCTAAAATGACTCTTTAGAAGACCAAATATGACGATTTCTTGTTGGACTCAGAGCTCAACCGAAACATTTCTTTCCGTGCATTTGTCTATTTGTCTGTCCCTCTATCACTTATATAACCGATTAAGTCAACAATGTACCCAGATAAATATGACCCTTCTAAACGGACAAAAATGTCACATAAAGAAAGGCTTATACAATAAATTTTTTCCCATTTAGCTACTATACACAAACTTACGGATTTGGTGTTTTAAATCTACAAGGCACACAACAGTTAAGTCGACACGGGCATGTTAACCGACCTCTAAGAAGGTCAAATACAGCAACAAGTTCATTCCACAATCAAGACATCATTACCCTTAGTGTTCCAAAGACTTTCAAGACTCTAATATATAGATTTAGCCAGGGCTAAAAGCGAAGCTCTCGATAATATTTATAGACTGTTCAAGCAAAATATAAATCGTGTAATACTAAGCGGCGAGGGCAACGCCGGAGAACAGTGAAAAACAGCAATTGTGTGTTTTCACATGACGTCATGGTGGCCATATTTGTGTCCCAAAACAATGAAACGGCGGCCATGTTTCTGTCCCAGACCAGTCTTGTGGGAGTTGAACTCTTTTCTTATGTAAATTTTGTACATTTCTTTGCCGTTGATTCACACGACTACAACGTGAAACTTCCAGAAAATTCTTAGTTACACGTTTTTTGGAGGAAATGTCGTACGCGTACTCGTTCACATTTTTTTCACTGCCCTCATTATTTGGGCGTGGCCCAAATAGAGTAATGGGAACGGCTTGTTTTGACCCAAACGTGCAATAGGCACGCAATACGTGCAAACGAGACAAGGAAAGTAAACAAGCGAAGCGAGGCGAATGTCTGCCATGCGAACGTCTTGTACAAAGTAAGAGGCATGTGGGAAAGAAAGCTCTGCTAGCACGGCACTTTATTGCACTTTTACGATCTCAAAAGTTAATCTATATCTTCAGTATTTTTACCTCATCTAAATTTGTCTGAATTCCAGGGATGAAATCTATAAAAATATTTGGAATATTAACGTCGGGTTTTGGTCACGATAAGATCACAAGCAACGAACCTTGAAACACAGAAACTCACAAAACGGATCGAAATCCACCAGTCACAAATCACAAACAACGATTTTTTGAACCCGTTGAAACCGGCGCTATCACCGGCTACTTTAAGGTTTTTGCCGCCTGTAACCTGGGAAACATATCCCTACTGATATGCGTTACCCTACCTGGGAAACACACATCCCTAGTAATATGTGTTCCCTACCTGGAAAACACATATCCCTGGTGATATGTGTTCCCCCGCCTGCAAAACACGTATCCCTAGTAATATATGTTTCCCTACCTGGAAAACACGTATCCCTAGTGATATGTGTTCCCCCTCCTAAACAACACATATCCCTAGTGATATGTGTTCCCCCACCTGGGAAAAACATATCCCTAGTGATATGTGTTCCCCTACCTGGGAAACACATATCCCTAGTGATGTGTGTTCCCTACCTCGGAAAGGCATATCCCCAAAGATATGTGTTCCCCCACCTGGAAAACACATATTCCTAAAGATTTGTGTTTCCCCACCTAGGAAACACATATCCCTAGTGATGTGTGTTCCCTACCTAAGAAACACATATCCCTAGTGATATGTGTTCCCCTATCTGGGAAACGTAGATCACTAGTGATATGTGCTCCCTACCTGGGAAACACGTATCCCTAGAGATATGTGTTCCCCCACCTAAGAAACACATATGCCTAGTAATGTGTGTTCCCCTACCAGGGAAACACATATCCATAGAGATATGTGTTCCCCTACCTGGCAAACACGTATCCCTAGTGATATGTGTTCCCCCTCCTGGACAACACATATCCCTAGTTATATGTGTTTCCCCAGCTGGGGAACACATATCCCTAGTGATATGTGTTTCCCTACCTGGGAAACACATATCCTAAGTGACATCTGTTCCCCTACCTGGCAAACACGTATCCCTAGTGATCTGTGTTCTCCTACCTGGGAAACACATCCCTAGTGATATGTGCTCCCTACCTGGGAAACACGTATCCCTAGAGATATGTGTTCCCCCACCTAAGAAACACATATGCCTAGTGATGTGTGTTCCCCTACCAGGGAAACACATATCCATAGAGATATGTGTTCCCCTTCCTGGCAAACACGTATCCCTAGTGATATATGTTCCCCCTCCCGGACAACACATATCTCTAGTGATATGTCTTCCCCTACCTGTGAAACACATAGCCCTAGTGATGTGTGTTCTCCTACCTGGGAAACACATCACTAGTGATATGTGTTCCCCTACCTGGGAAACAGATATCCCTAGTGATGTGTGTTCCCCTACCTGGGAAACAGATATCCCTAGTGATGTGTGTTCCCCTACCTGGGAAACGCATATCCCAAGTGATGTGTGTTCCCTACCTGTGAAACAGATATCTTTTGTGATTTATGTTCCCCTACCTGGGAAACACATATCTCTAGTAATGTGTGTTCCCTACCTGGGAAGCAGATATCCCTTGTGATGTGTGTTCCCCTACCTGGTAAACACATCACTAGTGATGTGTGTTCCCTACGTGGGAAACAGATATCGCTAGTGATGTGTTTTCCCCTTCGTGGTAAACACATTACTAGGGATATGTGTTCCTCTACCTGGGAAACGCATATCCCTAGTGAGCAAAGAGAGAGCAAAGTGATATCTCGGTTATTTTAGACTTTGGATCGATCATCCTTGTTGTGAATAGGTACAATGAGGCCAAAACTCCAAAGAGCAGGGTATTTGCCAGTATCTAAGATTCGATTGAATAAATTTACGAAATGCCCTTTAATGGCTTCCTTTCCGATTCTTATTACTTCATTTAATATATTATCGATACCCGGAGATTTGTTTGCCTTCAGTTTGTTAATTGCAGCTTCGAACTCTTCATCAGTTATTGGATAGTCAATTGGGCCTTCCACTCTTTCGTTAATGTGGGTTTCCATATTCGTCCCCAGATCTAGTATATTATTGAGAAGGGTCGCCTTCCGTTGCTTAAGGTATTTATAAAACTGTTTCGTACTCACTGCCTCAGCTCCATGTGTTTTTCTTTTTCCTAAGTTAAAGATTTTTCCTATTTGTCGCCAGTTCTCTTTGGAGTTCTTCATATATCGATATTAGACATGCCTTTGCTGGTAGACTCCCGTTTCTTCCGTCTACAAGTTTGTTTGAACCTCTTCGTTTTGTCTCGCAGTAGTTGTCTCAGTTCTGAATTATTAATGTTATGAGAAATGTTCCCCCAAGGGATTGCAAGTTTTCTTTTTCTGTTTCGCATTCCTGATCGAACCATTTGTTTTAGGGTTTGCTTTCCATCCGGCTTCTTTGCATGCTTCCACCAAAGTTTCACTTAGTAATTCAGACGCAGTATCGATCGATGCTATCATGTTTGACAGCTGCTCCTAACCTGGATTGAACTGTTTAAATCAATAGTGATATGTCTTCCTCTACCGGAACCGCCGGGAAACACATGCCGGCTACTTTCCGTTACTCTCCTGCTACCTAAAAATCTTTTTGACAACCCTGATTTTCAAATATTGTCATGAAATGACAGGATTTTTGTTGTGGATTGGGACATACTGTATAAGCTGTGTGGTTCAGCAAACAAGTAGAGTAAAGGATTTATCTTCTCTGGTAAGATATGATGACAGTTGTTTAGCTGTAATAAGGCATGTTCAAAGTATCACACGCGTACTACGACCACGCCCAAATATACGATTCCACAGCGTCTTGTTTGCACTTTGCATTGGTGGCCGTTAGCATTTCTCATTTTGACACCGCCGCTACAAAATTTTCATGTTGTTCTTCCAGTCTAAAAAAATATTTCCTTTGTTTTTGTTTTATTTAATCTCTCGCTTTAGATCCTAGATCTCTGTCGCCTCTTTTCTCGTTGAGATTCGCTGGCCTGCCCCCTTCTTTCTCTTTTTCTCTGTCTTTCTTGTTCTATATTCCAAATTTGTGGACATGAAAATTAATCTAAGCTTAATACTTTAGACAACACGGATGGAGAAACAATTTCCGCCATACGTTTTCGTCTTTATTGACTCTTTATTTGTCTCTGCTTTTCAACCTCGAGTTGCATTTGGGTTGCCATACCTGTTGATTGGGTCATTTTACATTGGCATGCCTGTGGTGCGGACGGACAGTCCTTCATTGGGGCGGTCGGGGTACGGCACGTCATAACCAAATTTTCTGGGATGGGTAGATTTTATTACCTATGGTGCTTCGCTGGCGCTCGCTTCGCGCGCGCGAGAGCTCCGCTACAACCCCGTTTACACGGGTCCGGAAAAATATTTGAACTGACAAAAATACCGTGCAAGTTTTTGAACCGCAAAGTGTGAAAGGTTTTGTATGGATTTGTGTAAATTGTAGAGTCGAACCCCGCTTAACGGACACCCGCCTAATACGGACACCTCCTTATTACAGACAGTTTTCTTTGTCCATGGGGTAAGCCCTTACATTTTCTCCAAACTTAAACCCGCTTAATAAGGACATCCGTTCTTACGGACAACGGACACATATTGATTGCCCAGCTATAGAAACGGCCAACCTCGCTAATTGGGGACACTTAATTATCAACTGTGTGCTGTGCTGAAAGTAATTTAAAATCCTTCAGTTGACAGCATGTTGATGTTCCCAGTTCTACCATACACCAGATAGCTAGAATGATTTATAGACGTCAATTTTTGGCATCAAATGAGTTATGCGGAGAAGGGTTTTGATTAAGTGATACCATAAATGAGCGATTTCTAAATATTTCCGTGGACTTAAGCCGCGTAATGACGGCTTTGGAAAGGTTAAAGAAGTTCCATTGGACGATGCTTATAATGTCCTCTTTTCTTTCCTTGGTATTTTGTTCTACTAAAAGGGGTCTTTAACTTTAATAACATGACCCACTTAATATGGACACTTTCTGTTGTCCCTTGAGCATTCGTAGGTATTAACGGGGTTTGACTGTACTGTAATCTTCAACAGAAATTGAATGGTTTCGTGCAAACGCACCGCAAGCTGAAAGAAAACAATCGATTATCAGCCAGCGGTGCATATGCAAGAAAATCACATTACTGGAGGAGGGAAAAATTGAGGAAAGTCTTAAGAGAAGCCGCGACTTAATTAGAGCAACACAACTTACCGACTGCATGCAGATTATTCGGGCTCGAAATCAAATCGTCCATCACAGTACGGCGATGTATCAGTGAATGGGTTTCCCTCTCGAAGTCGAATATTTCAACGGCTTCAACGTCTGGCCGGTGACTTATAACAAACAAGGACGTCACGCCAGTGGCTGGGTCCCGGTACACGCTGATCCCGTGAGGGTTAAATCCCGTGCGATTGAAGTTCTTTAAAGTTAACTCAACTGGATCCTCCGCAGGCTTATTAAAGTCGAAAGTCAGCAGCTTACCCTCCCTTTTGTCAAGCTCTTTATCGTACGCAGGAGTCAATTGGTAGCGAAGTCCCTGTTTGAAAATGAAGGGGGTTAAGTGAGGAAGACAACAATAACACTGCACAAACACTAGTGACCGGTATCTACTTTAGATATTACACAAGAGAATAGCAACCGAAATGGACTCTAATCCCAGAAGAAATTTCTACACCCTAGGCTACGAGCAGTCTCTCTTTTTTCTGTAGTCCGTCGAGCAAAACGCGAGACACGTAAATGGCCACGCGCGCGTGCACTCCCCGTGCACTCCCCTTACTAAACCGGAAGAAAAAAAGAGACTGCTCGCAGTCTATCTACACCCTGTCTCGTTTCCCAAATGTAATAATCTGCAAATAGTTTCTCCTGTCATTCATTTGCTAGTAGCCCTTGAGGTCTGCCGCCTGTAAGATTTATATTTTGCACAGTGAGCTCATTGTACTGCCCAGTCAGTTATCCTATTGAACGGCACACAGCAGGAGAAGCGTTAAAAAAAACTTTCTTAGTCCATACTGCGACTGCTCAAAATGAGTGCAAGGCTGAGCATGATTTCTTTCGAAGGATCTGTGTAAAAGAAAATAATAAAAATGCAAAAAAGAAGATACTCACGGAAGACACAAAAACAAGTCCGTCAGGGAGAAGAGCAATATCTTCAGAGCCATTTGCTTAAACACAGGAAACAGAATCGGTTAAGTACCCCCGATGCGGCTTAGTGAGAGATAATTTAGCCAAAGCAAGTGGCTGCACACATCCGTATCAACACAACCAAGTGAAACCCAAGAGAAAACCGGTGGAAACCCACGGCTTAGTAACTTAGGCATCCGCACAGCAATATCAATCGTGGGTTGATTTCGGTGCGGTGGTGTGACCTTTGCTCAACGGTTTATTTCTTAGAGTGGGGTAAATGCAACAAACCCTCAATACATGTTGATTCAGCATAAGGGTGGAAAACTTAGTGGTAACTGATTGATAACAAGAAGCCGCTTAGAGCGGATTCAGTCTCGCTTGCTTGAAGATTAGATTGAGAAATGAGGGGGCGATTAATTCTACGCGAAACGAAACAGATTTACTCGCTAAATGTTTTTTACTTCCTACTTTATCGACGTCGATACTTTTAACTTGTTTCTGAATTGATTTAGTACGCGTGTTAGCAACGACCGGAAATACGTTTGCGATCGCAGGCTATACGCGTAAATTCAAAGGCCTCGATTCCAGAGCAATAGCATCATTGCCAGATATCGAAAAAGTGATTTACATGGCACGTCTTTTCAATCATCGCCGAAAATAAATCGCACGCTCATCCCAAGACTCATTTGCATACAGTGAAGACCATCACAATTTTGCTAATTCAGATTCTTACTTTTTTTCGACCACTCAGTCGTGTTCACTTACTCCAAAGTAATCAACGCTTTCAAGCGATAAAATTCGTGGACCGACACGTTTCCGAAAAGCTCTAAATTTAATCTTTCCTAAGCTTTCTTCGCAAAACATGCGTGGCCTCCATCACGCAACGATTCTTAGTCCCAGTTTCCACGGTGTCCGCAAGGAACGCCTGACCCCACAAACAAAATGACCCCAAACAATGACCCCACATTTCTGACGCAAAAACGACAAAAATGCCCGGGGGTGTTCTTCCAAAAAAAATTGGGTTGGGGTGTGCGACACGCTTCCTGAAACTCTTACCCTATTTCAAACCAAAATCTGTGATTTTCCCCATGATCAAAACTTTGACCTGAAGCCCTGGAGCCCGGCGCGTGACCGGAGCGCGTGACAGGCTGTTACGGCACGTACACGGTAGTTGGCGTAAACATAAAAGGGAAATGGTCTTATCGCCAAATGATGAGGAAGTAGCTAATTCTTCAAAAAAGACGAGAGTGCACAAACCATACCCTGAACGTTTCTTCTTCCTGGAGGTTTAAAGTGGCATTTTGTAGAAGGTATCGTAGGTACTATCCATTAAAGAAGAATTTAAGGCTGGCTACAAAACAAACGGACCATCTCCACGTGCCTCAAAGCGAAGCGCTATAAATTCCTCAGTTGACAATAATCGACAAATCCGCTCCAAATTGCCATCGGCTAATCTGCAGATAACGAGTGCTCCGGCTGGCTCCACAAACTTATAGCGCTTCGCGTGGAGGCGTGTGGAGATGGTCCGTTAGTTTTGTAGCCAGCCTTTAATTCTTCTTTAGTGGATAGTACCTACGATTGCAAAACTCAACAAAATGCCACTTTAACCGGCCAGGAAGAAGAAGGAGACGTTCAGTTAAAGGTATCTTAGCTTTGTTTTGTCATATTTCGACTTTCGGACTATTTTAGTTCATGGGAGTTTCGACGACTCATCCCATTTTGTCCATGTGAATTATTTAATTGACACACACTAAGTCTGGGCTGCCTCTGGTTCACCGAGCTACCGTCACAAACACTTGCAATACTCTGTTTGAAGAATAAATGAAACAATTCTCACCTGGTATTACCTTGCACGGTCCAGGAGAATGATTTATGATGTGGGTGAAAAAACCAATCAAAACCCTGAGGAGTGATATATGTAAAGACATGTAAGGTTCAATACTCAGTATCTTGAGTTCAATCAGTCAGTAAATCAAGCAAACAATATTAGAAAGGATAAATTGCATATCAATCGACCGATTGACTCACAAAAATCTAAAGACGAATGATGCTATGATGGTAATGGTAAAAAACAACGCAAATTCTCCCTTTCGACCCATTATTCAGGTTCAAGTTGTTTTGAAAATGTGCGCTCTTCATCAGTCAGTTGCGTTGTGTGTGAAGTCTATATTGGACTGAGCGCATGGAAGTCAAATGACCTTGTCAAGTCACGCAAGGCGGGTTTACTCAGTATTACCATATTACATAAATTATCATTCATTTCATCCAACAGAAACCAGTCAGTGGGCTGACTCTGGCTAAAAGCCTGGTAATGTCACATCCAAACTCGAAAAATGATATAAAATAAAAAGGTGACAGTGCTGTGATTTCTGCTGGAAAAAGAGAAGTACAGTAGTTTTCGGATTTATTACATGTAAAGGTTAATCGGATCCGGGGGGGGGGCACTTGGGTATTTTTTGGGTGGGTATGTGCCGCCCGGGACTCCAAATTGGCACCCCGTTCTAAAAAAAATTCCCCTAAAATTGATAGCCCGTTCTAGAAATGGGCCAATTTTTTATACCCCGTTCTAGCATTTGGGCCAATCTTTTATACTCCGTTCTAGGGTGCAACAAGAGTAGAGCAATTTCCTTGTTAACGCATTGAACCGTATTTTTAAGAGCAATCTGTCCTTGAATAAAAACAGTCAAATGGCTGCTTACAAAACTGGAGCTTTTGTACGTTCGAAATATTATACCCCGTTCTAGAAAACGTCTCTGGAACGGATACCCGTTCTAAATCAGGAGCTTCAAAATCACGACCCCGTTGGGCGGCACATACCCGTATAGGTAATGTTTTGGAGTACCCCCCCCCCCGGATCGGATCTTGTAGGCATTAATTAACAACATTCACTAATCCTAGAGTACAGTATTCATTCCGATACAAGAATTTATTTTAGATTCCGGATTCAAAATCTGCGGACACGGGACCAAACGTTCCATGAATCTGTGGGTAAAAGGCAAGAAGGAATCCGGTACTAAAATGTTCCACAATTGTGAATTTGTTAATTAACATTTCTTAGCTGTTTTCAGGAGCACCCAACGTCAATTTTTGGAAAATATCTGTTCGGAAGACGATTTGAGATCTAGAATTTTCGGAACATTTGTTGTAAAATTTCTTGCTTGCCTGCCTCTCCTAGGATTTTCGAACATCTAAAAAAATGGTATAATTGCCCATTTTTAACGGTTTTTTACCCTAAAAAGGTCATCTAGAATTTTCGGGAGCTTTTCTCCTGGCTGAAATTTTCGAAAACGTAAGTCTTGATCCCTATAATTTGCGGATCACTAGACTTTCAGCTAGGAAATCTGAACAGATGAAAAATTTTAGGGCATAAAGATATGCCTATATCTACCGTTTAAATACTAAGATACGTTCAACAATGCTATGTTTAAGTGGTTTTGAACTATATTCTCGTTGGGTGCCCCTGTGTTTTTAGGGTTTAAACTCATATTGTGATCACTAGAAAAAGTGTAAATGTCATCAGCAACTAGATTAAGTAGGCTGCAACTGTTAATTCCCAGGCAAGATTTTGAGAGCTGTGGTGTCATCAACAAATTTAATTCTCAGTGTCCAATCCTTCCGTAGGTTGTTAGTCATTACTGTAAACAGGATAACACCAAGTTTTGTCCCCTGAGGTGATGCCATCTTTGAGGAATTTCTAATCAGACAAATAATTCCCGATTCTTACCGCCTGCCTTCTATCGGTCAAGAATGCCTTTATCCAGTTAACCAGTACCGGATCAATAAAGCTTGATGGTTCCTTCAAGAGGATGTTATGATCAATAAGATAAAACTCCTTAGAAAAGTCGGCAAAAAGTATCCTCGCGGCACATTCCCCCGAGTGTCTGAAGCCACATGAATAGGCTGCAAGAAGTAGATTAGGGTATCAGCGGTAGAATGACCTTCCCTTGCGTATTGAAGGGGGTCAATGTTCCCTGCTATTTGAGTAATAAGCCTGCTTCTCACGAATCCCTCCATAACCTTAGCGATAGTACAGCTGATCATCGGTACATGTCAGAGCGATCGGTCTCAGATCGGATTTAACTTCTTGAGGAGGAGAGACTTTAGGTAGTGGGTTTACGATGGAACTTTAAGTAGATCAGGCACAAATCCTTCCTCTAACCTTCGATTGTAGAGTAGCGAGGCGTTTCGTTTTTTGTTTTTGTTTTTTTAATTTTTTAACGAAAGCGCGACCCAGAGGTACGTTGATTGCGGCCGACATCATGAAAGCAATTGGAAAACTAAGGAAGGATGGGCGAGCAACCCTTTCTAGCCCCCTCTTGGCATAACTATTTACCTCGCCCCAACTCTCTGTCAGTTTCAACGTCCAGATCGTTCGCATTGCAAAATACGCTTGCTTTGCAGGCTAGCTCAGGGCATGCCGGTCAGGTATCATGGGTCTGGACCAGTCTTACTTCCTTTTTTATAGTCTTTTCTCTTATGGCATATTTCAGTATTGCGTATTTGCAGGCTATGATAAGTATCTCTCTAGATTTTTATCCGGGATGTCTTTGTTTGGAACGAAGACCTGTATTAAGAATTAATTGTTAATTTTTCCTTCCTTATGTGTCAAGTTCGCATGCCGCTATGTCAAACTATGTAAGTAACCGTCACCGTGAAATCATGGATTCGAATCCGATCAACGTTCAGATTTTTTCTTCCTTTGCTAAGAAGCAAACTGCTTGAGGTCGTTTCTGGTGCTCGCAGAGTCAAAACGCATAAGGGTGGCGCGGTTTCTGTCACGGACTTTTCAAAACGCCATCTTATATTACAGTTTGTTTTAGTCAAGAAAACTGTTAAGCAAAATAAACAAACAACACAATCTGCCGTTTCTTTATGATGAATCAAGTTCCTCACATGCGCTAAGGAGTATACATGCACTTGTCTTTTAATCAACATGAACGAAAGCACAAACGCACACGACTGAGGACATAAGACCCCGGTTCAAGCGATCGTGGAGGACTGGAAACAAGTTGCGAATACTTTTTCTTCAGTTTATTTTGCTATTCTAAATTTGTGACACAAAGAATGGCACAGAAAGTAACTTAATAATTATTTACTTTTTAATATCCCTTTATTTACCAAAACGCAGCCAAACTGCCTCCGCACAGCTAAAACTGAAGCTAAATCTATAAAGACAACCAGAAACAAAGATAATCATGACGACTTAGTGTAACCACGCATTCCTTGAAAATAAAGCTCTTTTTGTTGACGTTGCCATGATGTACTGCGCATGTGCGATAACAAAAGGTCTGACAAAATAGTAAGGATCGTTAGGTTATCTATTGTTCCGCGGTTACTTCTTGTGGAGAAGAATCCTCTTCAACATCTTCGGGTGATGCAACAGTCAAGTTATCCGAGGTACTTTTTCCTACTTGTGAAGGCGACTTCTCATTTATTGTGAGGGGTCTTCTGCGCCTACTCCCAACTAGGAAGAAAATGACCAGAATGATCGCTGCTGCTATTAAACACGTTGTCACTTTTAAACGATATCGCGCTTCATAACCTGAAAAACATAATTAAAATGATCAAATCGACATCTTCAGTATACTTAACCGATGAAAGCTGAAATTCATCTCAGTAAAAGTGCTTTTTTCACATAAACCACAGGGAGTTTGATAAACAAACATGGCATATCCTGTTAAACAATTGCGTGTAAGAATTGTTTTCTGCTTGTCAGGCAACAAGATGCAACATTACTGACCATATGGGAATGCAGCATATGCTGAGCAATGTTGAAGCAGTGTTTATGATGTGCTTCAAAGTCCGTTGCGTTTAGTCTAAAGATTATTAATTATCTGCTTTTTTCAATGAGTATTCACTCTCTGTTCAGTTGCAGATTTTGTTTACGTTGCAAAATTTTTTTAAAATCTGTCAGATTGACAAATGATTGTCACGTGATTTTTATAGCATTCCATCCGAATCTTATCGATTTCTAGGGTCTTCACTGTGTTACCTACCCTGAGTTTGTGTTGCAATATTTATTTCAATAAACGATTCCACGGCCTGTTTAGATGCTATTCCAATGTTGACCCTCCTAGTAGTGTGGATATCAAACATGCACTGCCTGTTATCACCACACACGTCACGTGCCTGCTGACCCAAGGCAGAATCATCAAAGCTTAACTCCTCTTCATCCAAAAATGTCGGTACGTAGTTAGCATCGAAGTAAAATGCATGACTTTTGCCTTCTTCGTAAGTAAATAAAGAAATATTGTCGGTTGTAACCCCTGAAATAGAAAAAACTCATTGTAAATATAAATTCTTTTAAAGAGAACTAACATTTAATCATAGGTCTCTTTAATAACTCGTATATCTAATCCAGGCTTTCACCTATATTGCAATTAAGTGCACTGCCTATTTGTTCATTTCCGTGATTGCCTGAAAAAACATTCATTACAATCCTTAATTTTGAGCTATTTTGCGGAATTCAAAATGATGTCTTTAAAGGGTTGCCATTGAGGGAATGAGACAATATGTCGATAATCCCTCATTTTTAATTGCATTTTTTAATTCAAAATTTCCTAAAAGGATTATAATCTTTAGGGATTTTCAACAGATCGAAACAAGGTTCGTTTGCTCTTCAATAAGCTTCAAGTGTCTAAAGCGGGCTATTAAATGCGTCTTTTGCTGTGGAGCGTAGAGAAAAGTATATTCCTCTTAAAATAGCTTTTGCAACACTGTGTCTACTTGTGTGGTCATGCAAATAAAGTTCGTCGTTGGTTGGTCGATAAACTATTTTGCAAAGTGTTTTCCGTCTCGTAAGAAAGACAAGCTTGACCTGAGTCAAATTTTTCAGCGTTATATCTGTGGATTTAAGTGCTTACACTGTTGCCCAAACTCATAGTGAAGTCTTCTGGATTCACTTGGATTGATGTTAAGGAAGACTCCATCAGGAAGCAAGAATTCTCGGTCCTCATTTCCATCCCAGAATCCCATGAGGCCGCTTGTGTTTCCTATAAACCGTTTTAGAAACGTAAAAAATATATACTGAAAAGTGAAGATAGCAAAAATTGTTAATCATGTCACATTTTATAGTCATCTTGCCACATTTCTTCCACTCGCCAGCATTCAGCCACCCGGCGTCTTTCGGGTAAACTAGCTGACCACAGTTGTATGAAACGAGAAGGCTCTGGAGACGAGGTTGAGTTTGTACAGAAACCCAAACCCCTTATGAGTTTCTGGTTTGTATGAGCATATGTAATTTATTTGACTGATTTCAGAGAAAGCATAATTTTGACAGGACCTGTGGCTTTTTGGACCTGATCCAGTGCAAACTACACTTATAGACGAGAAGTAATACAGATATTGGACAGGGCACATGAAATAGAGGAGGGGATCTGCTCCATAATTCTTCATACCTGTATTATTCGAAGGCCGAATCCAACGCATATAGAACTCATTTATTGTTCGTTCAATACTCTCGGCTAAGCTCCTAACATCCTCACCTGTACGAAATAATTCTTCACAACACTTTCCTGTAGTTTAGCGTTTCAGGATATGAAAGGATGAATTTTCTGCAAAAAATGTTTAAAAGCATTCGTCGAGGGGCAATTTTACCTGTATTTTTGCTATCTTTTTTAGTCAATCAGTTTCGACCATGGCCGGCGCTAATAGAAAATCTTACAAATTTAGTCAACGCTAGGTAGTTATGAAAAATTAGCCAGAGGACTCAGGCCAATCAGAGACGGAGTAATCTTTTGATAAAGAATGATAACACAGTCAGGATATAAATTGTTTGAGTTAAATCAAAGTGAGACTAGACATCTCTAGTATTCACCGCACCTTTAAATATTGGAGGCACCAGCATCATGATTAGCAATTTATCTGCTTCAGCTTTTTCGACTGTAACTGATATTCCAGAGTTAAACATGACGGAGTATTTAGAGGTGTTTTCACATTTTAAGATAGCGACGCCGTTAAAATCCATCATAAACTGCTCGGCATACTCAGTGACGACGCCATTAACCAAAATCTCCATTTCATTGCGGCCGTTAATGTGGACCTGTTAAGAGATAGACCGTTTAAATTTTCTGGTTTGGACAAAATTCGCTTGTCAAATGACCTATAGGTTCCGCAGTCTTTGCGTTAGTGATCACCTGAATAAGATCTGATCCGTCTTCCTTCATAGCAAACGCTTTGTAAACTGTAGCATTACTCTTTACTCCGTCTTCAGTGATCAGTGGCTGCATTCTTCCCTGGAGACTAAATTCAGGACCCGTTACATGAAGAATCTGATACTCTCCGTATCCATTAAAAGTGTACTCGACGTGGTCAAGTGTGACAATGTGAGGGTCGCCGTAAGAAGTGGCTACAGAAAGAAAAAAAAAATACAAAAATTAATGTGTTACACCACAACAGCTATTGATTAAATAGCAGCACCGTGGCCGAGTGGTCAGTGCGTCGGACTCGTAATCCGGGGGTCCTGGGTTGGTGCCCTGCTCTGGTCACTTGCTGGATTTTTCCTTGGTCGCCCCCGAGTTCAAATCCTCCGCTACGCTCGTAAATAGGCAGCTGGTTGCCTCCGGCCAGTTGGGATGTTTAATCCTGTTATGTTTCTATTTACAGTATTTTTTTTAGAATTAATTGAGTGGAATGCCCGTAAACTAGCTGGATAAGCTACCTTATTATAGGAAATTAACGCTCCATGAAATTAACGCGAATCGTTAAAATTCGCGTTAATTTAAGTTGCGTTTAGTTTGTTGATTGTTAATTTCCGCGACGTTAATTAAGTGCAGTGTTAAATAATTTCCGCGCTCTTAATTTCCAGTATTTTAACCCCAATTTTGGAACCTGTCCAGACATTCTTGACACCTAGAAAACATTTTAAACCACAAGCTTTCTTTCTTTCCATTTACCCTTCATGTTTCATCTTTCACAGAAGCTAAGGCGAAGGTTTACAATATTTCGAGTTCATCTTCATCGTTGTCGCTGTCAGAAGTGATGTCAATATCTTCTCCTTTGATTTCGGCCAAGATGGATTTCGAATCGTCACCACCAACTGTGTCTTCAAGTTAATCGCGTTATTTTTTTTTTATTTAAAAATCTATCTACTCTTTCGCGTTAATTTTCTTTATTCGAAAGTCGTTTGCCATTAAATTCGCGTTAATTTAAGTCGCGTTAAGATAGATAGATAGACAGTTTATTTGTAAAAAGCTTGCAGATTCTAAGCTGAATTGTGTATTTACAATATTTACAATAGGGAGTATAATAAAATGATAATGATAAAGTCCTAAATAAATAATAACATCCTATAAATATAAAAAAGCTTAAAACTGTTAAAATATATACAACGTCAATACCTTAATTTCATGGAGCGTTAATTTCCTATAATAAGATTAAGGTAAGTGCACTTTCCACAATAAACAATTCTTTAAGCTAATTAGCGCAGTTAAGTAATGGTTAGTTGGCCTCAAGTGATTGGTGCATTTAGATCTTTATTAATAGTTGCGAATACACGAATTAAACCCACACAGCCAATCGACGAAACCGTCTGATGAAGACCGGCAATACGCCGCACAGGGTCCAGAGGAGATTCGTGTGAATAAATGAATCACTTCTTTAAAGTCTCACCTTGTAAAATGTCTATATCTGTCGCTTAGCACGATTAATTAGCCCAATGGGATCTTTATGAATCTCCTGTAAACGATTTCTTCGCTTCTTATCTGACCCAGATCGACTTTGTTCAGGAGTTTGTTGTTCGCCATTTTGAAAATCAATAACCGCAAGCCATATCCTCGCTGGCGCACGGCACGTCGCCCGAAGGGCGACCAAGGCACGAAATACCGATTAAAAAAAGTATTTTATACTGTAAGCCGATCTTGCGAGCCCTCAGTCTCTCGGTTTGCGGTCTATAGAATGTGTAACGAAACTGTAACGCGATCAAGATGACCCATTTTTTCAGAGGTTTTCGACGGGTTTTGATGTTCTAACGACACACACATCTCCTCTGGACCCTGTGTACGCCGTCAAAAGGTCGCAACCACCAACAAGTGACTTTCCTAAGGCAAACGATAACCAGCAAAAGGTTACCTCAATACATAGCGCTCATCCGGGAACCCTAATCGCTTGGCCGGGCTTGGATGCCCTGTGATTTGTGGAAAGGGATCTTAGATCATCTTAATACAGGAAAAAACTCTAAATCCTCTTTCATGAGGAACTGTCATTGATTTCCGGTAACAGAGTCAATACAAAGCACGGTGAACACCGTCCCTCGGTACTTCAGCTGGCTTCATACCTGGTCTTGGTGGTATGTACTTAGCCCCATCATTTGAAGGCCTCTTTTCAAAGTACTTTTTACAGTTGTCGGAGAGCATACAGCAATCCCAGTAGGGAACAATATCGTGAAAGAAATGAGATAGAGCTGGTACTCCTGCCTCCACATGGACTCGATCCAGGGATCCTCCGTTGCGTGGGCCAACGATTAAGTCTCCTATTTCATTATAACAGCATTGTTGACCTGTACCTTGGTTACTATGAAAATAAATAAATATATAAATAAATAACGATGTAAGCGAGCAGGTTTGCGTCGCCATTCTGGAAGTTGTAAATCGTAAAATTTGACTTGTTCTTTAACTTTCTGCATAAGCGAAATAAAAATATAGGCCTTCATTTAAAAGCATTTCATTCATTAAAGAAACAGTCAGAAAGGGGGGAAATGACTGACAATCGATTTTAACTCGTATCGATCTAGTTAAGACTTACAAACAAGCAGAAATCCCTGGTCATTAAAATTACCTAGGAGAAGTTGTTCTAAAGCAAAGCGTTGCTCCATGGTAATAAACACCGCAATAAAGCTGATCAGCGGTCACCGGATTACTGTATTCATCGATAGTGAAACGGCCACGATCCGCAAGGGCTTGGTCTCTAGTGTGCGGGCAATGAAGAAGGGAAATGTCGTCTGAAACAAAAGTTGAAGAAGATACATGATTTTAAAGGTGTATTTTGAATGACTTCATGCAAGAGAGAATGAGCTAGATCATTCTCTCTTGCTTCATGTTATATATCATATTTTGATTTAAAAATAGGATGGACTTTCTCATGAAGTCTTTTCAGTTTTCATTGGAGAAATTCCGTGAGGGTCCTTAACCACCAGCTTATCTACTGTAGATAACCGCTACTGCTGTCTATGTATTGTACTGCTAATAATGCACGTCTTCTTTCTCCCGTGGTTTAAAAGATGGATGACTAAATCCCCTGCATAAATCTTTATTCAGTGAATAAGACAATTGGTTTCCATAATACTTTTCCGTTCAAGGGATAGTGATTTATCCGGTAGGCGGGATAGCTCTATACAGCCTTTGAGTAACCGGGGCTGGCTGTTGGTGATCTTTAGGCTAATTGTTTGTGAGAACCAGGCTATCTCTAACTTAGTATTCGGTGTCTCTTATTTAAACGAGCCTTGTTACAATGAAGTAATTCAGTTTCGAGTAATCATAGGCTATACTAGGCCGTCTTGTGAATTATAGAAAATTCTTTCTGAAGGGGTGATTTATGTTTATAGAGTTTTGGAAACCGTTACACTCTTTTATACTTAATACCTTGATGAAGGTCTATTGCAATTTGTATATAATTAATGGGCGTTTACAACAACGAAGCCAGATGAAGTAAACCGTGCTTTGTTTTCAAGGATGCAATGCAATGTATTACAATACAATACAAAACACAATACACATTACATGATATAATACAACGAATTAAACAATTACAAAACCTTTCATTGACATTCCAACCTACCAAGCAATTATTACTTAAAATATTTTAATATAAGATCAGTAAATGGGTTTAATACCTAAGGAAACAAAATATGAACGGGAATTGCCTAATGTCTAGACTAATCGAAAGGTTTCCGAGTTAGACACTTGTTCAACTCAAGCCTGAAAAGCAACGTAAACTGAACACCATGCATCGCATGTTCATCAACAAAAGTAAACTTTTATTTGATCCGTGCCTGCCAAGCCATTTGAGTATCGAGCGGCCTCCCATGACTTACAAAACTTCTTTGAGCCAATCATAAACCTATATTTTGAGACGCCATTATTGCAAAATAACGTCACCACAACCAATCAGAAGACTTCCTCGGTTTGCGACAATAGACAATAAAGAAGTTAATGGCCATATTTTGACATATCATATGGGAGGGTTAATTTGGAAACATTACTTACCGGTATATATTATGTGGTGTGGTTGCTTCTCATACCAGTACAAACATCGTTCGTTAGCAAACTCCTGACTTTTCCAGAAAAAAAGATCGCTCCAGATCCACTCGGCCGAAGCAAAGCTACCGTTGTTGCCTGTTCTTCTTACTGTCACAAGCGAAGTAAAACGGTCCTTTTCACCTGA
Organism: Porites rus; assembly: GCA_964035705.1. Classification (NCBI taxonomy): domain Eukaryota; kingdom Metazoa; phylum Cnidaria; class Anthozoa; order Scleractinia; family Poritidae; genus Porites; species Porites rus. Next base: position 46,591,178 of record OZ037996.1, on the reverse strand, counting down.
AGCTCTAAGAATATGCATTAATTAGACTAAAAAAACCTATTAGGTAGTTCCTTAGATTAACAATTGTAGATCGTCTATCGTCTATCATTCATAGTCCATAGTCCATCGTCCAACGTCTATCGTCCAGAATCTATCGTCTGGGTTTTAGTAAATGTCTAGTAACTTCATTTTATCACATCTTCCAAGATATATTGTTAAACAGCGACTGACCAAAATCTATCACTCTTAGCCTCGCAGCACTGTAACATTTAATTTCTATTAATGTGCGCTTCCTCCAAATTACTGAACTTCACGTAAAACGGGGAAAAAATAATTTTATCTTGAATCGGGAGCGCTTGAATACGTTAATTGTTCCAATACCTACCCCTGTCCCTCTTTCTTTGGTACAACAAAATGAGCTTCTCCAGTATTCAACTGTTCTGTTATCAAAGTGAACATGCTATGAAAAGACACGTGATCATCATCCTTCATAGAAAAGCGCACCAACTGAACATCCACAGTCTGATTCTGCTTGCCGAGATAGACTGGGTCCCAGGTGATATTAACAGGATTCTGTTCCTCCCATGATTCTGAGGCTACTCGAGAAACTCGAGGCTCATCCCTGATGATACTCACTGAAAGTAAGATTAAATTGTTCTTCGCTTAAAGACCTTAAAAGTTTAGTTTAAGTTTTAGTTTTTGAAGTTTTTGTTTTAGTTATTCAGTTTGTTTTTGTACCGAGGAGAAATTAGAAAACTGGTATCGTTGTAAGAGTGTCTCACATAGTTAAAATGGAGTATCTTTGATACTTCAGTTTATTTGTAACAAAGACCTTCATTCATAGCGCTATAGCTTTTGGGCGTTTTTCTGCTTCTTCAACCAGTACTTTATTAAAGTGGCTATGAGTCCCCAGTTAGTGCCGTTCTGACACTTTGAATTCATTCATTTATTCATTCATTCAAGAGAAGAGTCTAAAAAACAGAAGACAAGAAAGACTAAAAGCATAGCAAAGTTAATGGAAGCCGAAAGTTTTTAGAAAAACCGTCAGCCATCAGATGGTCTTATCCAATGCAGTCTTAATTACATGCGTGTTTATAATTCATTTTTTCATTTTCATTTTCCTTTTGATTTTGCTACTCGCTTTGCTATTTTCATTGTTCGAGTGTTCAGGGCTTTATTATAATTAAAAAAAAAATACCTATTGTTAAATTTCCTTGAAAATCAAAGCTCGCTCCCCCATTGACGGACAGCTTGATTGACAACCTGCCAGTTATGTTAAGCATAGGTACAGTACATGATGCCCGATTTTCGTCGATGTAACTTCCGTTACTTAATTTTCCATCAGCAAATTGACAAATTATGTGATGCGATGGTTGGAAGCAAGGCCCGGAGAGTAAAATGTTATCACCACCTAGCATCATAACCGACTGTGGTGAAACAACAAGAGATAAAGCCTGAAAAGCAAATTCAAGATAATAGATCAGGGTGGCAACCGAGTAGGACAGCATTTAGAGGGGCACAGGGGCACCACCATCTGCTGATTCTTGAAATGCGGTTTGCTAAAATTATGAACGAGTACATTCAACGGGCGTCAGCCACCAGCAGCATTTATTTTACGCGAATCAATAGGAGGAAAGCAAAAGGTATTATATGTAACAAATTTTCCCGAGAAAGCAAAATAAAAAAATTTTTAATTTAGTCTAATGTTATCAAGTTGCAAGCCGGCCTTTTTTATGTCTCCTCTTATGGCGAAAGGGAAACGTAAAAACATAGTTGCCCGAGTGAGTGAGTGATAATTGAAATGCTTACTACCAAGAGAGATGTTGTCTCAATGTTTTCTTTGTTGCAAATGCATCTTTGGGTCTTTTCAATATTTGATCGTACAGTGTCCCTTATCATCGGCTATGGTCAATTTGACCAGTGTAATGGTATATACGCTAGCCTCGATTCCCTGCTACCTCTCTCCTAAATAGAACACGAGTAAAGTGCTGCTCCACACCTACCTTTTGTATTACAGCCAGCAGCTTCGATTTTAGCGTTGTCAATGCGAAACATCCATCGACCTGACACTCCAACATTCGACTTGTTTGGTAGATCGAGCACTTGACTGGTACGAGATCCCGGGATATTAAAATAACGAAACCCGTCACCAGCATTAAATCCTGCCTATTAGTATAAACAAAAAAAAAACATGTTAAGTGTCAAAAACATATTCACAAAGAAGATAACTTCATAAAGTTAGTATACCTGTGCAGGTATGCCTCCAATTCCTTCGCTATCTCCACCACTTTGCGTTGACCTGCCAGTAGTCCATATGAGTTTGTTGTAAGTAAAAATCACAAAAGAATGTCTTCCATTTGAAATAAGAACCGCCTGGAAAGTGTTTCTCTAAAAAGAAACAATAAGAAGGTAAGCAATCAAAACAAGAAAGCAAATATCATTTTTGTTTTTGAACTATTTTCCACACACCTTATTTTTGTAAGGTCCTTCAGCGCCATAAAAAGCCACCTCGTGCCACGTGGCAATAAATAACCAAGCGGCTTTAAATTTTCTATGATCCACAAAGTTGGCTTGGACGTCTTCGCTCGCCTGTTGAAGGAGGCCTTGATCCGTGGTTTCTCGGTAGAACACTTGTCCCGCTACACGAGTATCAACATCAGCCCAAAATGGTGCAACCAATCGACGATTATCCCCCAGGGGAAAAGAATCCGGTGTAAATTGAGAAACTTGATCCAGGAAGGAAATAACGCCATTGGTGTTTACCTGCATGGAGAAATGTATCGTTCATGACTTCTGCAAGTCTTAAAGAGAAAAGAGCTGTAATAAATACTCTGCCTACGCTAACTACATTCTCCTAGTCCATGATCATTACAAAACAGATGTGAAACTAAAACCTAAATTTTGCGTGATATTTGAGTCCTATCACAGCTAGACCAAATAAAAAATACCAAACGCCTTCAGAACACTGCAAAACGTCTACTACTAGACAACACGGACAAACAGCAACTACCGTTCGATCTTTACATAGGATACCCAACCTATTTATGGACTATTCGTCTCTAACATAACTTTCATCTCTTCCAGCGGTACTCTTATTCTTTTTGCTACCATGACGTCGATATAATCTCATTCTGAACCAGCAGTGTCACGGGACACTCTTCCTGAACTGTCAAAAGCTCCTTCTGATAGCTCTCTATTTTTAACCGCCCTTTCTGCTACATAAAATTTAGCCTGCAGTGCAGGCGTTTTCTTGCTCGCGAAAGCGCGATGTTGAAACTTCCCGAGGAGAGGAGGAGATAGGGCGAGTCAAAGGGAGCGGGGAGGGGGTGGGGAGAGAGAAGAGAAAACGCCTGCCCGAAAACACTGTGAAAATGAGAAACACCCCCTAATTAGACGCGCGTGACGGCTCTTCCGGAAATGAGTAGCCGACAATAACAAAACAACCAAACAGTTGCTCCAGTCCAAAGACTCGCATTGTCTTAAGAATAACAAGCTGGAGTTTATCATTGTTTTTATCTTGACCGAGTCACAATGCAATTCTCCACAGCTGATGAAGCTTCAGTTTAAGCTGCAATTCATTCTTCTAAATTCATCTCTGTAAATAACTATCCGTGAGAGTTTAACATCCTACAAACATTTTTTTTAAAAAAAAACTAACGAGCTGGTGATACAACATTGCAGGAAAACATCACATTCTCGGACTAATAAGAAAATCGCTTAGTTATTCAGATCCTGAGACACTTTGGACAAAAATAAAGAACCTAACAGCCTCATTTAGCGAAAAAAGATCTTTACGCTTCAAAAGAGGTTAAAGAAAACGCTCTGGCATCAGAGGGCAAATCATGAAGATCAGAAACACCACAGAAAATCAATAAGCGTGTCATGACCTCTCAGTGTGAAACAAGCGGCTAAAATCACATTTGTTCTGTCAAAACAAAGAACCCTCTAGAGAGCATCTACTCGCCAGAAAAAAAAAAAAACGTTTTGGAACAAGCAGCATTTTGGCATGAGGTAAAAGTGGTGTAGGTACTGCGAGCAAATCTTGTCCTGATGACCAATGTAAAAATAGCTTTGACTTTCTCATTGCGTAATACACGCGACATTCCCAGCCGCTCCAATTCCAAAAGACTGACGGAAACGGAATAAACAATATAGACTTACAGTTAATTGACAGGCATCAATCTACTTCCCTATGCCGCACCAATCAGGAGCTCCGTTTGCCAGCGTACGGAGTTTCCCAAAAGAACAATGATATCGGGCAGGCGTATTTTTTTTCTCCCCTCCCCCTCCCCCCTTTCCTTCTTTTGCCCTAGCTCCTACCGTAAGGGTTACTACTTCTACTCTCCCCAATCTTCCACTGTCATAAAATCAAAGATAGCGGCTACAACAATATTACGAACACGAACAAGGTTTCGCCCACCCAAAATACGCCTGCACTGCAGGCTACATAAAATTATAAGAAACGAGCCTTCAGAAATAATTGTCGGATTATGTTAGACTATAAAAATCCCCATTTGTATATTTTAATTGCTAAAGGTCATGCAAAAAGGGCATACTTTTCAGAATACCGTATCGAAGCCGGAAATCAAATCAGAGAAGTGCACAAAATCATGTGATTTCTAAGAAAGCTTTACACGAAACTCGAGTTGTTGTCTTTTGGAAATAACAGCGGAAATGGCTGTGGTTTTGTGAATCAATTCCACAGGAAAGCCTTTATATCTTATCTGGACATTGAAATGCGAAATTGCTATTAAACATTCAGTGTATGTAGTTCGGCGCTTAGTCGGTGCAACATTCTTTTCTTTTTGACAGACTGCAGGCTGCTCTGATGGTGTCCAGCCGTGTTCATTCATACTTTCATTTCCAAGAAATGTTCTGCATCTGTCGCAGGAATTATAACAGTACTGTATGAAACGTATGCCTTGTGGACTACATGATATAACAAAATTATACTTACAAAGAGTGACTTGTGATTCTGATCAAAGTAAGGGAAAGAAATGGATAGCGGCACCTCTCCCGAGCTACCATCATCATTTCGTTCAACTGACTGATCTCCCTCGTTTCCTCCAAAAGGATAAAATCTCGGAAGTTTTTCAGTCTTCAAAACCTTGAATTGTTGATTCCACAAGAAAATTACAAATAAAACTGAAACTTCTAACCTCATTTTTTTTTAAAAAAAAATTAGCCTTTCTGAATTCTACAGACAGTTTCCTCAGCAAAATTCTGTAGAATATTCCTGATTAGACGTAGTTTCGCAGTTTTAAGTAATTCCACGGACACCTCAAGAGGGGCCGTTCCCCACGTTATTTCCTAAAGTTACGTTACGATGCCGTCATAAGCTATTTTAAAAATGGTAGGAGATAATGCAACATAAACAATCCTTTGCTTTCCACATTTTAAACAATGATGCTCAGAAATGCAAAATGTACGTTGTCGCCTATACATTGTTGTTTTATTTTCTTGCCCTTACTAAGAAGTATTTTAAATCCGGTCACAGAAGCGGTTCATGAATAGGGCTTTCTCCCCCGAACCTTTTTTTGCTGATAATAGCTGATAATGTCATTGATGCCATGAGCTCAGCATACACGTTGCAAGTGATATGGGGTCTCCAGTTCATGTTGTTACAGGGTTTAGATTTCGGTTGAAAATTTCCTGTCGGGAAAAAACTTCAAGTATTCTTTCAATTTCAAACTTTAAACAGAAAACGCCCGCAACTGCCCGCTTCCATGAAAAAACACCTTTTATGACTGATAAAATCATCGTAAAATGACGAAGGGTAGATCACTGTTGGGGTTGGGCATCTCGCTATCCACCTTGCAACCCGTTTTTATCTTTAGTTTTCATGACCTTACATAATGATCCGAGATCTTTTAGCTCTCTTTAGTTTTCAGCGTTTTTTAAAGCTGTAAGTTTAATAATTTAACTCACGTCTTCGATTCTCTGGCAAGTACATGCTGAAATTACCCGCTGGTCTGTTCTGTTGTAGCCAAGGTAGAAAGTGTCAGTACCCGGTGATACACACCCTGCGTAGTCAATCGAACGTTCGGTAATCGATCCCAATCGAACTTCAATCGCATATCGTTCGATTGACTTCGATCGGGTTCGGTAATCGAACTTAATCGTACTCACTCCAAAATTTTGCCAATCGAAGACTCTGCATGCAACAATCAAAATTAAAACCAGTTTCATCTGGTTTCAAACAAAAGGCATTGCGTTCAAATAAGTTATACATTGGCTTCAATTTCAAACACAAGTACGCAAAGATGTCACAGAGGGCAGTTGAGGGCGGAAAACGTGAACACTTCTGGAAACGATGGTTAAAGGCTACCTCGAAAGCCCGCTTTCGCCGTCAGTGTCGGTGAAAAGTTTATTATTAAGAAGAAAAGAGGAGATCCAGCTCTGAAGGTAACTGACGATGGCCGCGGCCAACTTGGACATTTGCAACGTGAACTGGTGCATGTGCATGCATGTTTCTTAATATCGAATATATTGATTTTAGATAATTCCAGATTAATTGAAATATTTTTGTTTTCAAACTGCTTCAAATACATACTAGGGGAAATATCTTTTCGATTCAGTCGAAACTGGATGCGTTTTGTCTTTCTGCCCAACAAATCGAACTAATCGCGACTATTGGTTCGATTGAGTTCGATAATCGAACTGACCGAAAAGTTCCAGTTCGATTATGTTTGACTACCGAACCAATCGAACAACAGTCCAACGGACTCCATTCGATTGACAACGCCGGGTACAGAACACGCGCCACTGTATCGAACTGAAACAGTAATGTTGCTCTGTTTATAGTGCTCAAAAGAAGGTTTGGTAAAAATAGTCGAAGATACGTCGAACAGAATACGGCTCAGAGTTTTAAATTCGTCATATATTTTAAGTTTAAGTTGTTTACAAGACCTTTTGTAACGATCAAGAAGTGAATTATTTTCGTAAAGTACGGGGTAGTCTGAGAGTTCACATTCAGTGATTATCTATCTTCAAAACGTCAAACTAGTACTGTTCACGCTACTTCGTCTGAAGACTCGAATCCACGGTTGCTCCCCTACAACAACTCCTATGATGTAGGCATCCTTCTTCTCCTTGCTGTTTTGATTTTCTGAAAGTTAAATATCTTTTGTTAATGGACCAATTTCCATGTATGAACATTTAAACTTGCTCAGAGGCTTGGGAGAATAATATAAAGAATGTTATTCATTCACGAATCTTGGGTGTTTTTTTCTCCCAGTGGCTATTCGTACGGGACCCGTACACCGACTGACGGTATTAGCTCTCCGATTCATACGGGATTCTAACTATGTTGATACTGAAGCATGCTACTTCTGTTAGTACTATTCCTCTTGGTACTGTTTAGTAGCATGATACTAGCACTATCACTCAGTTTAGTCAGTTTAACATTTAGAAATTTTTTGATGAAGCTGAGTATGATCAGGAGAAGTATGGTCGGGGAAGGCTGTGGCAGATAGAACCTTTTGAGATAGGTATAATTCTTCAGATCATACAAAAGCCGAATCCAATAATTGTTTTGTTATTAAACATTATTGTCATTTGATAGATAGGACCTTTCCCAGTAATATTGTCTTTTGAATTTCCCAAGGGTTGATGTTTCCTAGAATTTCTCTGACAACCTTCTCTGAGCCTTTCTTAATCACTCCTAACGCACCTATAACCACTGGAATTATTTCTGTCTTCATCTGCCACATTCTGGTAATTTCGATTTCCAGATATTTATACTTGGAAAGTTTTTCGGAAACCTTGGTGGAGGTATTGTTATCGGAGGGTATAGCTGTGACGAGCACCAAGCGTGCATTGTTGTATTTATCGGTATTTATTATTGAGATTAGGGTTACGTAAGGTGTCAACGCGAATACTTAATAAGCAGGATATTTAAGTTACTTCTGGTCTTATTAAAGAGAGCTTATTTCCCTCGTATCGCTGTCTCTCACAAGTGTTTCAATAGCCACATCAATGAGAGTGCATTTCTTATCCCGATTGTTCTGGGCGATCCCGCACCTATTTGAAAGATTGTTTTTGATAAGCTGGGAGAACATTAGGGATGGTCACAAAACAATGCCCCTATCCCTGAAATTTTAAGGGGACCAATGTGCAGGTCTACTGATTGTTCTTGATGACAATGTCAGGGCGGTAAACAGAAATTTCTCTACCTATATAGTCGCAGCCTTTACGCGCTATAGTTTTTAACACACAAACTTTATTCTAGAACTTCTACAACTGGTGCAAGGAAACAAGTGAACCGATGTGAAGTATAACGAAGTATAGCGAAGTATACTGAAGTACAGCGGTACTGAAAAATAACAATTAAACAAATACAAAGTCAAGATAAAACAACCTACAAACTGAACGAAAGCAATAAGGCAATCTAGAAATGCGAATGAAACAAACGAGATACTTACAAGACGATAGCGAGATAAGGACGAAAAACTAGGACGAGCAAAACCCAAACATTAAACTGTAAACCGGACCAAGCGCAGCTAAACGAAGGACTGACGCGAAAAATTACAATAAAAGCTAAATATACGATATGCAGAAAAATCCTAACACGAAGGACAAAGCTACGCGAACAATGAAAAACTAATTAACCAAACAACAGCACTAAAGGCGCGAACACGAAAATAACTAAGAACGCGGCGAACATAAAAATACTATAAAGGTAACGGAAAACATTCCTGGCGCTTACAACCTATATGAATAGGCATGTTATTATTATTAAAACTATTATTATTATTAACTTTTTGATGCTTTTTATAATTTTTATCAGTAGTTTTTAGATAGTCATTTTACGACAATTCTCTTTCGTACACAAGAAGAATGTACATAGGGTATATATTTTAATATTCATATTCTTGAATCTGTAAATAGTCTATTTTTTGAATCTATGAATAAAGTTATTTTATTATTATTATTAATAATAATATTATTATTATTATTGCTATTATTATTATTATCATCATCAATGTTTTCCTAGAACGCAATAAATTTGATCTTAATATTTGTCCTCCCTCTATTAAATTTACTCAGTGCCAAACAGTTCTCCGAAATTCATTAAAAGAGTCACCAAGTGATTCCTTAAAAGACCTCTGGAAATCGTCAAGCTGTAACTCTGATATTCAATATGATGTGTACAAATCCACGAAAGAAGTTCTGAAAGATTTCCATTCTAATCAAGAGGATAAACTGCAACACCACCTAACATCTCAAGGTTTCTTCTTCTCAAATGTCATCAAGTATTCATTGTCATCTGTAAATTCTATTTGGTCAGAGACCCAGTCTCATCTACCCAAGAACATTTACAATTTTACCATCCGCTACATCAAAAACCCCCTCCCTACACGTAAGAATATGGCAAGATGGGGATTATCACAAAGTCCTGATTGCTCCTTTTGCATTAATCCTGAATCACTCCTTCATGTTGTCGCTAGTTGTCAACAGTACCTTGATCGCTTTACCTGGAGACACGACTCAATCCTTAACTTCATTACCAAGTCACTTCAACCTGTAATTAATGTTCACTTTTCACTCTATGCAGATGTTAATGGTTTTCTGAATCCCTCAATAATAACTGGTGAAAGTTATCGTCTAGATCTTCTTTTCCTAATCCAGTCCAAGTGCCTATATGTTCTAGAATAACAGTTGGTTTCGAGTCTAACCTTAACAACAATACAGTGCGTAAAAAAGAAAAATATCTGAACTTGATCAACGAAATGAGTAGCAGATGTGTGAAATTTGTAAATCTCTCCATGAGCTCCCTTGGCGTTTTCTCCGATGAATGCTCAACGTTCTTAGACATGATGAATGACATTGGCATTGACAAAAAGCAGCAACTTTACATAATCAAGAAAATGATAAATATAGCCATTAGAGCAACATATTACATCTTTTGATGTAGAAATAGGAATTGGGATAGCCCAGACTTAATGCAATTTTGATTTCTTTTCTTTTCCTTTCTTTTCTATTTTTTTTTTCTTTTTTTTTTTGGTTTTGTTTTGTTTTGGTTTTTTTTAATAATCCAATCTCAAGCAGAATTTGTAAATTGCCTATACGTAGCGAGATTTACAATTGTACATTCAAAAACACAAACAAAGTTTCCATTATATGACATGGCAGGATATATTCATTAAATAGGAACACAAAAATTATGATTACGAGAAATTGGAGGACTAAGTTTCTGTGACCAATGATATTCCGTTCTTGACTATTTAACGGCAGGCGCCTACTTTTCCAGGGTTTCTCGATTTCACCACCAGAAGCCTGAATGTCGGTCCAGCCATTCCCCCTTACTCCATCCTGGTCGTTCAGTCCCTTCCCTCAAGACTCCCACTATTTAAAGACCTGCAAAATTTTAAACCTGCTGTTACACTTTCTTGGTTTCTACTATTTTCATTAACCGAATGAACACCGACTGCAGAGTCGACAGAGTGTGTATGACGTGGGGCTATCAGAATGATATCCCCTGGATACGGTGGGGGCGGCGGCCCTTCATTTTCCTCCTGACGATAATCCATTTCACGGGCATCTGAATTCTGCGATAAATTGTCCTCCGATTCGCCCATTGGTACTATATGAGAAGGGTGCATGAAGCGAGCACTCTGTAGGGACAAGCTAAAAACACTCGAGCCTGAACTGCGTCTTGTATCGGAGATATCAAGTGTGATAGAGGTTCTTCTAGATGGTGGGTAGAGGTGGGGCGAGCGAATAACTGAAAATATAAAGAATGTTTAAACGGTTAATACAAACACTCGTCATAAGGGAGGTCAATGCCAAAATTCATTTCATTTTGTACACTACAAAGTTAGAAAAGGGGAACCACGAAAAGGTACTACCTATGAGGTTTGATATGAATGATAACAACGTAGCATTTTGTCACAGAAGATTGTTGTTGTTGTTGTTAATATTTGGGACAAACCAGTTTAGCTCCTTCTGCCGAGTTGACAAGAAAGACACTAACAATACTCAGAAAGCTTACCTGTTACTGAGATAAAAGTTGTAGTCAGAGCTTAAGTCACAAATACGCACATTTAACTGTATGACAGATCAACTTTACCTGTATCGTAAGATGGTGGCGCGTCTGTGTCAAGGTGATCACGTGTCCGATCATCTGATCTACCACTGTCGTAACCAGATCTCTGACGGGATCCCGTGATTCTCCTGTTGTTTTCCCGAAGTTGAAGAGTCACCAGTGCGCATGCCACAAGACAAATGCAAGAGAGACCCACTACAATCACCCCCACCTCCACCGTCTCTTTCTTGCCGGAAGAGTCTAAGAAAAGATAAAAATTTGTGTATTTTGAGCAACGCGCACATTTGCAGCCCCTGAAAACCCCGCTAAGCCCATCATGATTTAGTTAGAATCAACTCACTAGGCCATTTGCACAATGACGTCATTTTCCTACCACGACCAGAATCCTTCAGGATTTTGCTTTCTTGTGAAAATTAGGGCTTTTGTTATTTAAACCACGCCAACAAATACCGAATTTAAACATGAAAGAAAAAACTAAAAGGATTCTGGTCATAGTAGTAAAATGACACCATCATGTAAATGATCTAATTGAAGGAGCACAGCATGGCTAAGTGATCAGCGTGACATCGGACTCGCAGTCGGGTGGTCCCTAAGTGGGTGGATTTGAATTTCGGTCTTCCTAATTTCTAATCCTCAACAATGCATGTGAACACAACCAACTGGTTCGCTCGTGCTAGCTGTTTTCTTTTTAATACTGTTAAGTTATCTTTTTATTATTTGTCCCAAATTGTTTAAGTGAAGT
>OZ037996.1:46571910-46574410 GCA_964035705.1 Porites rus | reverse complement strand
TGCATTTGTTCTGTTGTAATTACTTAAAACCTAATTCGCCTGCGAGTCACGTCCCAGCACTCAAAAACTAAAACAACTTTCACGAATTTGAATTCAGAAATAATTTTTCCTTATGTGAACCGGTGTCGGGATTTGGGGGTAATCACATGAAATTTTTTTGGAGGCGAGTTGTTGAAAAAACAACAATGCATGTTTAATTTCATACTAATAATACCATAACCGAAAACATCTCTCTTTCCTTGAAATTAGCCCCTGTTAAATTTTTCAAAAAATTTCCTTCAGTCAAGAAAGTTGTTTATCTTACCTCTCAAGACGATTTCATCTAAAAAACACTTAGACCGGCCAAATAGATCACACAAACAAGAAGGTACATTGAGTCATTCGCGTTTGAAGGATAGATATATAAAATAAATATTTAAATTGAAAAGACAAACGGCTTAGTTTTGTGGATTAATTTGCATAATTCAGAAGAAGGAGAAGAGCCACACCGTAACAATGTTTTAAATTTGCAGTAATTATGGGTGTGAACAAAAAAACCTGGTGGTCGGCAAAGTATTGTGGACCTACATGTTTTGTCAATAGCGTCTGATAGAACTTTGGCTCAGCACAAATAACAGGAAACCAAAACCCCGAAACACCATAGAGAAAACACTATTTTCTCAAAATTCTAAAACCCTTTGTTTGTAAGGTTCGACGTCATACAATGTATTTTTTTTTAAAGCCATGCAGAACATTCAGTCAGGCACCAGTCCGCGTTCAAACGCATCGTTAGGAAGTTAAGAGATTTTCTCGTTCGTTTTAATATGTGGACGGAAACTTTAAACAGAGAAGTTTTTTAAGGGTTTACAAACTTAAACGGGGACCCATCGAGTGGCATAACTTAAACGCTTGGAAAGGAGTTAAAGTCTCTCCGTTCATTTCATTGATATTTATAAAACCATCGAGCACAGCACTAACCACAGCGATGACGTTCTTTGAACCACTTCGGACACTTACGTCCAAGTATGCACATATAAACCAGTAATAACTCAGGCCTCGTGTACTTCATATATTGCACACAATAATTCCTAATTTCCTTATGACAATGTTTGACAGAATTGCTTGTTGACCTGTTCATTCCGTTTGGGGACAATTCCGCATGAATCTCATAACGTCATGAAGCTTCACGTGTATGATAGCCATTTATTGTCTTATTCAGCATCACCACAATCGCACAACGACCTTAAGACTGAACCGAAGGACCGTAAACAACACCACACGCGAAACCAGATCAATAAGTTCACGAAGACAAAAGAATGGTTGGCAGGAACACCGCAACTGCAGCTTTGGTCAAGTGATAACAAGTCAAATGGAGCGAAAATACTGACGTAAAAAGGCCAAGAGATAAATGGAAAATGCCAAGAAAAATCTGGTCTCTCTACTCCACAGACAAAAGATTGTACATTTGTACCAGAAAAATTCAAACAAAAAGCAATGATGGTGGCAAAACAAAGGATTTATGCTGAATTACTGGCAGCATAATGAGCTAAAACTTTCTCTTTTCCAAATCTCCTACCCCGCGTAAGCTATAGGGGGTGGGGGGGGGGGGTCTAGATTTATATTAATACGAGTACCCATATACAGTGACAAAAGTATTAGCGCGATACACAGTTATCAGTTATTTTAAGACTGAAATGGAGATGCACTGCGATTTAGTTTGATTGTGATTATGACTTGAGCACATGTTATGTTGTCGAAAGGTCAGTCACTGGGAACAAGAGTTCTTTTTACCGAATAACACTAAATAAAACTACAGTCAACCTTCTCTAAAGGTGGATTTCCACTGTCGTGTATTTTTTCCGCACGTGCGCACGTACATTTTACGCGCATAAATGAAATGGAGACAGTGAAAGGAATGTCACGTGTATACGTAAAAGTTGAACCTCCCTCAACTTTTACGTTTACGTGTGATTTTTCATACAGTGACTCTACAGTTGAACCTCTCTACAATAGCCACCTTGGGGACAGAAGAAAGTGGCCGTTGTAAAGATGTGGCCCGCGTGAAAGAGAGGTTTTAAGCAAGAGTCAATGTATGGATTTTTTTGGTCCGACGTTGTAGAGAGGTGGCCGTTAAGGAAGGTTCGACTGTATTTCATTAACGCATGGAAAAATTACGCGACAATGGAAGTCAACTTTAAGACAGACACCTTTGGGACCAGCACTAAGTGTCCGTCTTAAGAGTTAAGTCCGTTTTATAGAGAGTCAAATAAAGGGAGTAAAGAAAGGCAGGGACCAACTCTAGGTAGACTACGAGTAGTCCCCCAGTTTTCCTCAGGGATAGTAGAGCGAGCGAAACGCGAGCGCTCGTGAAAATCACCCCACGCGAGAAAAGGCGACACGCGGCGGGGAGAGAGAAAAATGACTTCCTTAATTTTTCTTTCTTTTCTATTTAATTTTAAACTAGAAGTTCTCATTGAGAAGGGAAGTGCTGCCGTGAGTTGCGATGCGAATAGGACAAAGA
>OZ037996.1:46341910-46566910 GCA_964035705.1 Porites rus | reverse complement strand
CATTTCAGCCAACACACATCTTCAGAAGTGACAAACCCTTAAACAACAAAAGAAATTGAAAGGTAAAGACAAACAAAAAAAAACATATAGTAGAAAATTTGCATATAAAAGAGAAAGTATGCAAATTAAAAAAGGTAAAGTTTTTCCCTGCTGACATTTTTACTTAGGAATGGTTGTAAATCCAGGCTAATCAGCAGAGTCTCCTTAATCTTGAAATAGGTGTCCTACGATCCTTAGGCCAAAATATTGAAATGCCCCCCCCCCCCACAGTAAACAAATACTACCGGTACCCCCTCACCAGCAGGATAAAGCCTGAGTGTCTCAGATATAACCATGTCCAAATATGGTAGCTCATTTTACTGTCTCATAAGAAGGCATCTTGCTTTCATCATCCCAAACGCTGTCAATCTCCTTCTGTAGTTTTTCCTGTATGTCAGCATAACCCAGGTTATAACAGACAAATCCCAGTGTAGTACTGTTTGTTTCATAGCCAGCAATCAGAAAAATCACACTTTGTACCAGAACCTCATCAACAGTCATTTTTTTGGAATCTGGCAGTGTTGGGTCCTGTACTGCCAGTAACATGACATCCAATAAGTCCTACAACAATAAAGGCAACAACTGTTTACACCTTAATTGTCTTTAACTTCATGATATATTTTTTTTATTCACAATAAAATGGAATTCCAATACTTTGCCTCATGACTCCGGTTGATTTGCATGACTGGGATGATTCCAGCTCCAAAACTCTAACAGACTTAGACATACCATTTCTATACAAAAACAGCGCACCTCATGTCTAAAATCTATAAAAATAAGCAACACCTGTCAGGAGCCAATAACCTGGATACAGCAACTCCCATAATAGGACTGTCACATTGTTTTCACAGCCCAGTTTATTCTTAGATACATTTCAGAGCAATAATAGTCAAAATGAAAGTGCCAATCTATCTTTAATAACATTTGAAGTTTTAGATATAAAAACGAAAAAATAAATGAAACCTTTCAGGTCTGTAGATTTTGCTAACTGTGGGGCTTAAAGATATAATTTTTATCTAACTTTGTGCAAAAATCGTTCTAAAAATAAACTGGTCAGTGAGAACGCCACAACACTAGTACGCAGAAGTTGCACACATTGGGTTATGGGCTCCTGCCCTTGTCTAATAAATTCTCCCATTTTCGACAAAGAAAGAACAAATTACAATACTTAGAATATGTGATACTCTATACAACCCTTTTACCCCAGTTGGGGGAGACTCCGAGCAAAACACCATCATATTTAGCCATGAAGGTCTCGTTTAGGGTTGCTCGCGAAAAAATATAAAAATATATGTATCGTCTGTGTTTTAACATGGTCTCTTTTAGGGGTCAAAAAAAGCTTGGGCCACACCCAGATCGGTCTCCTTTAGGGGTTTACTTCAAAATTTCCGACAAGCATCCCCATCCCTTTCATATGCAGAGTTCCCACCCCCCCTCCCCCGCAGGCCTTTTACCATGGTACTCATGGTACTCTTTTACCATGGTACTCAGGATTACCAACAATGAGTACATCATTGATGACACACTCCAGGTTTGGTATTTAATGTTTAAGGGTTTGTTCACTTGAAAATGATAAATTAACAGTGCAAACTAGCAAAGTAAACAGAAATAATGAAATAAGCATCTTCTTTGCCCCCTATTATAGCGGAGCCGAATGACCAAAATTATTGTGGAATTGCATACATTTTAGACTTCCTACTGATGAAGAGTTATGGTTACCTTCCTAGGTGTGGAACTTTCTGTTTGATTCTTCATGGAAACAATTTGTCATGCAATGTCCATCAAGTCTTTCATGTCGCGAGTTAGCAGGCTTGGGAAAACTCTAGCTATTTTATCTCCAAAAGGAATTAAAGAGAGAGCAGCAAGGATGGCTCTATGCAAAGCAGTTCCATTAATTGATCTTTTTGCAGCAGCTATGGCTGGGTCATCTGGGTTGTTTTGTGCATCTGCTTTCATTCCAAATGCACACTGTAAAATCACATCCATAGTAAGACCTTGAAAGTACCTGAGAAAGTATAAAACAAAACAGGATAGAAAGTGTCTTTACTAAGATAAAATGAAAATAAAGGAGAATATGAAGGAACAAAAACCATGTTACTTCATGACATCAAAGCTTTCTTCTGTCCTCGAAAATTCTTCCATTTTTATCATCAAAGTGTCACAAGCAGAGTTCATGAGTGGAACCATCTGTTTCATTTTGTGCGCACTAAATGTGGGACTCAGGGTGTTACGAATCCGCCTCCAGTCTTCACCTTCAGCAAGACTTAGCATTTTGTCATAGGGTTCTGGAACCTTCACCATAAGCTGCAAAAACAAAGGTTTTAATATACAACATACACATGATTAAAGACAACAAAAAATGCTCAATGCTTACGAGGCTATTCACAACCTGCAAGTATCAGAAAGAAAAGAGCAACTCAGTGAATTATGTCAGACTGTTTCTTGAAACACTCAACTGTAATTCAATTTTTTTGGCAGTACTTTTATTTTAATTCTTTGCTTAATGAAATCTGTCATTCATCACATTTTTATAAAAGTTAGAGCCATTTGAATGCATAAAACCACCTGGTGCCACATCCTTTCCCTTCCCCCACATTTTATATGATACCGTTGCCTGCTGCACTTGAAGTTGAAAGTTATACGTTCAAGCCCTGCAATGTCAACTTACAGGCCGGTCTCGAAAAGCTTGAAATTTCTTAACAAAGACTTCTTTGACCATGTCTGAATCAGATATCACCAGAGTAGGTAAGCTGCCCAACAAGTACATGCCAAACACGTCTCCATATCTTTTGTAGTACTCGTCGATTTGCAAATGCATCTGACCTTTATGTCTTACTGCATCGAGCATGTTACCGATGAATGGAAGAGCTGTGGGTCCTGGAACTTTGTCGTCGAAAGTGTTTTTCAGAACGCGAAAAGGTGCAATACCCCAAGAATAAACAGAGAATATTGTGAGCGTAGCAACAGCGATTGTCCACCATTGGGATATGAATTGCTCGATCAAGGTCAATAAATCCATATTCCTGCTTCTTTATAGACTCAACTTTAGTATACCCTGTGTAACCCTCAACAAAGGGGAAAGCCATTATAAACGTCACTACTAGTATCAGTCTCCCGAGTGTACCATTCCCCTTTTGGGCGAAGCCTCCCCAGAAAGGAGGAGTACTCCCCCACCAACCCCCCCCCCCATCCACCGGGTTCTGCAAAAGCGGCCAGCGAAAGTCACAGATCCCATACGAGGCAAGAACAAATCATCGTAAGGAAAATTTACTAGCATGACCGAGACAAACTAGGCTCCTATACATTTAATATCTTTTCTTCCATAACAAGCAAACTTAAAAATACTCACAGACGCATCAATCCCATTTCCCGCGAAAGTTTTGATACCCTACAGGCGTAAACCAGAGGCTACAAGTATAAAATATTCACCTAAACTGCAATTAAAATAATGTACATGTATTTCAGCACGAAACCCTTCTACCCTATAAAAACGTGATTCGATTGCGAAAGGTTCCCAATGTAAAGTGATTGACGTTTCCATCGTAGTGTGGCTACCGGATATGATGAGCATAAATCCCATTGTCTTCGCGAACGCGGGAAAATAAATGTCACACATGTGACCTTTGTGTTTACAAACCTTGGTGTATTTTGAACGATTGAGAGAGGCTGTTTACAAGTTTCGCTCGTTTATGTGGACAAGAGAATTTTATTTGGTCTTAAAGTATCTTTAGTGCGGTAAAATATTGGATTTACCCTTTGAGATATGTTAAAAACGTGGCCAACCTGAAGAACGAGTGGCTATTCATGCTTTATCGGAAATTTGAGACCGTCTGAACGATACGCCCTGGGCCTTTTTCGTCATCTGCATTGAAACACGAACTGGTTTCAGCGCAGAAGTACCGTATTGCTTGGGCCTGAAAGATCTTGGTCTGCGGCGGCTCAGTAATTTCGAGCAAATGTGGCTGCGTTGTCCGTATCGTATCGTGTTTACTCTAGTTATCGCCGCCTTTCCATTCATCGGATTTTGTCAAGGTAAGTAAGTTTCTTGTGTCAACGACAATGGTTTCCCGTCGTTTCAACAACTCCCATCCTGTGCCGTTGTTTATTGTTATCTCAATAATTATTTGTGACTATTGTAGCTACCGTAACTTAATTCATAAGCAGCTAAATCTTGATCAAGGTTCTTTGTACGCAAATGTGGTCATAAAATTACAACAGTAAGTTTAAAAGCTTATTTTTACGTAATCTTACTTTTATGCCTAGCCTAAGCTTTATACAATGTTGTTTATGTTTTGCTGTTTGTGGTTTTGTAGACAAAAAGAGTTTTATTGTAGTTAAAGTACTGTATGTCTACTACAAGGATCTCTGGTCATCCTCCTCGCTGCGATCATAAGGCAGCTAAATATGCTGCGATGAGGGTCGCCATATTGAAGCCCATTTTTGTAACGATATGAAATTCACATTTTCGTGGAATATGAAAGCAGTCCTTTGTAAAAAAGAAATACAACGCGTTGTAGATAAGCAGGATCCAAAACGATGGTGATCACAACGATATGCCCCGCAAGGTGAAGTAGTCACGAGGCAATACGGTTGGGTCCGTAAAATATAAGCTTAAAGGTTACTGCTTACAGTTGTTTATATTTGCATAACAAATCTCTTTAGACCCCTTCATAGGAAAACGCAAACATTTGTGATAGGTTATTTTGTTCACTTCTTGATCTGGAAAGTTATTAAAAGTTTATTGCCCTGATATTAGAAATATTTATTTTTTGATGTCAAAAGATAGTTCAAGATGGTGTTCTGTCATATTGAGAATATTGAGAGAGTGAATTTTAACTAGAAATACTGACCAGTTGTGCATCACAGAGCCTCGAGAAGCACAGGTTAAGGACCAGAAGTAGAAAGTAAGGGGAGAGAAGCCAACAGGGAAAAGAAAATATATGTATATATTTAAAGACAATCGAAACAAATAAGCAAATTAAAAAAATAGGACGGGTTCTCGCTGAGGAGGATATAAACCCCACACCTTCAGCCTTGACACAACCTATCCTTACCACTACACTACTAAGGATGATTATGTTGTAAGTCTGGTGAAAAGTCTTTGATTTAAGGCCTTTCCCATGGAACTTCCCCCAGCAAATGCCGTTTAAAGCGTCTAATCCGTATGCGAAACTCAAAGCATACAGACTAGACAAGAACAAGAATGCTCTAAAGCGTTGAAGTCTTGCTTGCTTGGAGATAGATAAGAAGTGTGGAAGCGATTTATTCTAAACGAAACAGGATTTCCCTGCTAATAGTTTTTCACTCTTGACGATGATTGAGTCATGTTTTAATAAACGAAAATAGAGAGTTATCAGTGCAAGAGAGAAAAAATAGTCCTTTGGGAGGGCATGAGCTTACTGGCAATGAATAGTCTGTACAGAGAAAAGAACAATGCCGGATACCCATGGTGCAAAGCATAAATGTTTAATGCTGTGTGCTACAAGGACGTTGCGTTGTTGCTAGGCAACTGCATTTGCCCAAACCAACAGATAGAGAGAGATATTTATGACCAAAGCAAGATCATGCCTTGCTTAATGATTGTCATGTGCGTTGTTGTCATGTTCTGTGCTCATGACAAATTTATAAACTTGCTTCACGATAATAATTATTGTTTTGGAACCTTAAACATGCTTAGGCAGGCTTGATTTACTGAAGTTTGGTCATGTTTTAAACTAAACAGGCTAATATTAATAACAGGCTTGTAGTAATAACTTAGTGTTTAGCTTTTGGACACAACAGTTAATATTTAAGTGATATTCCAGCATACTGTTGGTATATATAGAAATTATAAGCATCTATGTTTTACCTCAGCTATAACATACTCCTCCTATGACGGGTGACTCCTGACTCCATCCCCCTCCCCCAGAGTCTGTGCAGATGGGAGGTTGTACGCTGACGCCATAACCAAATTGTCTCGGATGGATAGATAACCATATTTTCTTAGCTGTAGAGCTCCTATATTAATAGTTATGATTTGGTAGATAAATTTGTTTATTATTATCTTTAATCAACACCAAATAAGGAGTGTGTAAATTTTATTGTGCAGAACATTAAGCCCCATCCACACAAATGCAGATATTTTTGAAACCACATCTTTTTATTTGAATCATCCTTCCATATATCTACATGGAAACACTGAATCTGCCCACCAAAAATGCCTTTCTTTGAAACCGCTCTCTGGATCACTCTGGATTGGATTTTTTTAGATTGATGCGTTTGGCAAATTCTTTTAGATGACTGAAACTGGATATTTTTTTAATCTGTAGACAAATTTAGATGAAGCTATATTTATTCCAGGATTGTCAGGCTCAATTCCTAAGGATACAACACTCCAGAGGGTTCAACTTCTCAAAATTGCACAAGATTCCATAGATTCATTAGGTTCACAGATCATCAAGACAGCCACAAGAATGCAACATGTTTTCACACACCTTGCCAGAGCACTTGTGAACTAAACCTTTTTTCGTCGTGCAGAAAGTCAACTACATGTACCGGTATATCCTAAACCCAAATCCAGACTGTTCTTCAAATGCCAGTCAAATTTTTTCATTGACTTTGCTCTTTGTGATTATCAAAAATATCAAACCATCCAAATTTCTAAACGTAGTGCAATAAGCATTATTTCATTATCTGGTGGTGGTAGTAATGTGCAATTTTTAATATATATTGATGTTTTTTCTTTAGATGTATTACCCTATCCTGTGGGATTGTACCCTCTTAATAATATTCATAAAACTGATGATGCCAGTTGCTATGGTAACCTGGGTGGTACTGCCGAGGATGCTCACCTTGTAACAGGTCCACTCAGTGAACCAGATACTGCTTATGAGTTTGCAGGGAGCAGCACAAGTTACATTGATATTCCACAATTGCAGCACTTTGATGCCGACACTTCTATCACAATATTGGTGTGGATATTACAAACTGGACAGGCTGGATCTGTATTTAAATATGGCAATAGTGACAGGGAAGTAGGAAGGTGCTCATCATCTATGGCTTATTCTTTAGAACTTTACACATCAAGAACTTATTCTTTTAGTGCACAGTTTGTTGAACCCAATGGAGAGTCAGTTTCTCTTAGTAATAATACAGTCACTCTTGTCAACAAGTGGCGTTATGCTGGTGTGTCGTACAACCACAATAGTGGCACTGCAACATTGTGGATAGATGGTAATGATGTTCAGAGAAAAAACCTAAAGAAACTGAAATTATGTACAGATGGAAAAATTCGGATTGGTGGCAGAGAAGAAGAAGACAAAAGCTTTCAAGGAAGAATATCATGCCTACAGATTTATGATAAAGAACTTACAACCAAGGAAGTGACAGCTGTAAAAAACAGATGTTTCAATGGTAGTCAACGTATGTATGATTATCTTATTTTGTTATAATTCAGAATAATGAAACCAACTGTTTATATGTGAAAGTGATCAATCACATAGCAATACAGTGTAACCTAAATATGATTTAGTTTATTTTTACTTCCCGACACAGAATATAAGGAATGGAGTTTAGCTCTATAGCTCTATAGCTGAACCCCATTACCATGTTTACTTCATGTAAGGATTATAAGGAAAAGAAACTTAATAAAACTTAGCAATCTTCCAAATAAGAGAAAAGAAAGCAAGAGATTGGGGATTTGGAACTTTAAACACCTTTCTGTTCTACACATATATTATTTACAAATCATTTACCCTAATAATTGTTGTCAGTGTGTTGAAATAAATGTCACCCTTAAATAATGCTAAAAATTCAATAAACACCACAGCGTTTAATGAAAGAAATATGATTAACTTTTTATTTTTGATATCTGATGATCACTTAATGTGTGAAACTGACGTGACTGCCTCTAATTCTCTATCTCAGAATTTTTTATTTTTGATGTATATGTATCAGTCATGACCCACATAATACAAACACCCTTCCTCTTTGTGTTGGTCCACTCAGTGTCTGTATTAATTGGGTTACACTGAATATAAAATTTCAGTTGACCAGGAATTTAACATGGGGCATCTTTTCACACTAGCAAATATAAACCCTAGAAACTGTAACATAACCAGAACCATAATAGTTTAAAACTTGGAGAATACACGTATCTGGATATGTGTTTTAGCATGAAGTACAAAGAAAGATCAAATCAAGGATTCCTTGTATCTGGGAGATGTGTTCAATAAATTCTTGTGTTTCCCTTAGAATTTATTGATATTTTAGGGTAATATTTTGAGTGGGATACTTCACTCAATGTTAAAGCAAGCTTACGTGAAGTAAATTATGATGTGTAATAAAACAGTTGCTTTTTGTCCTTTAAACAGCTCCCGTGGACTGTACAAAAGCTTCTGTGCAATGTAAGTGTTAGCTCAGTTCTGTCCTTGAATAGAACATAACAATGATGCTTTTTAACTGGTTTAAATTAATGCTTGTCAAATTTAGAATAAATACATTGTATTATTTGTAATATTATTTCTTATTTTTGTTTGATAGCATGTGGTGTATCTATGAGCACCCTGTCAGGAACATTCTCCTCCCCAGGGTACCCCACTGGGTATCCTTATGATACAGCCTGTAAGTGGGATATAAAAGTTCCAAGTGGATACATCATTACTTTGAAGTTCAGGTGTGCTATATTTTCTTCAGTGTTCAGGGCTTGAAATAATGGCAGGTCAACAGACAATGTCCAGTCAAAAATAGGTTTTGTCTGGTCAAATCCTTAGATGGTTGGACATTTTGTCTGCTCTTTTACCCTTGTAATGTAATTCAGACGTTCACTTTTTTAAATACAGTTGGTCAAGACTGGACATTATTGACGTTTGTGATGGAAAAAATGGCGAGAGAGAGAAAAAGGCTACCAGATCAAGAACTTTTATAAGTTAAACCGTTCATAACACAAGGCCTCTGATAGGTCGCAGAAAAAAAAAGTCAAAATTCGTGGGTGGGATCTTTCTGGGCAAATTTCGCTAGAAAGCGATCTGTTTTGCGCTGATTTCACGAACGTTTTTAATGAAAGAAAACAGCAATTTTGCCAATTTCTTTTTATTTGAGGGGGGAGGAGATGATGAGTGTTAGCCTGTGCAATAACAGCAACAACAGAAACTTTGACTACTTATAAATGTTGCCTTTTTAAAACCAGCGATTTTGTGCTCAAAACCCCCCCTTGCTTTGCGATCTCGTTTAGACTCAATCAGAGATCATCATTTGCTCTTTTAACAACAGGAGCTCAGAAATGTACCAATGGTAAAGCTTTTTAAATCATGCACTGGCCAGTGCCCAGTTTTTCACAATAGTAATCAAGAACAGTAAAAGAAAACTGGGATAAGTTGTGGCCATTTGGGCCTTTAGCTTGTGTTCTCCTTTTTTAAAATACTATTCTAGTTAAAACCCCCACTGGAATGATAATCTACATTCTTCAAATTACATAGCACAAAAAATTGCTCTCAAAAAATATTTAGACTCACCAAGTTCTGTATCAATAACAAATTTTTAAAACAATTGACCAGAAAGTAGAACTGACGTAGACTTTATCAACAGGGATTTTAATTTGGATAAGTCACACAGTCTATGGCCAGAGTGCCCTGACTATGTTATTGTGCGAGATGGCATTAACAGTTGGTCAAAGCCTCTCAAATCTCTATGTGGTAGCCAGACAGGCTGGGAAGAAGAAATTGTATCATCTGGGAATGTTATGAGGGTGGAGTTTAATACGGACAGGGAACGCTCTGCTCCAGGCTTCACTGCAGATTATACTGCAAGCAAGATTTCCAAAGGTAATGTGAAGGATTTCTATTATCGTCTGAATGCCAAGAGTAAAAAGTAAAAGCTTTGGCTGGGCAACAAACCATAACCAGCCACAGCAGCGACTAAAATTTGTAGCCACAATTACACAATAATTTGTGCAAAAAAAATTATTATTATTATTATTATTATATTGATTACCACCACATTCCCGATTAATATAGAATCAATGGTGAAAAGTCTTTACACTGACTTCAATATGTCCATTCTTACAAATGAATTGCGCACTCCGTTTATATCTGTTGGTCGTGGTGTAGCCCACTTCTCTTCAACTTGTGTTTTAACACGTTTCTACAGCATATTAAATCTGAAAAATACCTTCAATTTGGCTTTTCCCTCAAGTTCTTAAATCCCATCCACTGGTTCCAGTTCGCTGACGATGCAGCTGTCATAAGTGGTCAGGAACCAGAAAATCAACATCTAATCAACCGC
The DNA here is from genome assembly GCA_964035705.1 of Porites rus. NCBI lineage: Eukaryota > Metazoa > Cnidaria > Anthozoa > Scleractinia > Poritidae > Porites > Porites rus. The sequence goes on along the minus strand of OZ037996.1, from coordinate 46,556,611 downwards.
TTCATAATCTGGTGTAGTTGGTCGAACATGATAATAAGAGTTGATAAATGTTCTACTTTTGGAATACGGAAACTTTGCACTAAATCTGTCCAATATTTACCCAAACAATTGATCAATGGAGTTCTAATTCCCTGTGTGGAAATGGGTGAATCATTTCGTTACTTAGGCCACTTCTTTGACTTCAACATGTCTAACAACCAACACGTCTGAATTGTCCTCTCTTGTACAAGACTTGATGAATGACATTGATATAAAGCCACTGCATCTTAAACACAAACTTCTTCTGTACAGCCGCTATGTCCTATCTAAACTGTCCTGGCATTTCACTATAGCTAATATATCCAATAATTTTCTAATATTTTCTCTGATGAATGCTCCACGTTCTTAGCCATGATGAATGACATTGGCATTGACAAAAAGCAGCAACTTTATATAAACAAGAAAATGATAAATATAGCCATTAGAGCAACATATTACATCTTTTGCTGTAGAAATAGGAATTGGGAAAGCCCAGAATTAATGCAATTTTGATTTCTTTTCTTTTCTTTCTTTTCTTTTTTTTTTTGTGTTTTTGTTTTGTTTAGTTTTGTTTTTCTGAATAATCCAATCTCAAGGAGCATTTGTAAATTGCCTATACGTAGCGAGTTTTACAATTGTACATTCAAAAACTCAAATAAAGTTTTCATTATTATTATTATTATTATTATTATTATTATTATTATTATTATTATTACTGTTATTATTAAAGAGCTTCAATAGAATGATATAAACAGCCTATTAGAGAAGTGCCTCAGGGACTTCACTATGATGGCCTTCATGGGCTAGGCATTGCTTTGGAATTCTTTGAGAATTCTCTTCAGTTTTTACAATATGATAAGCTTGATCTAATGTTTTAAGTAATTAAAATCACCCATCTTCCCCTGAAATAACTAAGCAAGTTCCAGCTTAACTGTTCAAATCTGTCCCCTAATTTTTCCTAAGAGTGCTCACCCTTAAGAGCAGCCATTTTGATTTCAAATGTATCAAGTTTGGATGGAGGTGAAAGAATAACCACTATAATCCCCAGGGCTGACTCCCTCAGTACATTTGAAACCAAGATGGCCCCCTGTATTGTTAGCACTTAATTCATGGCGCTGCACCTGAGTATAAAAGTAATTTGATAAGTGTTAGGAAGATGTGTAGATACAGTCTGCACTCGAATGCTGGCATACTTCTTGAGCTACTGAGTACCAGATTGAAGAATAGTTAAGGGGATATATCAGATTCTTTTACATCCACTGCTCCTAGACTTTGGTACCCTGCGAGCAGAGGCTACATTTTTGCATTGTGATCTGGTGTGCGAAAGTAGCCTCTGCCAACAACCATTCAAATCCATTCAGAAATCTGGACAAATAAATTTAAAAAAACGGTTTTTTCCTGTTCTTGACCAGTTTAGAGCATTACGTGAGTCTTGCGTGGCAGGTCAGAGTTGTCGCAACTGTTTTATTCCTGCGAAACTCGTGCCATTTGACGGCAGAGCTGACAATTAATTTGACTTGCACGCTTGACGAACTTCACGCATGCACGATAGAAAATTGAACGGTTGTCGGCAGAGGCTACTTTTTGCATGACAGCTCACACAGCAAAAATGTAGCTTCTGCTCACAGGGTAAGACTTTGGAATAAGTTGCCTTAATTTTGAATATCAGAAATGCAGGCACTTAAGCCAATTTTAAATCTAGTTTAAAGACATATTTATTTCATTCATCTTTCAATGTTAGCTAATCATTTCAGTATGACATTTTGTAATTTATATTTATAAGGATATACATGTAGAATATTAGCTAGTTTTTATGATTGACGTTTTGTATTCTATGTTTATCAGGATACTTATTTCTGAGCTAATTTTTTTTATTTTAAAGCGCATTTGATCAAATATATGTGTAAATTTTGCACTATAGAAATATTAAATAGTATTGTTATTATTTTTATTATTATTATTATTATTATTATTATTATTATTATTATGATCTTGTGGGAAAATGTGGTTCTGTGGGCAGTCTAAATTGCAGTAAAACAGATAACCAGTCTCAACAATCAAGTACCTTCATCACTAATTTGACTACCTTGCATTCATACTATTATTTTTTTTCTTTTCCTTCTTTGTTTACATCAGATGAATCAGATGAGAAAGGGCTGATAGATTTTAGTCGTCACTATACTGGTATTGTGATAGGCGTGGCATGTGCAGCAATATTTGCTATCTTAGCAATTATGATATTCAGTCACACCAGAAGGAGACTACGGGGAAATCGTAGTGACACTTTAACCCGCCGTCAGTCTATGCCCTTCTCTGATAATGATGTCTTTCAGCAGAATGCACCACCAACATATGATGATGGTAAGCTTTCATTTTGTACTTTCACTCCCAAAGGGCGGAATGATAGAGTCCTGTAAGGTGGTTCTAAATTTTGAGTCTGTGGACAAAATCCTGCCGTGTGACCATTTAAATGAAACCGCATCTCAGCAGTACTTTCACATGGTACAAGTTATTTAGTACAGTGGAACCCCACCCTATGGAGACCTGTATATATATATATGTAGTAAAATCCAACTAGTGGTCTATTATCAATGCTACATTCTGATTGGTTGAGCTACTACTAGGTTATATGTTATAGCCCACAAGTAGCGAAAAGTGCCGGCTTTGGAAACCAAAACAAAGGCGGCTGAATCGCGTTTTGCTGGTTAAAGTTAGTTATGACCAACTAGTTGGATTTTAGTAAAACAATTATTCCTCGAGCCCAAACGGCCTCTGAGTCAATAGCCCATTTGGCCACTCAGAGCCCATTCAGGCTTGAGGAATAACTGTTAAATATATTGTCTCTAATATTAACCTGCTCAATACGGACACGCATTATGGACACGCTAGCATGTCTTGTTGGTGTCCCTATTAACCCAGTTCTACTGTATTTATTTCTAAATTTTGAGTGTGTGACTATTCATTTGAAACCTTTTTAGCAGTATTGTCACATGGTACTACAGTCAAACCCCAAAGGGACCACAGAAAGTGTCCGTATTAACGGGGTGTGTTCATATTAAGCGGGAAATAAAAGAGGACATAAGCTTCGTCAAATTAAACTTCTCCAACATCAACACTTGGCTGGTAAAAATTTTCTTTGGCTAGTAACATCTAACTTGTCACTAGCCACTAGACTAGTAAGTGTTAAGTTGAAAAGTTAGTGTTGAGCCCCGCTGAAACCACATAATGTCGGCTCTGGTATAATAATAAGTCCACAGAAACACTTGAAAATTGCTCATTTATGGCATCACTTAATCAAGACCCTTCTCTTCATAAATCGTTTGACGTCTACAAATCATTCTAGCTATCTGGTGTATGGTAGAACTGGGAACATCAACATGCTGTCAACTGAAGGATTTTAAATTACCTTCAGCACAGCACACAGTTGATAATTAAGTGTCCACCTTCATGAGGTTGGCTTTCTTTCTTTCTTTTTTTCTTGGCTTCTTTTCTTACGAGAATTTGTTGATTGGGCAAGAAATAAGTGTCTGTTGTCCGCATTAACAAGTGTCGGTATTAAGCGGGTTGAATTTCGAGAAAATGTAAGGGCTTTCTCTCTCCTGGGACAAAGAAAACTGTCTGCAATAATGAGGTGTCCATATTGAGCGGGTGTCTGTCCCTGTGTCTGGGGTTCGACTATATTGTACAAAATGAAATCTAGAATTTTTGTCATATGCCATGTGCACTTTGTAGGCAAGGAAAGTAGACATTATTTTTTCCTTTGCCGAGCTTTTCTACCCTGTCTGTTGATTGCTCAAGGGCCATCACTACTGAAAGACCTTAAGATACACAGTTTCTACCTACCGCCACGGGTAGGTGACCACATTTGCCTTGTAGTTATATAAAAGGCAACAATTGTTTCCCGGATGAGATAACGGTGTTATTGTTCCACCCGATAGCCTACCCGTTTTTCCGGGGTAAGAGGCAATCTACCTGTAACATGGCTACTCGTACACGCGTACATGGAAACGGTGTATCTCGACTTAACACTTTTTTTCTGAAAAATAGTGCTGCATTGGAGTGTAACTTTTTTGTAATGTTTAAATCTCTATGTTAAATCTGGTTGTTTTTGTTTTTGTAAAACATTGCAGTCATGCGGTTTCCGGATCTTTATCCTCCAACTCCCTGTCAAGGATCATTATCCAACACTCCTGCTGCAACGCCTCGAAGAGGATCACCAGTTTCAACACCCACACTGCCTCACCGCTTACTCAATCCACCTCGATCACCAGCTCTGATTCCAAAGGTTGGAACACCCATTGGCATGCCTCTTTTAAACACATGGCGAGGGAGTAGTACACCACCAAGTACATCCAGAGTGTCATTACAGCGGGGTATTTCACCCTTAGCAAGAGCAGAGTTGACACCGCAGCATTCCCGACCTGCAGATCATCAGTCTTCAGATGAACAAGATGGAGATGAGGATGATGAAGAGCTGCCACCATACCCAGGAATAGTGAATGTTGCATCGGTGTTAAATCAAGTGAGAGAAACTTTAGAACTTAGTAGACTTGCTACAAGGCAAACGTCAAATCCTTCATTAAGTGACAGTAGTAATTCATCTGACAGTAATGATAACAGGACAGTGGGTGGTCAAAGGAGTCCACGTGACACACGTGCCGCAGTTATAGACAATACAGGAGATGTCCAGATAAGTCTAGAACCAAATAGAGTGCAAAGTGGTGATAACAACAGTGGTGATCTTGGTAATCCTTGGGTTTCCTCCAAGGTTGCTCGAGTAGCTGCACCTGGAAGAACTTTACGATCGATTGAGTCTGATGTTTGACTGTTGTTGTTGGACCATGGCCATGTTTTGCTTTGGTAACGGACGGACCTCTGTGTTCACCTTAACATTGGTGGGGGTTCCTAAAGTTTCACCAACCTGAACTCGATGAGGCCTTGCTTTTTAAGTAATACTCATTTAGAGTAATGATACAGTAAAGGACTGCAACAGCACATAATCTCTGCCAGCCGAAAAGCTGAGTTAGCCGAGATCCTAGTTGTAATGGGATGGGCCAGATTCGTGTTTTGCCCTGCAGTCAGAACATTTGAGGCGTTTAAGTACACCTTGAACCTGGAAAATCGTGGAATTGAAAGATATCACATGATAGGCTGAGCCGCAGTGAGTTGAACATTTTTAGCTTGTAAATTTATATCATCTGGGGCAACCTGGTATCACGTTTTACCGAGTTTAAGGACAAGCCGGGTAAAGTAACTTCTTGAGATCTGTGAACCATCAAGCGCGGAATGATACCTTCCAAGTAATCCTCTCGTGCTTTCAAGAAAAGTCAGAAAAAGTACCCTTTTATCAAAGTTAAAGAAGAAACAGCATTTAGTATCTTTAAAAGATGGTTCGAATCTTTGATTGATAGTTCGTATGGGAATGGGTCAAAGATCATAGCCCTCCAGATGGAAAGCAAAGGAGGAGCCGATAGGCCTTCCACGTTTTTTTTTTTCAACTTTCTATATGGACAAGTTAGGGGAACTCCGTCGACTTTGCTGGACAGCGCCTTTAAATTAGTATAAGTGCCAAGTTTGAAAGCGATTAGTTGAACACTAACAAAGATAGAGCTCCTTAAAGTCTCGAAATGTTACAGACGTTGGTATGGGGCGGGGGGGCAACAAACTTGCTCCAAGCCGTATCACTTTCAAACTTGGCAAGTTTATTCATTCTAAAGCGTTCTTTCCAGTGGTGTCGACAGATTTTCCCCAACTGGTTCGCCATGTTTAAAGTTGGAAAAACCGTGGAAGGGTCTATTACAAATGAAGATCACTTTTATTATAAATCATAGTGTTTAAAACGTTGTACCCTTCACGGGTTAAGAAAACGGAGAAATTGCTATGCAAGTGGTTGTAAAACGCCTCCTTTTACGATAGCACTCATTGATTTTGATTAGTGCTACTCTACAGTCAAACGCTGACATACAAATCATGTAAAAAGGATAATTGCCCGAGTTTGCCCATCTTGAAGAGGAGAAGATGTATGGCAATGAATGTCAGCCATCTTCTCGCGTCGAAAAACTCCCGACTCGAGGAGACCGCAAAAATGCAACCTTAGCAACAATAAGGTACGAGAGAAGACCATGAAACTGGCCTTAGTGCCCAAGCTTTTCAATCCTAGAAAATGTTACATAGTAGAGGTGCTTAATATATGACTAAAATTATTATTTATTAATTTACATGAATTTTCACAAATATAACGGTTTTTAACTTAGCATACATTTTTTCGACAGAAACGTCTGCCTTGTTCAGTGCTAATTACATGTATGCAAATGCAAAACTTGTCCTTATATATTTGAAGATTACTGTAAGCTTGCTACTACTGTGTAGACCCTCAGTATTATATGTGAATAAAGTGACATGCCCGCCTTATTTTAGTTGTGGTTTATTTTTGGTACGCCGGGTCAGTTATTACACAGGGAACGCTTTATTATGTGGCGTAGAGCTATTTTTCTCCTTTTATTTGCAAGCCAAAGTCACGGTAATACTAAAGTACACTTGAGTGCAGATGCTTGCTCGCTAGATTGGCCGGGGGGTACTCCTGGGAATTATTGGTGGGGATGTGCCGCCTTGTTCTCCAAATCCTTACCCTATTTCAGACCCAAAAATGTCATTTTTTCCGAGTTCCCCCGGGCCTCTGTAGCAAAACGAGGTTAAGTGCTCAGCCTTTGATATGAAAATGATTCTTCATTCTCATGCAAATAAAACTCATTTCGCTAGAAAGGTTGTGCTCTTGGCCTCACTTTGAAAGTGAGGGTTTTTGGAACTCGGAAGTGGCCCATTGAAACGATGAATACGTTCATACACTCCTACGAGTTCACTCGAGAACTGTACCAGATTCCAGACTTAAATGGGCAAATTCTATTCCCTTTTTCAGACCAAAACGGCGCCAAAATCCTGCCCTTTGGGGCGGCACACACATTTGTGGATTTTATAAAATAGAACTCCCCCCCGGGCTACAAGTAGATTGTCGCCAACATGCACCCTGGAGTGGCCAGCCGTAAGAGGCTTCCAGGGAAGTGACCATAAAAAATGTATCCCTTCCGACCTATATTTACCCTCGGCAGTGTTCAAAACGCAAATGCTGCTGGATTGGTGCTGAGTGAATTCCTAAAATAACTAATAATATTCAAATAAAATACAACTTTTGTAAAAATCCGTACTTTTAGGAGGTAAACCAGTTGGTTTTTATTCTTAAAGCGTGGCCATGGAATTGATCACTCAAAGCTACCGAGAAACAAAACTAGCTAGTGCTCAGCAGGACAGGTCTTCGATGAACACGGGACATCGGATCGCAAGTCTGGGGCCGTCAAGACTAACTGCGTTGCCACGCGACTCAGTCACCCTAATCCACTGCCAAGCCTGTCAGTTCATCCTATCACCCGGTATAAGACAGCGTTCTGATCAAAGGCCAGAGACTCATTCCGTTCTCTTTAGAACTGTAACTAGACTCCATGGCATGGCTGATTTCACTCCTTCCGCGTTGAAATGGGTTATTTATGATTCACTCTTGTTTGACCAGACTGGACATATCAAGACATATTTTTGAGTTTTCGTCTTCAAAGCTACAGAGAAAACATTCCCCAGCAAACTGAAAAGAGAATGCTGGAACTGAAACAGGAATTAGTGACTGTCAATCCATTTCCGACGGTTATTTCGCGCTGCCAGCAAGTATTAACAAAAAGGGGAAGGTTCTGCTACTAACTATGTGCCGGCCGGCTCCATCTTTGGCTGGATTACCAGGCCAGGAGCCCATTCCTCGAAGTTACGATAATTAAAGGACCCATTTACATTTAAGACAGAGCCTTCAAAGGTTTTGCAGATAACATGATAACAATAAAAGTTAACAAAACAAAATGGACGGGTTTGTTAGCTTGGACCTTCGCTCTTACTCTTCAAATTTTTATTTCAATATTTGATTTTAACCCAAAAAGTTACAGACGGCCCCCTGAAGGGCAGTAGCCGGACGAGAATTCTTCCAGAAAGCAAAATAGGAAAAACTGTTCCAGTCATTCATTTAATGTTTTTGGCAGTTACTCTATTGCTCATGTTTTGTTTATTTTTTTTTTGTAATCGTAAGATTCAAAGCAGAGCTAACAAAAAAATAATTTAGGCTAGAGTGTGAGTGATTTACTGTAGTAAATCACGGAGGAAATGCACGCGCCGATTGAATGTAAAATCAAAAGGACAATTTGAACGACTGAGTGCAGTATGATCGAGCTCATTGGCTTTTATGGCCAGCTAGCAAGAGCGAAATGGTTGCCCTAAAAATCACGAACCATGCTATCCCTGACACTTGGTGAAGAAGGTAAAATTCTGACAACGTAACAGCGACAACCGTTAATTAATAGGAGGGTCTGGTAATCCAAAATTTTGTGTAATCCCATAATCCCGAGGGTTAATTTTGGCATCCTACCTCCCGCACATACTTGCAATCACGAATCTCACTAAAATTTTGCTTTACAATTCCGAATCCCGAGCTTCAAATAAAGGAATCCCGAATCCCGAAAAACCTTTATTGGGGATTCTCTCTTGCTAATAGACTAATAGTTAGATCCTTTCACCACTAAATAATGACTATAAAATTTCCTTTTATACATAATACACGCCGTCAACACACGCTTCAATATTATCATTTGGAGCGTGTGTTAAAATAATTTGAGTGTCCTGGGAGATAGCTTCACAACGAACAGGTATTCAGAAGAGCACGAGGTAAACGCTTTTGTTCACCGTGTTCTCGAATGCTAACAGTGAAGTGCGACAGCACATGGTATGCGAGGGGTAACCTTCTTTAGCATATATTAATAAAACGAAACAGCACTTGTTCATTTTTCAACAAAAGCTTCCCCGCAGCCACCCAGTTTGATTAGCGCGTTAGTCAGCACTATTAGTTAAGAAAATATGAGTTACTTGAGATGACATAAAAGGACGACGACAGCCATAACACAATACATTTGACATTAGAAGCCGAACACACTCGTAAATTTGACGTATAAGTATCATTTTGGAAGGTTTTTAGTATTAAACTTCTTCACAGAAAAACGTACACTTACACTTTCGAGGCTTGGCCAATTTCTGCGTTAATAAACCATAAGCAATATTTAAACTGTTTCCACCGTTTATAAGCGGGAGAAAGTGCCAAGGAGAATTTTCACCGCTGGGGTCTCTAATTCACCGGTTTTTGTTTTTGTTTTTTGCATTTTTTTTAAATCAAGCTCTTCTTTTATTTCATTAGGATTCTTTCAGTTTTGTTTTGTCTCAGCCCAAACTCTTCAAAAATCTCCGAGTTTGGCTCAGTTCAGACTGGCAGAGAGTGATGTTGTTTTGCGAAGTCCTCGTGGTTCTTTTTGTATTTATCATATTAACACGTGCCAAGCATGGAAACCACTACATTGCTTCTTATTTTCTTCCAGTTGATTATTTGATTTTAAATTTACTAATCATAACCAAGTATGCCATTACTATAAACAGGTGTATCCAAAAACGTTGCTTAGATTGCTCGGCAAAATAAAAAATGCTTAGCGAGAACACATGGTCAACCTTTCACTATTTATATACTATATAACAAGTGCTTTTGTTTGACTATCTTTTCGTAAAATATTTTCTAGCTAAGGCAATTTTTCCGAAGACGGTGTGACCCGGTTCCTTTTAAAAGGATCTATTTTAGCTTTTTAACATTGAAAATGTTCATCTGAGTGTACTGAGCAATCAAATTGAGCCGAGGCTGAAAATATTGATACTATCATGGAAGCAAAGTATAAAGTTAAATATATCCAAGTAAAATTTCTTCTTCACAGTTGACATTCATATTTTCCCGCGTGCCGCCTTCCTTCACGTAATTATAAATTTCGCAATGACAATAATACACTCTAACGTGTACCCTGTGAAGAAAGAAAGGAAGTTTGTTCCTAGCTGAAGCAAAAAACTGCCAGTGTTGCTGAAGCGTTCGTAAGAATGAGTTGTCAATAACTGGATTATGTGCCAACTTTCAGATTCCTTTCAAGTTACTTTCCCTTTAAAAGAAATTAGAAAATAAGCGCCACAGTAGTCTTTATTTTCCATTTAGCATATATTGCTTTGTTCATAAATCTCGCCTGTCTTTTGGTTGTTTCTCTTTGTTTATTTTTTTGTCCGTGACCTTGCATGCTGAGAGGGTGCTTTCACTACCGGCCTCGCCCAGGTAACCAAATCAATAGGATCGTTATCCGGGATGACATCTTCTAACCACAAATATCTGGAGTGGAGAGGACTGAGGAAATGAAGGAAATTACTAGAGTGGGGTGCAAATCAAATTTCAATTCTTTAGTTTAAGACGGCACGCCCAAAATATTGTGAAAAAGAGCACAAAAGTGAACCTACTATTTACTATTTTCAAAAATTAGAATTACAGCCAGAAAATGCTATGCTGGAGTCAGTTTAAACGAAGAAAAACATGTAGAAAATTCTCATTCCGTTTTTCCCGCATTCCTAATTTTCGGCCACTGTTTTCAATATTTTCTACTCGCGGAAACGAAAAGGAATGATTTGGCGAATGATATCGGACACGCGCTCGATAGGTGCCAGGCCATGAGAAAAAAGCTATATAAACGAAGGCACGTTTTATAGAAGTCAGTGCGGCTACAATTGTCAGCGTGAACACTCTTCTTGTAATCGAAGAAAGAGCATTATTCACCAAGAGCCTGAGTTAAGAAGATGAGGAACACCTTTTCCTTAGCTTTAATCTGCGTCGCTGTCTTAATTCCACTGTTTCAAGAAGGTAAATAGCATTTTTCTGTGTCTTTTACCCTTTCTATCCACGTTAAAGTATTCTGATATGTTCTTATTTTCTAGTGCAGTTTATGTTATTTTTTACGGTTTTACGTCATGGCTCGTTTCGGTTTCCTAAACACTGATTGATTTCCTAAAAACTGATTGATTCGTTTTCCTGTAATTCAGTATCAATATATAATGTCTTACTTTTTCGCATTTTTTGGCATTTTTCATTTGACGACTGCAAACTGTACTGCGGCTTCATTCCCGGGGGGGGGGGGTACTCAACAAATTTTTATACGGGGAGGCTCCGCCTCGAGGTCCAATCCCTTAACCTTTTATATACCATTTTTCACGGAAAAGGTCCCCTTTCGTGTACCTTCTGTTGAGAAATGGTACCCCTTTCAAATACCTCGTTTAGAGCTTTGCATCCCTTTTAACCGCTGTAAATGCATTGTCATTTAAATAGGAATCAATCACAACTCCCGACTCCCGACTTTATAAAGCCATAAAATTCATCTGTTAGCCCTTTGGGCCCTTTCACAGACCCTAATGACAGATTTTCCTACCCTTTAGTATACTTCAGCGAGTAAAATCCCTACCCCTTCATATACCTGAAGCCACACAAAGGTCCCCCTTTCGGCCAGAGCTCCCCCGTATAGGCCATTATAGGGACCACCTCCACCCCCAGGAACTGTTTCTTGTACGATTTTGTTATATTTGTTTCAGCGCTCGCATTCGTCTATTTTATTTTCGATTTTTGCCTCACCAAAAAACTGATCCTTGGAAGATCTGATTAAGAATAAAAAACCGCTTAGACGAGATTCTCATATTTCTCTTGTCTCGGTCTCACTTCAGCCACTTTAGCTGATGTCTTCCGGTCGTCTGTCGCCCACTTGTTTTTGTTGTTTGCTTGTTTTATTTTTTTCTTTCAGAATTAAAGGCTTGTACTCAAAAAATATGCCTCACAAGTTGTAAAATGTAATTGTTTTGGCTAATTTGGCTCGTGTGGGTAATCCTAATAGAAAAATAAACAGCTGACCCAGTTTCTTTTTTCGAATAAAGGGTTTCAGACGATTTGGAGGCTTCGTCACGCGGTCCTTCCCCACGATTGCGTGAAAACACCCAAAGAACGTACAGTAAAAACTCTAACCCCTGAGAACATGATTGTTAGAAACCTTTTAGGCTAAAATTTGCCAGTTAGGCCGGCCCGCTCCACAGCGCTCCAGCTATACAAGAACCTGTAGACTAGGTCCGAAAATTTGCAAAAGGTTCGCGTTTTCTAAAATCTATAAAACAAAATTATGTACGCTTGGACAAATTCTCAAAGTTGATGATAATCCATGTACAGCTGTACTGCATAATCTACAAAGGAAAATCTCTGTTGTTTGACTGAGCAAACGCTGAGGTCACGTTCTACACTGAGACGAGCTCATTAGTTGTGTTTGGCCTGTCAACACCTTATTTCAAAGATAAATAATGCATTTTTTCTTCAGAAAATGAGAACCTCTTTATGAAACTAAATAGCCTAGATTTCTGCCGATTACCATATATGTAGGAACCTGTTTAGGCTGATTTGGGAAAATTAAAATGCAGTCAGGATCTTAAAAAACGGGTTTTTACTTTATTCACAGTAGCCTGTGAACAGGCTCTTTGTTTTGGGTGAAAAAATGGCGAGGAGAGGGAAGGGAAAGGGTGAGGCTATTTTCACAGCAGAAAATTGGATCGTATTCTCTTATTTACCTCTACAGGAAAACCGAGAAGTAGGTACAACAGGGAAGTGTTCATAGGTGTGGCGTTAATGCGATTTCTCACTATTTCTTTGCTGCTTCTATGAAACTTTAGAAACTCTAAAATCGAGCGGCACGGATTCCGTTAAAGGGCAATCTATGACACCAATTCCGACTCTCTTATCGATAATCTTGGCTGGAGAAAACTTGACACGCAAAGATCCGCAAAGACCAATAAAAAAGGCTACAACCGTATATAAATCACTCAATGGGTTGGTCCTGATTATCTTCGCGAAGAGAGAATGATCTAGTCTTCGCTCTAAATTTACCTATCCTAGCCGTGTCACCAATTACTCTTTGAGAGACACCAGCGGCAAACTAGCTGTTCCTCTTATTCTTATTCCTTCCTTCCTTCCTTCCTTCATTCATCCATCCATCCATCCATCCATCCATCCATCCATCCATCCATCCATCCATCCATTCATTCATTTAAGTGTTTTCATTTGACGAGAAAGAAAATATGGAAAAATTGGTTGTTTACCATTTACAAAAAAATTCCGGAAATTTTGGTCGGGAATTTTCGGTCGGTAAAAACGGTACGTGTCGTTTACCATTTGCCTAATTGTCCCGCCGCGCTAGACTGGATTCTAGTTACAACATGAAATCAAGCAACTAGCCTGTGCTAGGGAGAGGGGACGTCTGTACACAGGCTATCAAGCAACTTGTAAATGGTAAACAAATTTCCATTCGGAACGTCCCAATCGGGAAAACGGGACTACCTTTTCAGAATTTCCATTTGTCCCGGGAATTTTTCAGTGGGACGAACCAAAAAAACGTTTACCATTTATATCCCATTTACATTTACATCCCATTTACATCCCAATTTGTGGTAAACGGTAAACAATCAATATGTCTGCCCAACCGCCTGTACAAGCCATGGTAGCCACTCCCCTCAAAAAAATCGATTTAATTTTGAGGGGAGGGAGGGAGCCGCCGAACACAGGTTGTCCCGACTGTTGGCGAATCTCTGGATGAAAGTAGGCCTGTTTCAAACGTCGTGCTATTGCCGGCCGTTCTAAGCTGGTTCGAATTCAGCACGACTCCAGCTAGCACTACTGTAACGTACTACTTGGTTTCAGAGGTAAAATTTAAGGACTCAGTCGAATGAAAAATCTGTTGCGGAAAACAAAACTTAAATATAAAAAGTGGTTAGTGATCTTTTAAACTGTATTCTATTGTATTTATAATTTATGTCATGAGTTCATCACGGCAGCAGCACGAGGTTTAAAACCAAGTCGTGCTGGCTGCTGTGTGTAGCACGGTAAAACGGTTTTAGCCGCCTTAGACTTTGGTTTATCACCCGGTTTATCATTATCAACCTAGTAAGCGCTTTGCGGGAAAGAGGAAGGGGATACCTCTCACAATGGGAGGAGGGACGGGAACCCCAGTAACCCATCCTCTAGCTAATTACGCATAAATTCTTTCAGGCTTTTCTTTGAGATGCCACACGTGCTTTTCGAGAAAATCCTGGGATGACTGCGTGAAGAATAGCTGGCATTTCACCTGCCCTGATAAACGTGATGAAGATTCCACCTGGGCTTGTCTAACAACGCACACTTCTAGACTGGGAAAGAACAACCAACAGTTTGACACCTTTGCGAAGAGCTGCGTAACTCTGGTAAGAATCTGAATGCATACAACCAGTTTTTAACTGTGTGACAACATGCATCTCTTTCCTCAGTCGTAGAGAGGACAAACAGTGCTTTAAGCCCAAAGGGTTTTACCTTTTCTTCCTGCTTTGCGGTGTTTTTATTCAAATTATTTTGTTCCCGACGTTTGATAGATCGGAGATCATTACGTCATCTGCAGATAACTCATTCTCGTCGCAGATAACTTTGCGGACAATGGTCTGCTCATGCGCAGTAAACGAAAAGATGTTTTTGTCCCCAGAGCCACTCGCCTTTTTGTAAGGATAGAGATACGTGAGCAAAAGAAGCGGGGGAGTCTGATGACGAGAGTGGTTTGAGGTTTTGCTGTGGGTTCATTATCCTCCCACTCAGAAGGTTCGTAGGGCTTCATCACACGCGCGCTCCCCCTCCACGCGGGTGAGGAACTCGCTGCATGGGAGGGCAATAGACCATCAGTCAAGGTCTTTTCCAGGCGCGCCCGCCTAGAGCATGTAGAGTGAACCAAAAAAAGGCGTTCGCAGCTATCCAAGGTTGAAGGCCGAGGTGAATAACATTCTCCTCAATCTGCATAATTCTTCACATCCCACGCAGCCTCTTTCAATAAATGCTAAATATATATCACGTTTATTTTTTTAAGGACATGTGTAATAAAGAGAGGTGCCGCAAAACCTTTGTAAAGCAAAAGGATCTAAATACAACAACAAATACCTACTGTAATGTGGAATGCTGCTTTGGAGACGATTGCAACGATATGGCAGCGAGTTCGACGAAGTCAAAAGCCGATTGGCTTTCCAGCAGCTTTGTTATTTGTGTATCTGCTGTTTGGAGGTCGATAGCTCAGTAGTTCAGGAATTTAAAACTGTTTTCATTTTTTCGGCGAAAAAAAAGAAAACGCCTATGTTAGCAAGAGAGCTGAGGAATTGACACTGAAGTCGTTTGTCAAATAGCTGAAATAGCTTGAGAGAATCTCACCCACTCACATTTTTTGGCATCAATCCCATAATCTTCAGTATTTTCCAGTGAGCTCAGCCACAAATAGTGCTAATTCCGTTAGTATTCACGTTTTCTCGAAACGCAAGAATACGTTCACTAATTACATTGTTTCCAAAAGTTTGAAAGCATGGTCACTTTACCCACAGCAGTACCTATGGTACGTTGTTTATAACTGAATGTCATTCGAAGAAGCTAAGTGAGATGAAATCAAGCCTATTTTCAAATTCTCTTGAGTACTATATACAGTGTAAGTGTATGCAACTACAACAAATTACCACTTATCTCAAACCTGGTAATCAATCACAAATAGCAATAAAAAGGATTTGTTCTGTATGACCGTTTGCCTAAATCACTTTTGCTTAGCCTCCTGGCTTACCCCTCTTTCAGCTGTGCATTTCATACGCCGATGGGGGTTCATCGATTGAAGAATTTTGTCAATTATAATTTTTCACTTTGTCAAAGAGAATGGAACTGCGTCATCGAGTTTTGCCCCCCCCCTCCCTCCTACCCCGCCACGGCACCCCAAAGCTTCACTGCCCGGCCTTATATATTTTCTAAATTGTGAAATACTGATGTCACGTGACCGCTTAGGTTGACACTCAATTGCGAGGTCCATATCTTTATCCGTAGCCCGCGAAGCGCAGACGTATTTCCGGTAGTCGCTTATCTCCCTCCGAATATTAACTTTTTTGAAGGGAGAGAATCGACGACCGGAAATACGTCTGCGCTTCGCAGGCTACTTTAATTATCTGCAGTTCATAAATATGATTTATTTCACTCGGTTATTTTATTTCCGCTATCGTGTATTTTCAAAACTCATGATTAGCCCGGCTCTCCAGTTGGGACAATTTTTTTGTGATACTTATTTTTATTACCAGCCAAAGTTGGGCCGGGGGTGGGAGGGCTTGTCCTACCCTACATCCGCCGGCCGCCCATGCCAAAATTATCCAAAAGAACAGGGCACCATTAAAAGACAAGTGTGTCATCCTCCTTTACAAACGTCGATTACGAATAGCTGATGGAATTAAAACTAAGGGGGTATTCACATGAGACCGGGACGAACTCAGACCGGTATCAGTTCGTATCGGTCCATACATCATGTACATTTCTTTTCATGCGTTTACATGGGACCGGCCTAAAAATGAATTCAGACCAGTTGCAGAAAAGTCCTGCCTTCGCTTACCCCACACGAGATACTTTCCGGCCGTACCGGTGACCATACCGTTCTCATGTAAAACAAAAACGAATCTCGGACCGGGTCCTTAGATAGCATGTTTCTTCATATGGCTCCACCATTTTTGTTTTTTCTAAGCAAAAATAGGAACATTGCTACGGATAACATCAGAAGTAGCTTCAGTGCTTGGATTAATGTGAGGAATGGCACCATTTTGAGATGCTGTGCAGTAAATATTAACAGGCCCCTAGACGAGCGTTAGCTTACAGTTTTCTCATGGGAGCAGTAACTGACTCTTCGGTTGTCTACTCACCATGTACTCACTGTTTACTGGCATAACTTGTGTGCCAGTTGGGACAGTTAGTAAATAATATGTTGAATGATTAACTTGTGAAAATACGTAAAAATACGCGTTGGACTTTTTCGACGATGCCTTGAGCAGGATATATAGCTCCAACCTCCCCCGCCCCCCACTTTGGTCATCTTACTGGTGACTTCAACTGAGGGGGCATAGATTGGTCGACTCGAAACCTAGCCTGCGTTTCTCTCGCACCTAAATCTCCCTTTCCCTTCCCTTTCAAACGCCGGCCACATAGGCTACTCGAAACCTTTCGCCTCATATTGCTCAAGCTTGCGACCAAGCTCTCTTAGATCTTTCAGACAAATACGGTTTAACTCAGCGTGTGTCTTCGCCGACGCGCCCCTTCCGGCCCTACCGTACATTAGACCTTGTCTTCTCCTCCAATCCTGGTATCATTCAGGCCTGTCATGTCACCTGCGGCATCTCTCATCATGACGCCACGATATTCGAGATTGATATTTCCCAGAAGTTCAAGCCGAACCCCCCCGGAAAATCTATCAGTTTTCTCGGTTTAAAGGCAAGCTTAACTACACTTTCTTCCGATTATCTATCCACCCACCCAGAGTGTAACACTGTTAACGACAACTGGTCCTACATTTCTCAAAAGATCCCTGAAGCCACCGACAACTTCATACCACATGAAATGTCTAAGGGAAAGCATCACCTCCCCTGGGTCAGCTCCTCTGTGAAACGTTTAATGAACAAACCTAATCGAGCGTACAAGAAGGCTTGTCGTAGCGGCAAAGCCGTTCATCTTACCAAATACAAGCGACTTCGCAATATCACAACCAAACGGCTACGTGTTGCCCACGATAAGTACCTCAATAATGTTATGGGTGGCTTAACCCCAGAGTCTCTGGAGACTGAGCCTGAGAATGCTGGTTCTAATGGAATCAAACGTGCTTGGTCGTACCTAAAGTTGCTTAGAACAGAATCCCTGGTAATCCCGGCCTTAGTAACTAACAACCGCGTATGCTCTTCGGACAGCGCCAATGCTGAGGCTGTACGAGAACAATATGATAGTGCGTTCATAGAGGAAGATCTCAGCAACTTACCCCTAATGCCCCCTCCCCACCCCCCGCCTCGCCTTACGAGTGTAAGCCTGATATAAAATTCTCGGTAGAGGGCGTCAAGAAACAACTTCTGAAAATTAAGATCGATAAAGCTAGTGGACCAGACTTGATTCCGGCTAGAATCCTTCGCGACGCCGCTTCAGAGCTCGCCGTTGTATTCTCCTCCCTTTTTCAACAATCTTACGATTCGGGAACTCTCCCATATGCTTGGAAGCTAGCCAATATTTGCGCCATCTTTAAAAAGGGCCGCAAAGCAGATCCCAAAAACTACAAACCGCTGTCTCTAACATCTCTTGCATCTAAAGTCTTGGAACATATAGTATCCTGACAAGTATCACGACACATTTCAACAAATCGCATCATCTCTCCTCACCAGCATGGTTTCCAGGGGGCTCTGTCACGTGACACTCAAATCATTACCGTCATTTACGAATGGGCATCAGTCCTAAACGTCCACGGTCAGATCGATGTTGAGCATTTGACTCCTTCCCCCATGAATGGCTTTTACTTAAGGCTGACTACTACGGAATTCGTAATAAGACTAAGATCTGGCTTCGAAGCTTTTTAACTGGGCGTAGTCAACGAGTTGTGACTAATGGTTCTGCCTCTTCGTGGACGCCTGTAGTTTCTGGGGCGCCTCAGGGAACCGTATTGGGTCCCATTCTCTTTTTCATGTTTATTAACGATCTACCTACCAACACCACATCTGGTATTAAGCTCTTCGCCGACGATTGTGTTCTTTCTCGCCCGATTAATTCCGTAAGCGACCATTTTGTCCTCCAGCGAGACCTCGATCAATTAGACACATGGCTGATGAAATTTGCTCCTACAAAATGTTTTGTTATGTCCCTCACTTTGAAGAATTCTCCTTCCCAGTTTAGTTACTCCCTTTGTAATGCGCAACTCGACGGTTCTTGTCACCAAAAGTACCTCGGCGACTATATAACATGTACGTTGAGTTGGCAATTGCAGTGTCACGAAGCTAAATAGAAGGCTATGAGAGTTTTGAGGATCCTTCTGAAAGGAATCTCTCATCGTGCGATCGATCGGTTAAGGCACGTGCATACCTATCCTTAGTGCGTCCGATTGTTGAATACGCCACGGTTGCTTGATCTCCGCATGCAAATAAAGGGATTGCCTGTATCGAATCCGTTCAACGCCGCGCAGCACGTTTTGTTAACAGCGATTACCGCCGCTATAGTAGTGTTTCATCTATGCTTACTGATTTGAACTGGCCTTTACTGCAGTCAAGGCGCAGGATATGCGATCTCGGCATGTTTTATAAGATTCATAGAGGTCAAGTCAACATCTCCCTTCCCTATGACCTTAACTCCGTGCCTGCGTATGGCCGTACAAGGGTGAGTCACGACTTTAAGATCAGGCTACCATCCTCTTCAAGCGACGCTTACAAACACTCTTTCTATGTGAGATCGAATCCCTGCGTGGAACGCGTTATCAGCTGATGTTGTTAGTTCGGCATCTTACCCAGAATTTATCCATCCTCGGAGACCCAGGGGCAGATAGTGGGGGCGAGGGAAAGTCTAAACGGGCGAAAAATTTGATTGCATTGGTGCCAGAAAACTTGTGTTTTCTGGCACCAATCAGAAGCCAGAACGGCGGCGACCGTTTGGAACTGGTCTGGTAAGACATTGTCCCCAGGGGCTCTTTTCGCCGTTCTTTACTTTTCTTCGTTCCATATAAATTTTTCGCCCGTTTAGACTTTCCGTCGCCCCCACTATCTGCCCCTGGGTCTCCGAGGATGGAATTTATCCGAAGAGATCGTTTATTTTCATACCATGTAATTCAATACCATGTAAATTCATACCATGTATTTGAGCGACCGCTGGCCGCTCCATGGTTGGATTAGCATAAACGCCATTGGCAATTTTAAAGATATAGCTATAAGAATCTCCTGTTTCTGAGTTTGTATCAATTTCATGTAATCGACTAAGAATTTCGTCCCTGTCTCACGTAAACGGCCGCGCAAATTACAAATGTACCGGTCTGAGTTCGTCCCGGTCTCATGTAAATACCCCCTACCTAACAATGCGAGCTGTCTCTTATTTTTCTTTGCAAAGTTACTGCACGCGAAACCCAAGCACAACGTCGTGGTTTGCAATCGCGCTGGCTGCGATAAGAACTAGACGGAAAAGGCGGACTTAAAGCAGTTTACTTGAACAAACTCAACACTGAGAACGCTATATCACGTGACTCGAAAAGGACGGCCATGGTGTCATGTTGATGCGAGCGCACGGCTGATGGGACAGCTATGAATGAGAAATTTATTTGCCCAATATTTCGGGTTAGACAAAACCAACTTTCATCAGGAGCTAGTGAAGGTTAGTTTTGTTCGCCCTGTGTAATTGAACTGTCCAGAAGAAAAGACAGCACAATGAGCGTCGACAAAGAACTCGTGGCAGGACGTGTTGCATAATCAAAAACTGAATGTCTCGATTGTGAAAACTTAATAAACCCATGGTCTTGAGTACAAAAACTAGGACTGGGGCACGGAAACATTGTCAGGCCAGAAGCTAAATGTCTCGCAGGAGAAAAGTCTTGCCATAAAAAGTCGCGAGTAAATTGTCTAGAACTACAACCAAAATTCAAAACGTGCACGCCCCCAGCTTCGGTTCCGTGTGAATGTCGTGAATGCTAGGAGGCGAAAAACAGTCTAGTTTGTTGGCGTCGCCGGTGTATCTTTCCCAGCCAGAGCTTTTAGAGGACAATCAGAAGAATTCTCCCGATGCGACTCCTGCTTTCGAAGACGAGTCCAGCATGCCGCACAGATATGTTTCAACCATTTGCGTTCTCCACGGATAAACCCAAAGTGGTCTTTACAGTCAAAACAGGTCAAGCGTACCCCCCAAGATTCTATTAATGAACTGATTATTTGAAAAATGAATCCGTTAGTCGTTCCCGTAACTGGTGTGAAATTCAAATCGGAACTACTGCATGCGTAATGAGCAGTGAATAATTTACGAGAACTTGTCTGTATTTGGTCAGATTGAAAATCTTTGAATGAATTAAAAAGACAAAGACATTTACATCAAATTCAGGGAAACTGAGCTTGTAGAAATTTCGTAACTGAATCGCGTTTGAATTCACGGCTCCTTACGCATGCAAGAATGTAGAGATGGGTCTGAAATCTACAACTGCCAACGGACTCAACTTTCGAATAATAAATTCATTAATTCAAAAATTTAAAGGGGTACGCTTGACCTGGCTTGACTGTAACGCTAATGCATTGTTCTCGCTGATAATCGCGACAAAATAAAACTGGCGCTGAAGAAGAGGAAGTAGGCGATTTCTCCTGCAGTGCGTGCCCGTGAAGGGTTCTACTTTCCAAATGAAGATAAGAGTCTCCCCATGTAACAAGTCCACGCTCAATTTCGAGCAATACTGAACCATGAAAATTAAGAATGGCTGACCATTCGTATTGTTGGGCGAAATACATTTAAGATACGAGATGCTTTTCTCGCTCCGTACGGTGCGCTCTAAAGGACTAATATCCTTATATAACAAAATTTGAGCGTATTCAGCCACGAACTCGGCCAATGTTAACTCCTCGTATTTGACCTCGCACTGCGCTCGTGTGAGACAAAGAAAATTGTAAATGAAACAGTACGATACAAAACTCTGGTATACGCTAGAAGTAGCCTTGGACCAGGCTCCGCATTGGGGGGAAAAGGAGGGAAAAAACGGCGTGCGCGAAAAAATCGGCGAGCAAAGCGAGCCGAGCGGTAGTCTGGGGAGGGAAAGGGTAGCGCCACCCATTTCCCCTCCCCAGACTACCGCTCGGCTTTCTTCTCTCGCCAATATTTTTCCTATTTCACCTCTTTTTTTGCCTTTTCCTACTGCGGAGCCTGGTCCCAGGCTACGCTCGAAGTAAAAACTGACTTGAAATGAAACACGAAACTCCTATCACCTGATACTAAAGGGTATGTGTTGCGCAATTAATCCCTTTGAACACGTGCTTGTCCAAAGGGGGTAAAAAACTGATCAGCCTTGTCTTCAATTTTAAGTGTTATTCTATATACACTCCTTTTTTTATTATAAGAATATACTTTATAAAATATCGAGGCTGAAATTTGCGAAATTTTAAGAATATTTTAAGAATAAAGCCGAGGCTGAGATTTTGAAAAGGATAGATATAATTTTGTGTGTTGAAACATCTGTAAATACAATACAATTTTATGTTTTTAACTTAACCGTATAAAATTATTCCTTTCTCTGAACGGCGAAACTAGCCAACAAAACGAAAAAACCTGCACTAGCTATAGCAAAATGTTCAACGCTAATGACAGTTCGATGAACGGTACATGTAATACATATACACATACCTCAATAAATTCTAAAACGGAAATGTCATAAGCTATAATTTAAGAATAATACAAGAATATTTTCAGCCTAAAATCGGCAGAAAAATAAGAATATTCAGCCTGGGCCGGAAAAACAACATTCTTATGTAAATGATCCTGATCTACACCAAGATCCGGCTTTCCCTTGCTGCTGTTCTCTAATGGGCAAAAATAAGCAAAAAGTACTCAATATTTTATCCTTTTTTTCGACGTAGGAGACGTCTGCACGCAGGTTACTTTTTTTTCAATCCTCAGATTTTTTCTCTTATTAGTTCGTTCGCGGTCGTTCGTTTATTGCTTTTACTCTTCATCGTAACCATTCTTAATCTTTGGCCAATAGCGTGAATTAACAAGAAAGAACAAGCAAACTAGGTCAAACTAGGGTGATAACTGCTATATACAAGAACCAAAATGGGACCGGAGTCTTGATTTATAGAATTGCTTCCGACTGATTAATTTGCTCCGCAGGACTTTGCGAAAGTGAGTTTTTCGGCGTTATTTTTTAAAGTAAGGTACGACATAGCAATTTTGAAATTGCCTCAATCCATATATCCCGCACGCAGCCCACACTCCCCACAGTACAGCCTTTCCAGGAATGGCTCAGATAGAACGTCGCATTTGATTGG
Source organism: Porites rus (assembly GCA_964035705.1). Taxonomy (NCBI): domain Eukaryota; kingdom Metazoa; phylum Cnidaria; class Anthozoa; order Scleractinia; family Poritidae; genus Porites; species Porites rus. Next base: position 46,533,802 of record OZ037996.1, on the reverse strand, counting down.
TCACTCTTGACATTGCTAACATACTAGTAACAGCCTCTCGGATTGGCTCGCAGCTCACTATAAAATGAAGTGACGCCAAGCCACGTTGTGTGACACAGTGAAGACTTGCTACGAAGCTACACACGGAGGAGATATCGCTTTTGAAAACACATGTTCTGCATGTGGAAACTCAAGCCTTCTTCTCAACAACGCTTTGTTGGCTTTGGGGAAAGTCCCCGGACCAGAGGCAGAGAGTGCCAGTCGTGAAGACGCGAGTTTTTCTCGAGTCTTTTGGCGAAGAAGCGTCTTGCAGAGCTGGACGAGGGAAGGACGGTTTGTCGAAGCAAAGTTATGCAAGCTGACATCGTGGCTGGTGTTCAACTCAACGGGGCTTACTCTCACTGTGTCCACCACTCTTTTTTAAATCTTCGAAAGTCAATAGCCAGTGTCAGAGCTCCTTTGAACTAACGTATGTTTGCTTCGCAGAGTGTTCAATTCTCGCCACGTGGTTCAAAGATGGCGGCGAGGAAGAGAAGGTTACGCCACTCCGGACAACCTTAGACTCTCGACCTTCTCAGAAGTTAACCTTGCTAAGTTTTTTTAATTAATGGGGAGTTTGCAGTTTTTTAAAATTAGTACCCGCCGTTTTGAACCATAATTGCAGCAAACTTATTTGGCCATTCATAACTCATATCATTGTTGCGTTAAGCTGTCTGTTTAAATCATCAGAAGCCTTGTACGTTTGTCGTCAATTCTTCCCCAATCCTTCTTTGTTTTGCCGGCCGTTTGCAGAGCGGAAGCTTCGCTGATGTCAAAAGTAGCAAGTTCAGACGATGAATCCTCTCAGAAATGTAAGACATAGTTTCAAAGTGGCAGCATATAAGCTTATATTATATGAGTGGCAAAGGAGCAGCCGTTGGCAAAGCATGGATTGAAGACCGGATAGGTGTTGTTCACGCTCTATCACGATAACTGGATAATTTTGCAAAGTAAAAGATTGAAGGAAATCTCAAAATATTAGTTGTGAATTACCGTTGGCGAAACGACCGGATACCGTCGCAGCGTAGTTGTGTAGGCAAAAACAGCTAACAGGGATTTGCTTTTTAGGTGCTCCACAGGTAGCCCAAGCTGTATGGGTCTACTGACCTTTGTAAAGCCTGTTCCAGGCTCTCAGATATTGTAGTGGAGGCGAAAGTGAAAGACACGCGAAAAGTTTCTTCCCGGTTTACTTTCGTGTTCACGCTTTCTCAATTCAGAGGACCTGATTATCCCAGAGCCTGCAACAGTCTAACCGTTGTAAAACGAATTGGTACTCTCTGAACACAGTCATGACATGTTTCTACGACCATAAAGGATTTTTATTGTTGGGGAATAAAACATGCGATTCTCATGGTAACATTAAAAACGTTTCTACCATTCTTTTCAATATGTATCACTCACCTTTAGTCCTTTGTTTGTCTTCTTGTGTTTTCTGTTGGTTTCGGGATGATTTGGGGACAATACAGAAGTTGGAAATAAAACCTCATCAAATGGCCCCCCGGCCAAATTGCGTGATGAATACCTTAGAATGTCTACTTGGGGGGCTATGGAAAAGCATTAGAACTAGTAACCAGAAGGTCGTTGGCTCAACTCCTATTAGGAGTACTCACTTTTTTTTTTCTGAGCAACCTGTGTCACTGACTAAATTCACCTCTTTCTCGTGTACTCACATCTATCATTGCACATAAGTACATGACATTTCAGTCCTAGCAGTATGTATGCAGCATGTTTGTTGCATGTACGTACATACCATAGTTTGGTGGCCTAAGAAAGCTCCCATTAGTCTAGCTCCTGTAAACTAGTGGCAGACCATCTGGACTAGTAACCAGAGGGTCATAGGTTGGACTCCTGTTTGGAGTTATCTAGGCTGCATAACTGGTACTTTATGAGCCAAGCAAGGCAAATGCGGCATTTGATGTGAAGTGCAAGACAGAGGGGAAAGCAAAAATAATAAAAGCTTAAAAGCTTTTAAGCTTTTCTCTCCATCTCGTGCTTCACCCAAAGTGCCTCACTTGGCTCCTAAAGCACCTGTTAATGCAGGCTAAGAGTACTCAGATTTTTTTTCTTATAAGCCACATGTGTCACCACTGACTGAGAAAAATAATGTCTTTCTCATTAATTTTTTATTCACCAGGCGTAAAATTCACCATCAGAATTTTCTGTCATGTATGAACAAGTATGAGCTGACCTTTGAAAACTGTTGGTAGAGTGGGGCTGGGTGTCATTGGAGTGTCACCTTATGTACCAAAATAAGAGGACACAACCTAGACAGTACATAATAATTATTATCATGTCATGTCATATCTGTTCTGTGGTTTCTGCCTTTCTGCACAATTCATGGTGGTGTCTGCAATAATTGATTTCACAACCGTGTGATGCTGAAAAAACCAATTAATCTCAGAAAGACAACATGAAAACACTTATAAAAATAGTTGGCAAATAAAAGGAAGGTCATTTTATTCCTGCCAAGGTCTGATTCACTCTGGCGCTTGAAAAAAGTTCAACCATATATTTTGGTGCTGTTTATATGAATCTCTAGAGTAGAGAGAGAGAGAGAGAGGCTGAGGAGACATGCTAAAAATACAGTGCTTTCTAGGCTGGCGCTTTACACCTTGTGAGCAGCAATTTTGAGAAAAAAAAAAAACCTTTAAAAAATACTTAATGTTTTGTAGTCTACTCCTGTGATGGGAGTGACCTCTCTCCATTTACATTCCCTACAAAGATGGTGTGGGAAGCTTGTAACATTTCTTATCATTGTCTTTTAAGAAGCCTTAGTATGTCAGAGTTCTGTTTTTGATGACTTGGTTTTGTCTCCAGCTCCAGGAAACTGCTGATTTTCAAACTCCACCAACAGACAGTCTGGTTGTGTTATTAAGTAGTCTTTAACATCCCATGCAAGACTGCCATCTTTGAGCATCAATAATACACGGTCATCAGAAACAAGGTACCTAGAATGAAAATAATAACAGTGTCTAGTCAAACACCTGCTCCGTGAGTTTATTGAACGACTTCAAAACATTCCTGGAAAAGCGTGTCTCAATGGATTTGATAACAATGATGCTTTTGTGAACGTTGGAAATTAGCACAGAAGAAAAACAATACGATTGAAATTATTATGTAAGAAAATCAAATCTCACACTTGTTTAGAAATTTTCCAGTCTACAAACAACACTAACCGAAGAGAACATAGCGTCTTGTTTCAGAGCTTTTCGGAAGCCTAAAAATGCCAAGAAAGAGAGGAAGTTAACTGAAAATAGTACCCCAAAGTCACCTATTCCACTGATATGCATTCTTTGAAAAAATTTTCCTGGAATGGCCGAATGGTAGGGAAACAAAAATCCAGTACTCGGGCCCTGCATATTCACAACTAGCAAATCTTACTTGCAAGGCTTGGACACCGCTATAGGCAATATTACCACTGTGTCACTGAACTTTTGGCTTTTTAAATTGGTGAAAGAACAAAGTTTAATTTTTGGCAATAGTACATTTACTGCATGTGTTATTTTGAAAGAACATTAAAAATTCACCCACCATTTTGTTGTGTCAGTTGCTGTGCTGATAAATTAAATATTCATAGGTCATGTGCAATGAAATAAAATGTCATCCTTATTAGTATTTTTTATATAAAGAATACTAATGAGGATGACAGACGAATAAGTTTGACAGTGTTTCACCGCAGTTTAAAACACCAGAACGTGACGGATTTTAGCGGATGTGATAGGTTGTTGAGCTCATGAAATATTAATGAGTTTTTGAACAGGAAGGAAAGTGCTCAACAGCTTTTTCCTATGACACTAATTATTTTTGTGGGCATATTTACAACTTCCCATTCCCTGTTTCCCCAATTGTAAACTGTTGTGCCCTTAAAATGAAATAATTCAAATTTCAAACTGTTTTCAAGAATTAATGGGAATAATGTTTCAAAGACTAAGTTGAGGATGTGAACACAAGTATTGAGCAGTCACCAGAGCCCATTTATACTCATACTCAGTGGGTAGAGAAACAAAAAAAAATGGAAAACATGAAGTAAAGTTTTTTTTAAACCTAAAATGACCAATGCAATGCCTATAGGACAGGCAAAGCTCTGAACCTGAACTTCCCCTAAAAGTAAAATGCCATAACCATAATTATTTACACCAACATTCCACCACACCATAAACCTTATCACAATGACTCATAATTTGCAACTATTGTGACATGTACCTTTCAACTTGAATCTGTGCATTGAAAAGACTGGACTGCCATCTAGCTGTTATTTGCTCAGTGTCTTTCTTACTTGGTGAACCAGCCACTGTTGCGAACATCATTAAAACTTTTCCCTTCTTAGCCAACTTCATCAGGGCCATTGGATCATCTTTGAACTGGGTAGGATCAAAAGCTGGTCCTGGTGATGCAGGTTTACGAGGATCAAAGTCATCATAGCGGTCATCTTCATCAATATCTTCATCATTTTCCTGAAAAATTTAAAGTATAAATTTACTTATACAGGTTCATAAGGGAACATATTTCTGGCTCAGAGATGATAACCTCAGCAGATGATATGCACTTTGGAGACCACAGGTATTCAGAGCTACATAAAAACTACATGGACAGGAAAGAAGCCAAAAGAAGGATTTGAGGTCACACCTTGGAATTGATCTTGGGACCTCCTTCACAGAAGGCCATGCACTAGCTAACTACACTAAAAAAATCCTTAATTCCTCCCCTGAGGAAGGGTTACATTTCAGCCTAAGACAAAAATGGTCAAAAGTATCTTATATCTGGGCAATCGAGACAACCTATGCAGGAAACCAGGAAATTTGCCCTGTATCAAGAAATCATAAATTGATATAACAGTTAGTTTACCATTCTCATGTCAATGAATATGCTGCTTATTGTCTCATGTGTTTAATAGAGACACAGGAAAAAGTTTTGTCCAAGGCAATAAGCAGCAGGGTGCTAAAGTCATTACTGTAAACAACCACACCAACAGCCAAGAAGGAGGTGGGGTGGGGGGAAAAAACTACCTCCATGTTAAGTTGCTTGCAATATATCTCTTTTAAAAATAATTTATGCCCTTAATCTTGGCAAAAGAGTAATTTAAGAAAGGAGACAGTCCATAGTAATTCAGCATATAATTAAGCAACTAGCTTTTAAAAACTGGGTAAGCAAAACACACAAATGCAGAATTCTGCATCATAATATTATGAATACGAATAGTAATAAACTATTGTTTACCAGGATGTTGTTGTTGATTGACAAGCAAGGCGACAAAACCTAAACCCCTGATTGACCTGATTATGCACAATAATCAGCAGTTGTAATTTGTGATGTATTTTCGTGGAAAAAATTGTTCATAAAATGCGTCTTAAATTGTCGGCTGTATGCAGAAGTAAAAGGTGTCAAGACCTTAAGGACTACTGAGTTGAACAAGCATAGTGGAATGCAACCACCTGTAGACCCTGTCAACATGCAAACAAAAAATAATCTGCATCGTCCACGCATCCAAGAAAAGAGAATGTACATCAACATGCAATTTGGTCAAATAAGCAGAGAATAAGTGAGCAATAAAATGTTAAGCTTAAGAACGCCGTGATGTGCTTACATCCCATTGGTCGAGGAGTTTGTGCATGTCTGCTTCAGAGTAATCCATCACATTTTTTCCAATTTTAGAGCTTTTCTCCTTTTTCTTCTTTGGCTCCGATTTCTTTTTTTCCCCATCACAACTGTCTTGTAGAATCACGATTAAAAATAGCACAAAAAATAATAAATTAAACTTCGAACAATACTTTACTGCCATTTTCCGGATTCTGGAACAAAAATTAATAATGACTGATCCGACAGAGTACTGCTGTCAAGAAAGATTGCGGTCTCAGATTTATTTTCCTTCATGCGTAGCTCTCTTTGGCAGGGAAGGGTATTTCAGCTAGAAGCGTTGAAGTAAAGAGAAACAACGGGCATCTATTAAATGGGCTTTCTGGTTCCCTTCAGATAATACTGATTTTGGCTGATATTGAGAAAATTTCCGTCTGACGTTTGCGCGCCATATTATCCATCCAAACCGGAAGTTACCGGTTGGAATCACGGGATCGACCACTGGCTGACTGACCCAGCTATTTATATGCTTCAAATCAGCTGTATGGTGGCCAGCAGAATCGAACTATGCAATGGAAGCCAGTAAACCAAAGAGAAAACACAAGAAAAAGCTCAAAGAGAAATCAACGAAAACTTCAGAAAAAGAGGACGAAGTAACTGAAGACTCAAAAGGTTTGAATGATTCCATTTGCGACTTGTTATCGGGTGTATAAACTGATGAACCTACATGCATTGATAACGTAATTTTTGTTTGATTTAGCTGAGTTTGCTATTTTCTTGATTTGATAGGTGATACCTGTAATGATTTAACAAAAACAGAAGCGAGCATTGCTGGAGAATCAAGCGGCACTGCTTGTGTAAGTGAAACTTTAGCCGACGATTCCGCCAAATCGAACTTGCCTGGCTTAATTGCTGAAAATGACAGTGTTATTGAAAGTTCAAAGAACGAAATAGATATTCAACGAAGTGACGAAAATTCTACGTCAAACGTACAAGGAAGAGATGATTTAACCGAAGATGCAGAGAAACGAGAAAACAAATTATCTTTTCATCCGCAAGTTGAAGCAGAATTGGATAGAAACAGTACAAAATCAGAGAATAGTGGGGAGGATCTGCACAGGGACACTTCAGGAAATTTAAATGCAATACAGCTTGATAACACTACACGGGGAAAGAATGATGATAATTCTGATTTTAAAAGTGATTCTAATAAAACTGAAATTCCACCTGTGGATGAAATTCAAACTGTTGATCAAAACAAGACATCTGATGTTTCTGCTAATGTAATGAAGACAGAAAATGGTGATGCAGGTTCAGTCACTGAAATCCCTAAAGAACCTAGGATGGTACAACACGCGTCAAAAAACACAATTGCAAGTGCTTCAGGGGAAAATGTAGCAACTGAAGAAGATGTTAAAAATGTACCTTCACAAGTGATTTCTGACAGACAAGTGAAAGCCTCTCAAATGTATCCAAAACTGGGCTCTTTAGCAAGTGAAGCAGGTATTTATCCACCCCTTTAAGGTTATGTTCACACTAGCTACACTGGATAGCTATTGCACCAGCACAAAAATCATTCCGGATAGGGCATCTGTTCACACATAATGCTGAGTTTGGCCCACAATTTCTGTAGTAAATTGAGTGAAGTTGCACGACACCAATCTGGAAAGTGGAGCTCATCACATTGGATGGGTTCTGGGCCAAACTGTGGTGTAGTATGAACAGGTGTCTTAACTGTGGCAGAAGTGAATAACTGGGAAAGAGGACTGAAATTCACTGAGCTAATGTAAATAATTGGGATTTAGAGAACAAAACTCTCTTGGTCAACCGCTCTGTGAATGACTTGTTCCTCTTGTGTGCCTTTGCTGTTCACACTCTACCGAATAGCTTTTCGTGTGGACACGAAAAGCTTTTCGGTAGAGTGTGAACATAGCCTAATATAACCATTTTTGTTTGCTGTGGCAAATAAATTGTACGTGTAAAAAGTTAAAGGAAATGTAAGAGGCTTAATTGGAATTTTCCAGAAGGTCATGGGGGTCTTAAAAAATTTTGCCTTTATGGAGGATATATGGATATTCTCTGGAGCTATACCTTCACCTTCTTTAACCTCCCTGCAGTGGTATACCTGCCAAGAGTCACATCTGTGGATCGAAAAATTTGATGTCACGCCTACTCACGCCTGTTTTCCAATTACTCATGGCTGGTAGAAAAGGTTGAGCCATTAATTACAGCATCAACTGGCACATTTTGAAAAAATACATTAATTATTTAAAGAAACTGGAATCAATGAGAGAAAGTCACTTGAGACAGGGTCGTTTTCCTGTGTGTTCCCGTGTTTGTGTCAGACGGAACCCTTTGGAATGTCTTCAGAAGTCTTCGGACATCTTCCTTTATTATCAGACCCCTATGAAAAATCCTGGCACTCTTAGGATACAGGATAAAGATGTCACTTCTTTAAATTGAAAATATAGTTGGTAGGTATACAATGGCCACCGTACCTCCTTTCAATCCCTTTTTTTTATCAAGGTGGCCATCAAATGCTAGCGGAACCCGAAATAGAGGTGGGTCAGAGAAGGGGGGGGGGGGGGGAGATCGGATTAGGACGATGACTTACTGTCAACTCACTTATGTGCGTATTTACATATTGGTACGTCCATGTGATAATTTTTGGGTACAAGGGGATTTATACATGACTGTCAGGGACATAGGATCAACAATAACATGTACGGCCTTTAAGGATACAAACTCCTGGTACCGATGATGTCAGCAGTTACTAGAGCTGAAGAATTGTCTTGGCTCCACCTGGTAATTCTTACATACTAAAACATTTTTTTAAGTCTGCATCATTAAGGACAGTACATAAATGAATTAGGTACAGTTTTAGCTGGGTTACCTAATATATTTTGTTCTTCATTTTATTAATAGTGTCAAGCATAAGACAGTACAGAACTACTCTGGAGGCTTTTAGTGAGGATCATTTAAAAACTTTCTATTTCAACCCATTGCTTGAACAGATGGAAGGATTTGTAGAGCATTTCCTCAGGGTATGATTTGATGCACATCAAATGTCATTTTACTCTTTATCATCTAACGTTTTCAAGTGGCATTACTCCAAGTTGCAAGCTTGCTGGTTGCTTGCAAATTTAAAAATAATATTACAACAATAATCACAAATTGCTTCAAAATGTGCAAATTTATTACCTGTTTGTTAAACCTTTCTATAGATGTTTTTTTTTTACAAGAGATGGTGTCATTATGAGAATCATAAGAGTGCTTATGACTTGGTAAAAATTTAAAATTCAGAGTTCCAAGCCCAGTCATAAACGCATGGAATCCAAGTGACAGGATCAGAATGTTTTCCATTTTTTCCAAGAGTCCAGGGAGGGGTGGGGGCGGGGGGGTTATTTCAGGGGCTTAACAAAGGTTTTTATCAATCAATCAACAATGTATTTCACTACGCTAGCCACACCCAACAAAAGCTGATTTCTAGGTGGCTTAAGGCTTAAAGCTTAAAGTTTTACAATGTACAGTGGTGGGAGTTAATATTAAAATGCATTTAATTTATATGTCATTCTAGTGTGACGAAATTGCTGGAGTGTAATTGCCATTTTGTTTTCAGATGAGTAAACAAGATGATCATGAGTTCTATGAGCTAGTCAGTGCATATTTCAGAGGAAGAAATGCCTTGGCTGTGGCCATTAAAGAATATGAGGTTGGTGGTTAACCCTTTCAATGTTAACATAAAAATAAAATTTCTCATTCTGTTATCTCCAGTCTATACATTTCCCAGTAAATATATAATTTAAGTGGAGGTAAGTAATCAAAGTGTTAAATTATTCATCTTGTGTTACAGTACATGTATCATGTCCTTAATACAGTAATATTGTTACATTTACCACTCCGTTTAAAATAAGGCATTGATAATGTCTAACAAGGGTAAATTTGATGTTGATCACTCTTTTAGGGCAGTTTTAACTGATTACCAAAACCATAAATCTTATTACCCAGAGTGAATGTGTTCTAACAGCAGTTAACTTCCTGCTCAGCTGATTCATGATTTCAAAACACTTGTGTGTTGGTATGTTTTAGCAAACTAAATTTTTTTAATTTATCAAATCTGAATCCTCACAGAAAAGTCCTCCACAGGATTTTTTTTCCATTTTTAGTGATAACAAGTTATAAAAGTACTGGACAAAGAATGCTTGAGGGAAGTTCAATACAGATCTAGACTGGACAACTGCTGAGCTCTGACTACTTATTATCTTGTTGGTCATAGATTTTGCTTGCTGAGTGTGAGAAGAAAAAAGAACAGTTATGGATTACTAAAGATTTTTCAGTAGCAGCTCAGGTAGGGAAAGAACTGTTTTTTTCATTCTAGATAGCTTATCCTTTTTATAATACAACAACTGCATTTTATTGAGTTTTTTTTGTCCTGTCTTGGAAAAAGTACTGTATGTCTTTTAACTTTTGGGGTGATTATTCAATGACATTTTTGTTTGTTTTATTCTTTTAATAATGTAATGTCTCCCTTGCAAATTAGCAGATATTCTTATTTTGTGTTCACTGAGGGGTGCATTAAATTTAGTAACTTAATGAATTTATTCCAGATTTAAGTCACTATTAAAATTTAATAGTAACACTTAATGTTACTTTCAGGGAAAATGTCAGGATCAAGTGAATGTGACACATAACCATACTTACCAGCAAGTTGAGATGAACCAAAGCATCCCAAAAGAGATTGATAACATTTTAGACAAACTACACAAGGCTTTACATGAGGTAACAGTGACAAAAACACAGCTTTACATGTGATAACATAATATCTGTCTGATTGCACGGAAAGGTACCTACAGTACAGCTCAAAAGTAAGTTATTGCCACCCTCACGCAAGACGCAAATATAAAAACTTTAAGTATCATGGCCAAAATTCTTGAGCGATTTCAAGAATCAGCGGTAAAGCTTTACCATGACTAACACACGAATACATTTTTACCTCTGCGACCTGTAGACTGTTGCATATATTATTATTTTTGTGAAGGATCGGTATTTACATATTTGAATAAAACATGCTTATAATTAAGTTGCTTTATACCACTGCACCACCTTGAAAACTACCTTTTTTTTAAAAAAAAATTTTGAGATGATTGCTTTGCTTGTAACTGCCTGCATGTTTTGTTAAATATGTTTCAAGTTGAAATGAATCATAGACTAGTCGGCATGAACACTTCCAAAAGCGTTGTCATACATGTAGCTTCTGGCTTCTATGTAGCAGCGAACTCTACTGGAAGGAATTTACATTGGATATTTAAAAAACCTATCAGTTAGGGTTAGGCTAGGGTTAGGGTTAGGTTAGGGTTAGGATAGTGTCAACCCTAACCCTAACCCTAGTTAACCCTAACCCTAACCCTAAAACAGTATTCTTTAAAAAAATATATAGACCCTGACCCCAGCCCTGGCTCCCAACCTGACCCTGTGGGGGAAGTGGTGCACAGGCCATTAATATCTACCATTCTTGCTGGCACTCAAGTTGTCCTGACTGTCTGTGACCTCTAATTATTTAATTATAGACAATCCTATAGCTTCATAGTGTTTACATTTTGATTATTAAGTGTAAATCAATTATTTAGCCAGGTAACCCTGGCTAAATAACATTTATTATAATATGTACTGGTACTTGTCAATTGTAGATTTATTTAGTGTAATCATTCTTTTATTAGGTTTTTTATTAATTTTATACTTTGTCTCATGACTGTCACTAGAATATTGATTGTGACGTTTCGACCGCGTACTGCAGGTTTTCATCGGGTGACAGTGGTGACCTACGAGGATTGTTTGTACCTGCACTGTGGTTGTTGGTGATTGGTGTATCACAAACCTCGCTGTTAGGAAGCGGGTTTTGCCAATATATTCATATACTTGGGGTGGAAATGAAAATTGCAAAATGGTAAGGTAGATGCGTGAATGGGTTATTAAAGGAGCATGATAGGGATTTGTGGCTTTCATGAACTCAAACTTCAACTGTTTCTGAACACGCCAGTAAGCAGACCAGGCATTATCTGCTTTGGGACAAGGTTAAGTTTATTTATGACTGGTGCTCTTGAAAAGTGAAAGAGGCAGCATTCACGCAAGACTTCATCCTAACAACATCAACTGGGACAAAGGAATTGAGATTCTTGAAGCATACGTGGATGCCTATGATCAGACTGCTGATGGATCGGAACAGTATCCTTCTCTAATAATACCAACAATGCTTTCGATCAAAAGCCACCAAACCATAAACAAGGTTCGTGATACACCAATCACCAACAGCTATGGTGGTGTAGAAAGTCCTACTCAGTAAATCAACACAATTGCCTGATGAACACCTACGGAGTGCGGTCAAAATGTTGCAATCAACATCCAAGTGACAGTAGTGAGACCCTAAAATACATGCTAACCACGATAAACAGTATGTTTCATGACCTTGCATTTTTTGTTCTCTTTTATAGACTCTTGCATTGCAGAAATATACATGTCAACTTGCTCGCCTCCATGTTGACATGTATATCTATGATATGCTGCGTAATTCATCAATTTTATCTGGTGTTACAACTGATACACTCATTACTGGTAAGTGAAGACTATATTAGTTGCTCGTTATTTGTAAGTGAAGATCATATTAGTAAAAGCAAGTCTCAACTTAAATTATTATTATTATTAGAAATTATTGTGCTACCTAACAACCAAGTATTTTGTTTGTACAGAGTTATGCCCTGCTGATATGAACCAAGAGGTTCAAAATGAAATTCAAAAGTTACGAGACTGTATCAGCGTATTATTCATGTTTGTCCGGCAACCAATCCAGGATACAGAATTTGTTTCTGTTATGAATGGCTGGATGGAGCAAATGGTATGATGTACAATCATGTAGTTTATTTTTAAAGAATGTCAGCAGAAGTGTTAGACTAGTCAGGACCTTTAGCTTTTTAATTTTTTTAACTGTTGCAAAATGTAAGTTTCATTAGTTTTACATGTTTCTTTTTGTATAAACATAAACCATAAAGGCCTTTTTAAGGACCATATTTTATTCGTCTTACAAGATGTATGCATGCAAGTGCATTGATATTAATACACTTGAAAGACCCCTTGTGGTGTGATTCTCATAAGCAACCTCCTCCCATAATTGACTGGCAGGTCTTTTCTTTTTGGGTGGTCCCTTACAGGAAGTCCGACTATAGTTTTTAATCTGAAAAGTGCTCAGTAACTCTAAAAGTATGGTCACACTTTGTATAGAAGTTTCTTGATAATGTATTCCACCACTGTTTCATTTCATTCTACAGACTTAACCCTATGTGTTTGAGGGTTTATCTTAAGATAAATTAATAATCCACAGTTAAACCCATCAACAATAGATTGGTGTGGGGAAGGTGCCTGGTGAAACAGAAGGGGGCCGCAAGCGAGCCTAGATGGTAACCATGACAACCCTGTGAGTGGCATCCATCATCGTCACACTGAGAACCTCAGTGGAAAAAGGCACAGATACTTACCATGAAAAGCATCCAGAGAGGAGGGAGGGTTGGGGGCAAAATGATTGACTTCTGCGACAGAACTGTAAAATCACTAAGGCCCTGCTAAACCCCAAGACCGCCCCACAAATGATTAGTGGTTGAGACTGCTGGCCAGCATTTTCTCATGTTTAACCTTGCCTAAATTACATTTAGCCAGTCTTCATATTCATTTACCATTTTTCCTCATACTTGGTGGCTATTACTTGGAACAAGGTTTCTGATACCTTAAGATCCCTAAGTACATTGTCAACTTTTGAAAAATCAGTCCGCCGGCTAAGGTTCTAGCTAATTCTCAATAATATCTATATTTTATTACATAATTAGGCTTTTTATTGTATATAGCTATATCACGTAATTTTAGGCTTTATAAGGTAAATTGGTTTTTGGATTTCCCTTTCTTTCTCTATTGTTTTATTTATTACTTTTTTTGTGGCTTATCAGCAATTTTTTTCTAGAGGTCTAACCCGAGATTAAATAAAGCTTCATTCATTCCTCTAATAATAGGCAGGGCGATTATAATTTTTTTTGCACTAAAAGAGGGTGATTATTTGAGGGAAGGCGATAATTCGAGGGAGGCGATTATTTTAAATATTGCCCACTGGAAGTTGTGCCCTAAATATTTTGTTTTATCATTCCATTAAATCAAAAAATGATCACATCAAATAAACTGAACATGGGCTTTTTAAGTGTTCCAAATTTGGTTCCTTAACTAATTTTCATTGTCAATATCCTTGGTGTTAGAGCTTGTTGAATGGTCACAGATCAGTTTTGCTGGATCAAACTCCACTTCAACTCAACAGAGAGGGTATAAAAGAAAGAGAAGATGGCTAGAGGGGTGGCGGGTGGATTATTCGAGGGAGGTGATTAATCGAGGGATGGCTAGTATTCGAGGAAATATGGTAAATACGTAATAGTGCATGTTCTATCTTAAACAGGTTGCTATTCTCCTTCGTGTTGCATCATTAGCTGACCTTGTATTCCTGTTAAATCACATGCTGAGATGCCCAGCAGGTTTTACCAGTAAAATAGCTCATTTCATCCAGTTCCCTGTGCCACAGTTCAAAACCCAAGGCTATAATGTTGTTGATGAACCTTATTACTGGAACAATCCTCTTGTTCATCATTTTGTCGCAATGTTATCTGCTCTCCTGCATCCTGTTAGGTGAGAACTTTAGAATAAACAAAACAATTGTAGGGTAGTATAAATTTTGCAACTCAGACTCAGTTTGAGAATGTCACTTGGTTTTTATAAGGTAGAACAATATTCATTATACACAGCTCTTTAAAGACAACATTGCTCACTTCCCTATGAGGAATTTTCTTTAGATTAAAGCTTATTATGTTAACCAAGGCTGTGCTGTACACTGTAGCTGTGAATAGAAGAATTTACATTGTTTATATTCAATGTTTGTCATATTCAATTTTGTATATTCTTTTGTTTTTGGGTATGGTAGTGTTTGTTGATGAGTTTGAAAAAAGGAGAGTAAAATTTGAACCCAAGGATAGAATTGACTACCCAAAAGATGAAATATTTATTATGTTAATTATATTTTTATTGTTTTTTCTTGCAGGGAAAGAGACACTTTTCTACAAAAGCTTGCAATAGGAAAAAAAGGTAAATTGTTTCCATTAGCTTAACCCAGTATAGATCTGCTATTGTTGCCATTGGCTTAACCCAGTATAGATCTGCTGCACTTATGAACACTATTTTGTTTAGTTCACTGTTGCCCAACCAGCCTCATTTCCAGGCAAATATACCATTGAAGCGATGGTATATTGCTTGCGTCTCCTCAAATTTGGTCAATGTCAGCTGGTTATTAAGAATTAGCCTGGAGATGTGAGGCAGTCAGAAAGGATGAAATATTTTGGATGAATAATAAATCTATCTATTTATTGCCATGACAGATTTGCCCTTATTTATAAGCCATTACTAGATAACAGTCCAATTTTTGAAAGGGGAAGTCATGTCATTAATAATCCATCGTACTTGTGGGAAATACCGCATGAGGAATGATTTGCAGTTGTTAACTTGAAGTGATACAGGATGTACTTTGTAATTTTTTTAGGTGCTGTCAGTCTGATAAGCTGGACTATTGTGGATGATGATGGTGAATCTCTGGAGGTTAGTTCTGTGTATGTACAAGCTTTAAATTGTACAATTTTTGAATAAATGAACTTGAGGCTTGGTTTACTAACAAAGATAACTTATGGACCAGACGTCATATGATTCTGCTTACATGCTAAAGTGGCCACAACGTTGCCAGCGTGGTTGCCTCAGTGTTGTAGGCAGTAGTGGTTATCACGCCCGAGTACAAACCAGGGAGACGTCCATTTGATTCCGGCTCGAGACAACTATGTTTTTCTCTTCAGATGAGGTGTGTGTCGACAGTCTTCTTACACCATGTGTTGTGGTAATAGTTTGTTGTATTCATTTTCAACCAGACTTAAGTTATTGCTTGATTCCTTTGAATGTCTGAGTGATGCAATCTTGTCAGATTTATTAATATATCCAGGGCTGAAAACTTCCTGTTACATTATACCTTTTTGTCCATACTTTACTGTGCATACTGTAAAGTATCAAGGCTCATTAATCACATGCAAGTTCCATGATTCTATTAAAATCAGCACTACAATGAAACCATTGACAAGTTTGCTGGGATTTTTCTCTTTTGTAGGTTATTGTTCACTAATGTGCATATTAGTATGATAGAAAAGAGATGGTTACGTAGGTAATTGTACCTAATACTGACAGCTGATGTTTTGTTCTTCTTACCTGAAATGTATTCTTGGACAACAGCTCATTTTAATAGACAGTCATGTTGAAAAGATATTCTGACCATGAAGTTTCATTTTCAGGATGAGGATCCCGAAACCAGTTGGATGTTGATTGAAGAAAGTGATCTCATTGCCGTATTTTCACAGTTTCCATTTGATGCTATTTTCAAGCACCTTCTTAAAATGGATCCTAACACACCTAGTAAGGAATGACTCAAAATCAGATGTGTTTTATAGATACTTAAAGGGGCTATGTAACGGCAGTCCAGTTCATTTTGTTTAATTTTTCCAATTACCCGCCCTCAATTGCTATGGAACTTGAAGTAAGCAAAGAAATTACACATAAATGACAAAATCAGAGATCTGAGGCAAACAAATATGTCTCCTGAGCATTATTTTTGAAGTCGTAAGCAGCAGCGATCAACTTTGAAAAACTGTTAGGCTGAACAGTTTTCAAAAACCCTAATTTCAATCCGTTTCAATCTTCTTCAGTTTTGCCCATCCGTGGCATCTGTTGTTTCTGTTATGTTATTTCAAAATAATAGTAATTAAAAATTTATAACGCGCCTTTTCCATGCAAATATGATCAAAAGCGTGTGACAACCTCCCTTTAAAGTTTTAAGCGGTTATTTTTTTGTTTCTCTTAATTTAACGGGCATTTTGTAATTTCCTAATTTGGCTGAATTTCGTGACACTGCTCCTTTAAACAACTCCATGAACTCTTTTATCTTCCCCTTACTTTGTACATTGTCCATTGTTGCACTCCAAGATGCAGTCTAATGCTTGTGTAGTGTTCAGTTCTGTCTCACCCTGTTTTAGGCTATCAACAACTGTGTATTTGCCTGTTGAAGGGTAATACGTCTATCTCTCTTGAGATGCCAAACAAAGGGTTATAACCGTCTACCTTTATATGTAATAAAAATGGTTTTATTGTGCAAAAGTCAGTTATATATCATAAGTTAAACTCTGTTAAAAGAATTCTTTGCCCCCTTATTGCCTCCCTATCATTGAAATCATTTATTGAAATAGTGTGTTCACCCTTCTAGTGTTGAATCAGATGTAGCTCCCAAGTCTGCTGATAATAAGGTCTTCGGCGTTACCGGCTCACTTACCTAATCCAAGGAACCCGGCACAGATGTTTTCCTTTTTGATTGCTTGGTTTATGAACTGCCTTTTCTCTTAATTTGCAGATGATCTCCTTACTGAATCACATTATCATGTTGAGCTCACTACAAGTCGTGATATCATGAGAATGTTGGCATTTGCATCATGTACTGTGTACGTGATGGGAAATGCTTTCCGTACCTATGAGAAAGTGCGTTACAGGGCATTTGTCAAAAGAGTTGGACGAACTATCAGGTATTTTGTTTCTTAAAATTCAAACTTGTGGGCTTATATTTGGGTGTGTACCTACCACGATGGTTCAGTGAGTAACGGTTTGGAAAATTACTGTGGGAGTTTTTCGAACAATGTGGCGTGGAAAAAGATCTTGTTTTTCTAGTAGAGATCGTACCTCTAAGAGTTTCGTATCACCCAAACTTTTGCTTTCAAACCAAACATGACTCTTGTAAAATGATATTTAATGTCTTATGCTCGTCACTCAAACATTTCTAATTATTATTCGTCTGATGTGGAACCTTGAAGCCACCCGATTTTACATTTTAGGACTTTCTAATGATTATCTTTTAGAAGAAATTTGATTTCAATTGATGCGTAGATGATTTAAGTTAGAAATGAACTTAACTGTTGCTCTTCCATTGTCTACTGTACCTTTTTGGGAAACATACTCTATACCTTGATGTAATAATTAAGTTTAATGTAAATTCTTTAGGCAGATCGTTCAGTATGCGTTGGATCACTGGTCTGACTACAGAAGTTGGAGAGTTAATGTGTGCGTAGACTCAGAAGATACGGCTCCACACTCCTTTCCAGCTGGTGACCAGTATTCTCTAAATCGTTTGCAAGTAGAGGTTGATCAATTTTTTCTTAGAGCTGCACACCAGATCATAAGTGCGCACAGGTATTTAACGTGGCAACCGCATTATATAAAAATAAAAATAAAATTGCTCTGTGACAATTTTGGTTCGCAATCTCTCTTTCTTGTAATCATCCAGTGCAGAAGTCAAAATTGAATCCCTTTACACAACCAATAGAGATAATATATATTGGAGGCACAATGGCCCACTGGTTAGTTCTTTGGTTCCTGTATCAAAAGGTCGGGGTCGAGGCCCGGCCAGGGTCATTCTTATTGTGTTGTGTTCTTGGGCGAAACGGTTTATTCTCACAGTGCCTCACTCCACCCTGGGCTGGGTTGTTCAAAGCAAGCTTAAGATAACCCATGGTTAGTATGAAATATGAATTCAGATATGAAAGCTTAAAAATCAAATTCAGCTGAATTCTTTTTGTCTACGATTTGGTGATAGGATACTCTAAAAAGAATAGAGAAATTGTCCGAGAAAATGCTTTTGATAAAAAGAAAAAGAAGTCCGGGTTAAAATCTAACCCTGGGTTAGCGCTTATCGGCCTTCGAATAGCTGGGCCCACTGGTGTATAAATGGCTACCAGCAGATGGACGGACTGGCATCCCGTCCAGAGGAGGAGCGGGGGGGCGTTGGAGTGGAATATGCACTTACTGCTTTTCCCACAAGCATTTACAATCATAGACTGAAATAACGCACTCTATTTATCAGTGGTTTATCATGACGAATTTTGAAACAACTTTTTTCTGAAGAGAAATGTGAAAGTTTCAGTTACATGTAGTTATTTTTAGCTTCCGAGTAATAGCACCCTTCTTCCCTATAATCATGTGTCAGATGGCATTTACAATACCAGCGTGGCTGTCACGTATCCATATCAACTGTAAACGTCTTCATATATTACTTACTCATGGTTTTATTCTCTTTGTAGACTTGGTGCCTGGCAGTTTTTGGCCGACATGCCATTTCGAAGTGTCTCTTCTGATACCCTCTGGAAGTTATTTTCAGCACTTCACTTAGATATCCGCAAACTTGATTCTGTGGCTAGCATTCAACGAGAGGAATTAATGAGAAATGACTGGAGGGAAGTTTTAGAAGGTAGATATATCGCGTTTAATGTTTCAAGATATCACCTAAGTCGCGCCTGCATGTTTCCGACATAAACCGTTTGCAGCCGGTTTTATTGAGCTTGTTTTCAGGGACAAAACGTGTAATTTGAAGTATGCTATCTATCTATACAGGACGACATGAGGAATTTATTGATCAGCTTGCAAGAATGTCTCAGTCAGAGGCTATCTTCTTGCTGACCACATTTGCCAACATTGCCACCTCAAGAGATGGAAAAGAAAGAGAATTCATTGAGGCCATCACCTCGCAGATTTACAAGGTATGGATGATGATAGTCTGATTCTTGGAAGCGACACAGACATCAACATTTTGTTCGTGGCCTTAGGCTGAATTCATAGCTTTCTAGAAAAACGCTTGTTATGAAAATACTATTTTGGTGTACAAAGTTTTCATGAGAACGCACAATATTTTCTTTAAGAGTTGTCTTTTGTATTCTCGCAGGTTTCTTTCATTGCCAGTCAGACGAGAGAGTCATGTTCGAAAACAGGAAAACACCTTCTTGGAACCATCTCTAGTTATCACCCGTTTGTAATATCAGTTTTGCTGGAAAGCGTCAGTACTACTATTCAAGTTATAGGGAAGGTGAGAATGTTTTTTTTTTTGTCCTTTTTGCTTTTTAGTTTTCCAATTCAGATTGTTTTAGGTTGGGACTCAATGATATATACCGTGGTGTGATCTACGAGAAACAAAACAAAGAAGCAAAAAATAAAACCGGCATAACTCAATTACTTTGATGGAGGTCGTACATTTAAACATCGTCTCACATTCACGGTGAATCACGCTTTTTTTATGGGGAAGGGGGCTTGAATGTTGCACTCGGAAGCAACCTTGCGTCACTTGCCTGATAGTATTATTATTTTTTCTTCAGAGTTGCGTTTACTTGTTCAGCGGTTTATCGATTAATCTTTGGCATCCAACCTACAAGAACATGGACTGCATCAAATCCTGGCTGTTGAAAGCTGACCTTTCTTCTCCAGAGCACCAGCTAGCGCGATACATTGTCTCCAATCTGAACTGGGGTCATGTGGGGGAGGTAAATATATGGTAATAATTATAACTACAAAACATCCCAGCATCTGCATCCAAGACCTCTCTAGCTAGGTGGAGAGAGCGAGAAGTCAGGTGGAAATAACTCTGTTGTAGTGTAACGTGGTTTTTCCATCTTTTTCCTTTGATACAATGAAAGAAAAAAGAGAAAAGCATTTTTTGGACTTTAGCGTAAGCCTATTTCTTACTGTTGGCACAATCTTTTGGCTTGGTCTTCGTCCCACGTTCGAGCCAGTACGTAATCAGATACTTTGTCAGTGTGCAATAGCCCGCCTTCGATATATTAAAATTCTAACATGAGTCCGGGGCTTTAGAGTCAAAATTGCAAATTTTTCAAGACTCTATTGTCTCGAGATTCCCAAGAGAGACTTGAGCACAAAGAAAACCAAACCAAACATAGAAAAATAACCAGAAAGCCTCGGAGTCATATATATGTTAGAATTTTTTTCATCGAACATGACCTATTGTGATTTGCGGCCTTATGAATTTGTAAACTCAATAAACATTTGATATTATTATTAATTTTTTAGCCAGGCGAAAGTGATAAGCTGTTCTTGCATCAGTGCTGGCACAGAGCTATGGCAGTATCGCTTGTAGAAGTGTCAGCTCTTCGTCTTCCCAATTGGCCAGGAGGAGTAGCACATGAGGCATTCAGGGAAAATCAGGGACTCTTAAGTCAGATGGCACAAATAGCCACTGCATCGTATAATCGCATGACGCAGCCCAATTATGAACAACAGTTGTATGATTGGCTGTGGGAGGTGATGTTAGTTCTCAGGCTTCATGCAGCTGATCTGCCGACGCCAGTCATGCAGTTTACCCAGCAGCAGCTTCCTCTTCAAGAAGAATTACAAGGTATCAAGGTTCCTTCCTTAGCGATTTTACAAGGGAGTGATTTCCAGCAGAATTAGTTGAGGGTAGAGATACAGGGCTTACTCTTTAAACCTACCTTGTGAAAACGAAAGTTATTTCATTTAACTAATGGCTTTTTATGTGAAATTTCGTTTTTAATCTTATTTCCGGCTTTGGCTACAACATCCTTACTTCCGGGATAATTTTTTTTATGCAGTCAATTTTGAAAGGGTGATCTTGTATTGAAGTTTAGCTCGACAAACGGTTTGGGTTCTGGCCTTTTCCACTATAGCAACAAGTTTGTTAACCTGGGCTTGTCAAGTTATCCCATCTCTGATATTAAGGCTGTCACTTTCTATTTTAGCTTCCGAAGAAGCAGGCCCTGGATTTTCCAGCTTGGTTAAGTCGCTGTCAAAGGAAACACTTGAGCTTGTTAATGAGAATGTATTGGCCAGCATGATTCATGCAATCAAAGCTGGGGGACAACTAGCATGCTATGCTGCTTTGGCGATGACTACTATTGGCACCAGGTTGGTTAAAATAATAGGGAGTATTTAGTTTTTAGTCACTTAATAAATTTCGTAAAAATACAGTTACAGTAAACAATATAGCGGGTTTAAGGTGATGAATATGTAACTGGCACCAGTGAAATGTCGTAGCTGACTGAACGGTAACTGCTGTAGAATTTCATCAACGACTTAAAAAAAAAATAGTTTAAAAGCAGTGCTCATTTATTCCGCAAAATTATTTAGTGATGATACATTTAGGCTTTCAAGACTAATTATCAGTCTGCCGTGAACTGAATATTTTTTAAGTTAACTTTGTTTTTTTTTTTATTACAGCTGTGATTTGTTCCTAGGGGCAGGATTGGACCATTTAACACTTATTGTAAATGCGAACTGCTATGATGCTACACTGAGAATTGTAGCGAATGTCACTCCACTGTTTTTCAGCTGTCCTGAGAAGCTTACACAGGAAGCAAGGTTGGTTAGTAGAAGTCTATCACTGGCCAGTCCTTATCAGTTTTTCACCAACGACTTGAGCTGAATGATTCTCAGCGCAAATTAAAGACTTCGGTCTTGCTTGTATCAAATGCAACTGGCGGGTCTCGTTATTGAAGAAAATGTCTTAAAATACTGCATTCAACTTTTATCTGAGTTTGCTCAGCACAAAGTGCAATGCCGGTACCGCAGTCAAGTCCAAACGGCAATACATTATAGCCGTGAGAAACTTGCGGCTGGAATAAGGTTGCATGTCGATGCTGATTTCATACATTTAATATTACATAGGTTTGTATCTGTAATTCACCGCTTAAGCCAGCTGGACAATGATAACGCAGGCTATGCTGAGAAGCTTCTTCAGGCATCAACAGTGGGACAGTATTGCAAGAAACTGGTTGGAGTCATTCAGGTGTCGATCATTCATTTTTTTCGTTTCATTTTTTAAGATTTTTTGTTACTGCTAAGGCTATTGGTCGGTGTAGAGCCAACAAGTCAATCTGCACTGGTGTCCTATAGAGCATTTGTGCGTTGAAGATCAGGTAACTAGTGAACCATTTTGAAAGTACCAGTATTCTGAGCATGACATTGCGTTGGAACGTGCGTGGGGCACTTGATAATCCAGAGGGTGTGATGTGAGGAACTCAGTAGCAGAGAAGCTCGATCAATGCTTTTTTTATGTGGATCACCAGGGTGAAAATTAGCCTGCAGAGCACGCGTAACTTTTTTTCATTTTATAGGTGAACGAAGACAAGCGCGAGACACTAGCGATGAGGGAAAGCTCTAAAAACGTTTTTTTCACACGCTTCCCTTCGCGCGAATCTGGCACTCCACGCCTGCCTGAATCTTATCTTCAATCGCCTGAAAGACGCGAAAAGAGTAACACGTGTGAGAATAGCGAAAAGCCGTTCACCCGGTCTATTTATTCATAGTAAATGACAATATGACGGGAAAAGAGAACAGTGATGAAATCTGTAAAATAAGTGCGAATTTTCATTCCTCTTTTTCCTTGTTCTAGAGCCATGTTCAGAAGTTTCAAGCACCCGGTATGGTTGGCTCTGTCAGTGTCGTGGAGTTCTGGTTGTTAACTCTTTGTACACTGCCAAACTGGTATAGGTCAGTGTACCATTGATTTAAAATTATGCATCATGAATTTGGCGATATAACTATTTTCATTTCTGAAAACACACAAGTGAAAGGAATGGTAGTCAGCCTAGTGTTTAAGTTATACTGTTTTCTCCTTTCAAGTTGAAAAGTCGCAACAAGGTTGCTTCATTTGCACATGTGAGAGATCTTTATAAAAACAAATCTGGGGCAAGGAATCTAATGGCACCTTTGTATTATGAAATTTAGACTCTCATGTGCTATTGTTTTCGCTCACAGTCCTTCTATTTTCACTTTACAGCTTGAGTCGGCGAAAAAAATAAATACTACTGCCACTTTATATTCTGATATTTTAGACTTTCATATGCGAAACTGCCCACCTATCCCTCCCCTAAGCCAATATTAATACTTACTTCTCACTTAAGGCAAAATGTTGGTTTAGGGGAGGGGTAGGTGGACAGATTCCCAGAAAGGTAAAATGAACCTTTTTTCCTTATCCCACAGACTTTCTATTTTCACTTGCGAGTTCGAGGGCGTGAAAGAAAATAGAAACAATATGTAAACTGCAAGCGAAAGGGGTTGGGGTGGATGATCCCCCTCCGAAAAAAGAGAGAAAAAAGGGAAACGTTTGTGTGTAGTCCAGGTTTTCTCCAATTTTTCAGACCACCTTCATCTGCTGCGGCAATTGTTTACCTCCTCTTTCAAGAGAAAATACTTATTGCCTTTATAGAGAAGATTCTGATAAAGATGCTAAATAGAGTTTGATTGAATGGAGCAGTAATTTTAAAAATTTGATTTCCCGACTCACCTACGTCTTTTGTTATTGTTAAGGGATGTTCATATTCAGTTCGTTGTGGATAACCTGATCAAAATTGCTTGGAGGGTGGAAGGAGGACTGAATGTGATACAAAAACATCTCATGGATTCTTACCAGGTACTTTTCAGTTGTTGCACCTTCTTGTTTTCACTGTCAGTGTGTCCTGGTGGGTATTAATTTCACCAAACATAACCAGAAACATAGTCTGAGAAAACAGCCGACATCTCGCGACGCTACCTCTGGTTTCCCCGCGAAATGACGTCTGAGAAACGAACGCAGAAAGACCATACTATTGACGCATCACTACCCAGATCTGGGTAGTGCATCTGATTGGATGAAACAGATTTCAACCAATCAGAACCACTACCCAGATCTGGGTAAGGACACGTCATCAGTATGGAATTTCGTCGCTCGTTTCTCAGACGTCATTTCTTGTAGAAACCAGAGGCGGCGTCGCGAAATGTCGGCTGTTTTCTCAGGCTTCTAGAAACACTGAACATTCTGCAAAGAAGTTGAGTCAGACTATATATTAGACCTTTTCGGTGAATTCATGACATTTCATTATAAACTTTTCTCCAGCTGCTGCTGAAAGATACAGGAAGTCATGGTGTTATTGCTTCGCTTCTTTCTTGGGTGACGTCAAGTAACAATGCTCCACCTGTATTATGGGAAATAAAGGTCAGCGAATCTTACAAAGTACTTTGAATAAAGGTTTAAAATATGAGGTCGTGTATTAAACCAAGATCCAAAAAGTTTCGAAATTAAAATAAATGCTACTGTACCATACACAAGTACTGCCGAAGAGTTTTTTTATATTTGAATGGTCACATTAAAGAATTTTCTTCGCAAACTTTTTGAAAGGATAATTGTTGGTCTCCATAATCGTAAAAAGATAGTAAAAAGAATGACTCCAAAGCTTCTTACGTTAATTCCGGGTTAATGCCTCTGTTAAATACTTACATAGACATTTTGGTCAAGCAGTATAATCAAATTCTTAGAATATTTAACGCTTTCATTGGTCCACAAGGCAGATTGCCGGAGGCAGTTTGGCCGAGCGGTTAGAGCGCCGGACTTGCAATTCGGAGGCCCCGAATTCAAGTTTGCTCCAACCGCTAGCTGGATTGGTTCTCGGTAGTCCCGAGGTCAAATCATGTGATTTTTATCTGAATTATTTGTTTTAGTTGTTTGTTCGGCCCAACTAGCCTCTGGGCTATAAATACTGCCAAGGGTAAATAATGGAATTATTATTATTATTATTATCATCATTATGATTTAAGACGAAAATTACACAATTATAATTAGTAGCAAGTTAGTGTAAGAAGTCAATATATAGTCATTTGTGGCTTAATTCTTGTTTTTTTCACAGGCGACTCCTGATTATAGCTACTACGCGTATTGTGTGTTATGCATGGAAACACAGATGGAATTAAATTCTGGCCTGTCTGTAGAAATTAGCAGGAGACTGCTGAAACACCCAGATTCTACAATTGATTCGACATTAAAGGTTAGATAAGCAGTGTTTCTATAGACGACCAAGAAGAAATCTCAAAGCCTTCTATAAATGTATCCAAACGTATCTTGTATAATTGCAATTCAGTGAGACCATTTCTTTATTTTCTTTCTGATGTTTGTAGAAAGTAGTTAAAAAGATGAAACTGTCATGGTCACCTCCCTTGTCCAGCCTGTCCATCTATCGTTGGTCCAGCCAAGCCCTGGTAACTGATATGGATCATCCATTGTTACCCCTCATATGGCAGCGCTTCTTCAGTTTATATCTACAACGACCCGTCACACAGCCTGGGTGAGTGAGTGACAAGAACAAACCCCTTTAGGGTAGGCTGAAACAGACGTGTTCATTTGCCAGTAGTGGAGTACGCAACTATTCTTATCAACTTCCATTAAAACAGAGTTTTATAAAAACCAGGAAAAGTGACAGAAACTAGAGGAAGAGTTTACCTCATCCAATGGAATCTCCCGTGATTCTCTCTGTATGGCCAGCTCAGCTTAATCTATTTACATACCAGTTTGCTGCTAAGAAATCCAAATTTTTTAGCGGGATTACTTGATTTTGATCTCGACTTAACACTTTACACTTGATCTTGGGGGGTTATTATTTATTTATCTATTTATTTATTTACTTACTTATTTATATATTTACTTGGCTCATATCTATAATGACTATTTCTCTGTCAATATTCTTGCACCTTAACCACGTGCTCAGTTAATAGCAGCTGTTTCTTACTTGTTTCTACTATTTTTTTCATTAATTGGTTAATTAATTAAGACTCGTGTCGTTCTTCTTCCAAGTCTTGCCCAGCGTACAGGCGTGGGCTATAGGTTCTTTGACAGCCAAAGTCATGTTTCCACGCTAAAGAAAATGAAGCAAAGACTACAAGCAACATCTGAACACCACCGAAACAAGTCTTTGGAGACTGGAGCTAATCATGATGCGGTAACAGATGGAGACAGTGAAATAAGCAAACAATTTGAACAGACAAGAACTCTGCATGAAAAATTGTCAGGGTAAGCTCACTGATTTTGCAAACGTTAAAGGACCCTATTAAATGGTCGTGTCTGCTGAAAATTAACGAGGCAAAAAAGGGTGATCGAAAAGGATAACGAAAGCCTAATTTGTTTGGAATTGAAAAGAGAGCCTGAAAGTCGATCTGTCGTCAAAATGAGTCATCTCTCTTGTCATCTTTTGAAGTCTTAATGATTTATAGTAGTTGTGACAACAAATTGTGAAGGAAATTGAAAATAGTGACATTAAATTGATATTGAAGTTGCAGTTTATCGTTGCAACTTGTAGAGGGTATTGCGCATTCCAAGGGCATGATAAATATTTGTTGAAGCCATACGGCGTTGCAATTGTTCTTTTTTTTATGTAGCTTGAAACAGTTATGCATTTTTTTAAGCGTTCCCTGGTTTGTAGTTGAGTTTCCGGATATTTTACAACTCTCTTGATGAACTCGTAGGCAAGGGGCGTGTCTTTTTCTTGTGGACCTTCCGTGTAAGCTTCCGTGTTTCCAATAAACCGTCTTGTAACTGTTATTCTCCTTGCTTTTGTCATCGAGCTTTGACTGTTTGTTTTTTAATCGTAAAGACGTGTTTTGTTTCTCTGAGTTGATTAATATCTAGGATTCTTCTTGTTCCCATGGTTTGATTCCAACATGCCTACGATTTGATTGTTTAAGTTTGTCCAATAGATCTTCAGCTGTAACTTAAGGGTGGAAGGAGAGGTCAGATCAGGGCGAGTGAAACTATCAGCTGTGGGATGAGAGTCAATCCTTCTTTAATAAAGACGAGAAAATGTTAATAAGTGTCTTAGTACCTCTCTGTTTTTTGCAAGCGAGTGAAGCTTTCAAGTCTCAACATAACGATTAAATATCTTTTGTTGTATCTGTAAACAGGAAAGAACTGTAATTTGCGGTTGATTCTTTTGTGCAGGTTTTATCAAACTCTTGTTCTGTGGCTTGATGAACCAAGGCTTCATGATCCTAACCTCTTTCTGCCTTCATTACCCCCTCCTTATGATCCAGCAAGGCTTGAGACACTTCTGAAACCTGAACAGGTAAGTATGTGTAGCCATTTGTGCTAAACGTAAGTAAGAAATAGTCTTTAGTGGGAAGAAAGAGAACACGCGAGCATCGCAAAGACAGTCCTTTCCGATCCTGAGTAGCCTGTGTGGCAGGCATTCGTAAAAGTCAAGGGAAATTTTGGCAAGGGCGAACGACTCAACGATGGTTTCCTCCTAAATACATTAAAAACTCTTTTTAGCTTATCCAGAGTACTTTTAGATCTTTAGCTTCCTTTTTCAACGAAAAGTTGTATCTGTTCGGTCATCCTAGGGGAACTTGAGTCTTTTCGAAATTACAAGGACTTCAGTATTATTTTCCCGAAAATTTTAGATGCAATTTAACGATTTACGGAAGTAAGAATTTTTCATGTTCTTCTCTCCATCACGTTTTTGAATCCGAAAATTTTAGGTTTCCTTTTTCAACGAAAATTAGCCTAACAGGGGGAGTAATATATGAGAAATGAAACTGCAGAAAGTCGTACGGAATTGATTAGACAAGCTTCGAAAATTGTACCTCAATGGAACGGTCATCTAGAAATTTCTAGTCGTCCTCAATCAATTAAAAAATTCTAGGCAATATTTGCTTCTCAGATAAATCACAAAAAACAGTTGTTGGGTGCCGCTGATTTCGGGTGCGTCCGTCAGGGCGGAGAGGAGGAGAAAGTTTCTTTCACCCTTCCTTCTACTCATTCGCGCGCCTCTTGCGTTCTCGCTTGCCTAAATCACCTCTTTCCCCTTCCCACGAAGCTTAGATCCTGGGCAAGTGAAACTTTCCCTTCATTGAAAACATTTTTCGAATCAAAGACCAAAATATGACAAAGAAGAAAGAAAAAGACTAAGAATTTCAATATTTGTGGACAGATGTTTCGGTTTCTGTACAGGAAGGCAATGAAATAACCTCTTTGTTTTTTTGTATCAATGTATCATTAGATTATGTAGAACTATCTTTTACTGAATAGCAGGATAATGATTTTAGACAGGTATGCTACAGCACGTTACCACAAAATGTATCTCTAAGCCATAGTGTCGAGAATTAGAAATATTTATATTACCATGACATCGCTGAGTCTTAACCGAGTAATAACTGTCTATTTAAGGAACCGTGGAGTGATTTGCTTTTCGTGAAGAAAATTGATATGGAAATAACTGAGTCTGTCCGTTTCTGGGTGAAACACGCGTTGGGGCCTACGACAAAACCTTTCGAGAGTAGAATGACTGGTCAGTGGAGTGACAGGAGTCCGGAGACAGGTATGGAAATATTCCTGCGCTACACAGCTTCAAAATAACACTTTGTTATGCAGCGCTTTCATAAAAACGCTTGCCATCCAATTCCACTTGCTACTTATTTCTTTTGAAGCGTACTTGTACGTTTTATGAATTGGTAACCCAGTCGCGTAAAAATTAAGGTGGGAGAAATTGTGGAAGGAGGGTATAAAGAGTGGAGAGGGCGGGGAGATTATGAGGAAGAGATTTATGGTATATCTTGGTAAAAACATGAAGGAAGTACGTTCGATCACGGAACGGATGCATTGCATGTTATCATTTAAATCATTTATGAATAGTAAAATACTACTTTGCTGACTGTCAGCCGGTCAGATTTAAACAAAGGCTATCTGACGCTGCTGTTTACGACGATTCATAGACCTCTAGATTTGTTTTATGCGAGTTACTTCAAGTAGATAACAGTTTTTCTTTCCCACGTTTTCGCCTTATTTGGATAATTTGTTCATAGTAGACAACGTTAAGATATTATAGTTGACCAAACTGAGGTGGTGAATAAGGTAGTTTTGTTAAACACTGGCTTAGCTCTGTTTTAGAATGACCAACACATCAGTTTTCTCGTAGCAATCAAGAGAAAGGGTTACGAGAATTAATTAAACGATCACGTAAGGGAAAATGCTGTGATCCTTTATCAAATTCTCTGAACTAATCCTTAAAGAGGAAATGTATGGAGATCAGTCTGAAAAATTTGTGTGTGGATCGATATTGGGGCTGAAAGGGTTAGTAGCAGGCTACACTGTAGATGTTTACGGTGGTGTTGATAATTGATCTTATTAATATTGATTGTTAATTTTATCTAAAGCTGCCTCAAGGATTATTAGAAGAATGAAAACACATCCTGCACCCTTACCACCCCCCTCTGTCAAAAGATTAGAGCCCATCCTGCCCCCCATGACAGATGCCACTCTGATGAACAAGCAGAAGTTACTCAACATTGTGTATACACAGATACAGGGAATAGCTAACCATGCAAGGTCAGTCGAGAAACTGCTCTGATAGATCGTGATTGCTTTTAGCTAGCTGTATATGAAATATATGCTGTAGGTAATTTTTTATTTCGGTAATTTTTTGTTTTGCCATTAACATCCAGAGAGAATAATGGGAGCATATATTACCATACCCCAAAAAACAAAGGAAAAACAAAATCAACTGAAATAATCAGAACCTTTCTCCAATAATAGACGAAAATTCTTGAACGTTCATTAGGTTGCTGAATCTTTAAATTTCTCCAAAATGATATGAATGTCAATATTTTTCTTTTTTTTTAGTTTAGCCTCCCCACAGTAGTGTAAAATAACCTTCTAATTAATTACTCTGCAAGTCAGGCAGCCAGGAATAAAGTTTGGAAGCTTCATGCGACCGAACTGGATGTGAAGTCTGAGCTGTGAAGTCTGAGCTGTTATATGGACGACCTTGCTAGCCACAAAAATTACCTTTTAAACTTTTAGCGAAGAACTTTCGTGTTCTTTAAACTCCCTGCTAAAGTGAGGAGAAACTCAGTTGTAACAAAAGCGTAAACGCGCAAATTGGGTTCATCTTATGTCTGACTGGAAATGACTTCGGCCCACAGGTGAATGAATCTAGAAATAATATGAGAACGTACACGTTTTTTTCTTTGTTCATACTACAGAAAATTTTGTGGGAATGTTGGTCATCATATTTCCCTGGACATTGAATACATAGAGCTGATTCCCAAAATGTATTCAAACGAAATGTCGCAGGTAAGTACTCAGTTAAATCGCCCTGTTATCTTGTTGTGCCGGTGCTTTGAGTTTGCGGTTTAAACTTACTTAAGTCTAGGGAACATTGAAAGTAAATACCTGATTCAACTTTTATTAGACGCACACTCTGACATGCCAAAGTTCTGAATAAGTGCGACCATCTTACTGAAATCATTTGAAAGGTTCAGAGCTAAGTAGAGTTAAGATCGCAGCGTTTGCGTAGTAGTGTCAAGAGTGATTCTTGTTTAGGTTAATGGTCACTGATTAACAATGACAATATCAAATAACTGAAAGCCCGAGTGTATAGCGCGGTAAGGGTATGTATGTAGTTACGGCTATTATTTGTAGATGATCGCCAGATTATGAAAGCCGTGTTTTAGATTGGTGGAAAGCTGCTGTTTTATAGTAGAATTTACCCTGAGCACAAAAAACCTTTCCTCTGTAGGTCGTAGTACAAGTTCCTTGTCGCGGCAAGTTTTTCAAAGAAGGAAATCAGTGTAGAGGTCCTGCTACCCTCACTATCAAGGTAATGGTCAAGTTATTGTATGATGACACTTGCTTTCTTTACCATCATTACTTTAGCTCAGAGATCCTGGTGTCATGTTGACGAAACGGTTACTGGCCGAATTTCATGATAAAACATACACCTCCACTGAATTACTTTTCAGAGTTGTTTGTGAGTGTTGTAAGCGGTCTTCTCGCGTGTATTAGAAGTCAAATCTCTGCAATAGTTAACCTGATTGTGCTCGGGAGGTAATTCTTAGTATATTTTGACCTGATAAGTGTGTTAATGATCCTTGCGGTACCGGTATGTACACTGTATGTATTGTTTCACAGTTCCTGGCGAAACGTGCCAATGAAGCTGTGATAAGGAAGGTTGCTGATAATCGCCGAGAACAAGAGCAAGTAATACAGAACTTCATCCAACCTTGCCCGACACAGCTGTGTGAAGGTGCAGCGTATATTGAGAGCATTATAACGTGAGTATCTATCATTTTGAAAAATATCCACATTATAGCGTTTGAACAGCTGAAGTGCCGAGCCTAAAAACGCGTCAATTTTAAGACCTTGCTCGTACGTGAGCCCTTTCCAAAGCCAACGGACCAACTACCATAATCTCCTACCCAGCCGGATCTCTTGTTACCCGCTACTGCATATGGCGTCATAACTCACGTTCTGTTGGAAAAGTAAGAGTTACTAAATGTTTTGTTTTAGTAACTGGCGTACGTAACGGGAAGAAAAACGGACCCACACATTAAAAAAAAAAAGTCTCGAGAGTCGCGGATGGGGCCGGGGGTGGGGAGGGGAGGGGGGAGGGGTACTAATCAGTCTATTGCTTCTGTATTTCCGGAGTATTTGAGCACCCTTCGCTTTCTGTTTACTGAATGAATGTGTGGTTGAAATACTTTGTCAACGTACATTTCCTTAGCTTTGACAAAGAGGGCAGTTTTTAATACAGTGTATTAGAGCTGATGTTCGGTCGTTTCTTAATCTTTTATATCTTTTTATTTTCAACTAATCAACTAAATAATTCTCGACATGTGCCTGAGAAAGTAGCTTGATCGATCCCTTTCAGATCGTTGGTGAATAAAACACAGGATTCATCTGAAAGAAGTAAACAAGGTCAGTACTGTGTTTGAATGGTTTCCCAATATATGTGGAGTCCAAAAAAAAAAAACAATAAGGGATTGTCTCCTGGTACTTGGTTCAATTATAAAATATATATATATAAAAAACGTCGTAGATTGCATTAGACCACTTGTGTGGCTAAATTTTCCCCCTACACATTACCTGACATTATATAATGATCCAACGATATGGCTCCTCCGCTCCTTTATTATACATAACTGGCTGTGAGTTGTTAAAAGAGCGATCGCCCACTTTTTAGTTTGAATTTTTTCAGAAATTATCAGCGACATTGGTACTTCTTTGTTTTATCAATTTTGTGGAGCAATGGATGACAACGTGATGAACTATCAACCAACTTTACAGTTTTTCACGTCCTGTGTGGAGATACTGGGAAAGGTTAGTGCCGACTGTGATGATCCCGGCCGTACATGAACTGGAGTGAAGCATTCAGGCCTGAGGTCCTGTTTTTGCAATGAAATGCTCTTTCCCGTTGACTCTAAAAGCTGGTTTTCACTAGCGACGGAGTCGGAGTCGTAAGAGCGCTTATGACGTAGTGAAAATCAAAAATCGTAGTCGTAAGCGGAGTCATAAGCGCGACGGAATCGGAGTCAGAAGAATCAGAACGTTTTCATTTCTTCCGACTCCGCTTACGCCCCGCTATGATCTAGTGAAAACCAGATTTTCGGAGTCGGAAGCAAAAGCGGAAGGATAAACCAATCACAGTGCACGTTCCCAGCCACCCTTTGTGATTGGTTTAGTTCTTCCGCTTCTACTTCTGACTCCGAAAATCTTGTTTTCACTAGGTCATAAGCGGAACGTAAGTGACCGAGTCGTAAGCAGAATCGGAACGCTGTTTTCACTAGATCATAAGCTCTAAGCTTCTGATTACGACTTCGACTACAACTCCGTCGCCAGTGAAAACAGGCCTTAAGAGAGTAGGGTGAGGGAAATAAGACAAGATCCCTTCTCGTGATGCTGATGTGTTCTATTGTCAAAATGTTATATTTTCTTCCCATTTCTTTTTAACTTTTAACTACGAAATACCAACGGAGAACATCAAAAACAAGCTTTAATAGCAAATGTCAATTAAGTAATGATTGAAACACGAACAGTAGTGTTTTATCAGTAATGTTTAAAACACGAACAACAGTGTTTTATCATAGTTAATATTTCGAAAGAAGTAAAGCAAATCTCTAACTTGTCTTCATTGAAAATGGCGAGTTTACCGTTATAACTGAGAATAGTTCACGCAACCTGTCTTTGTCTCGTCTCTCAGCGCTGGGCATCTAATCCCAACGTCAACGGGAAAATCTAAGTGAGGGTATTTCTCGCCATAATCCTCTTAGCTTGTTGTTTTTCACTACGTGTCTTTAACTAACTTAGAATAGTGTCCGCCTTTCGAGGTTGTACAATTTTCTGACGTGTTTGTTTGTTTGTTTTTTTCATTTTTAGACGTTTATAATGAACAACCCTAGCCAGACAGAGCAGCTGTTATCCGCCATCTTGGAACATTCTTGGGTGTCAATGTTGTCAGTTCCGTTCTTTAGTCCCAATGACAATCCTGATTCGTTTGTTGACATGTATCGCAGGGTACTGGAAGCCACTGATGGAGATCTTGTTTTCTCGCTGCTCACCAAGGTTAATGTTTTTTGTCTTAACTAGTAGCCTTGATCTAGCTGCTTCAATGTAAAATAAATTCCGTATTCAACTTAAGATTTTTAATCAGGCAAAACTGTTCTCTTGTCAGGAACCTGCGCTGCGCGTAGGTACTGCCTCCCTTAAGAGTAAGAGCTGCCTAAGACGTCGGTAAAATTCTGAATTTTTTCCCCTATATATAAGATAGTGTGCTGTCTCTCTATCGCTTGCCAGCAACAGCAGTTTCTCAGGCTCAACCAGACCACGTTTGTACGTAGCTTAGTTGTGCCCGTCTCGTCAAAGTCCGTATAGTTGTGGACTTCTGTGACCTCTTACAAGACAATCGTAACACGTTCTCTCCAGAATATGATTCCATTTTGAATAGTAGATACTTTTACTAACTTGTTTTTCTCGTTGCGTAGTTTGACCTGCCCAAGTGGCTATCTTCACCAAAGAGTGATCTCACCGAGCGATCCTCATTAACCTCTGTTGTGTTTGACGCACTTAACAATGTGGGTTTTGAGCCTTCTGATGACAAGAGAACCATTCTGGAAGTGAGTTAGACCACTGTGCTTTCAAGGGCCGATTAACTGCAACATATTCTGTCCGTTATATCGAGTTTCCCCTGTAGATTGTTTTCTGTCTAATTTCAAACCATTAGACGTGATAGCTATCGTAATGAGTTATCATCATTGTATTTCACGGCAAATGACGGATACCATAAACTTATTCACTAATCTGTTTTAACATGTAGGTTTATTTACAACACTTGTCAAAAATGCTGATGTACAACTTCCCCGAGCAATACAGCGATGCCCTGAGACTTCTCTGTGAAGGTATGCTTGGCTTCCCTCTGCAATCCTTTACAGCTGGCAAAATATATTCAGTTGTAGAAACTCTTTATGTACGGTCCTATTTCTCTTTCGTGTCAGGTTCAAGTAAGCGGACGCTCTGTCTTGAAGTATGGAACAAGTTTATGTCTTGCATTGGTTGTGTTCCTTCGACTGAGAATGAAGTGCAAGGTTCATCCAAAGAGTTGTTAGGCGACGAGCAGGTATTAGTAGTACAGGGATGACCCACCAGTTTGGCCTCGTTTCTCAGGGGATCTCTTTAATAAGGAGGGAATACATTAGCACCGATGACGTCATAGACTCAGATTCACTAAGCCCTAACGTAATTATGAAAGTTCTATTTCCTGAGATTTCTCCTAAAAAGGAGGCTTAACTGGTGTACCCTGCCGCTGAATAGGTGTGGATTGTGTCAAGTTTAGTTCTATCGCTCCTAAAGTGCTTAAAAAACGCAGTGCGAATCCAAGTTTTCATATATAATTAATATTTACATTGATGCAAAGTGTTCTCAAACGTGGAATTCTTTCGTTAAATTCAACAGGTGTTGGAAACCCTGGACTGGCTGACAAAGTACTTTAGTGGTCAGCGGGCTGAATTGGGAGGTCATGTGACCGGTGGCCTCTACACCATGTGGAGGCCGTACATAAAACAGCTTTCCTTTGTCCTCGGTTTCATGTGCCAACAGATCGTAGTTAGAAGAGCTGCTGTGGTCTATGCAAACAGGGGCCAAGGGTTAGACGCAGGTGAGGTTCGTATTTGTGAAGTATCTGTCTCAATAGTGGTGCCCCCAAAGATATTTTACGTGCTTCTTGTTTAGCTAATCTTTGGAATGGCTGTTCACAACAGACGTGATGCTGATTTTTATGCGACAACTTTGTATATCTGCATTGTGGTTTTCTAACCATTTCTTTGGTGTGTTTATTACAGTGTTGACTGAGCTTTGGACGTTGATCTGTCGCGTGTTTGAACCGTGGATTTGTTCACAAGACTCTCCTATTCCAGGGTAAGATCAGTTTCACTCACACTTGTTACGGTAGTCACTTCTGGATTTCTTCATCAAGAAATCCCTTTTAACATTAAAGCCTTCAGTTATATTCTTCATGTTCTTTTGTCCATGTTGCAGTTAATCGAGCGCGTGTATGATAACTTTATGTGGTGCCCTCGGCCCTAGGCTACAAGTAGTCTTCGTTTTCCTCAGCGATAGTAGTGAGAATGAAACACGCGAGCGCGTGTGACAATCTCCAGCCGCGCGGAAGGTGCCGCGCTTACGTTTTTCGCTCATTCTTATCTCTGAGGAAAATAATTGACTACCTATAGACTACTTTCGGCCTAAATGTTTTGAAGCAATACCTTTTGGGTAATGCTGAGAAAGCTATTAGGGTGACCAAATTCCCAACGTGCACAACTTGTCTTTCCTGTTTTGCAGGAATGGTCCTGTGGCTCCTTGGAATGAAAGTGAAGTACCCCAGGCTTCAGACATGGTGACCCTGTTCACTGATACATTGGGTTGCCTGCAAACACATTTAAATGGTACGAGTTTGTGGGTGGGGTGAGGAAAACAGTGCTAGTAGCCAGCAGTCTTTGTCAGAATATTGACATGTGTAATAATATACATGTTTTACGACTCAAGGGAAAAAGTCGTAAAACAGCACACACCTTAATTGTGTTTATCTGATCTTAATGGTTGAGAAATCTTTGGAGTCGCCTTACAATGTTTATGGAACATTTTAGCGTTAATAATGACACGGATGGTGTGAAATGTAAGATCCTTCTCCACTCCAATGAAAAGTGAAGTGAGGGAAAGGTTTTTGGAACCGAACTTTCCTTAGATTAGCTTTATAATCGCTAAAACAGATGTCTGTCTTGATGAAAATGAGGTCTGCTTTAATGAGCGTGAGTTAAGGAAAATTGATAGCTCTATGAATAACACCTCTAAATTTTGTATTTATTTTATTTTTAATTGTGTATTTTACTTAGCTCCTTACAGCAGTACGTCGATGATGAACATGTTTTGGAGTTTCTTTGTAACGTCACTATCCAAACCGGGAATTCCTGATTATGTTTTACGAGTGTACAACTCCAAGTTTTTTCTTCTTCCCTGGCAAAGCTTTCTCCCCACGCTGAACAACTTACAGCTCATGCAACAGGTTCGTTTTAAGGTCGCATTTGTCACGCATTTCCTCAGTCTCCCGTTCTTTTATCAGACATTTTCTTTCTTTTTCTGTTAGTTGTACGGCGTGTGCAAGAAAAGTTTTACCTTTCTTGGTATCGTGTTTCCTCTTATGGACTGGAGTAAGATCATATCTGCCTACTGGTAAGTAACATTCATACTCAGCATTATCTATCTCTTACTGGTATCGCTGAAGCTTTCCGGTGGTTGCGCTCGCGCAAACGACCTTTATATCTGCTCTAGCTGCCTGATCACAGTGTAGATTCAATCTAATTGATAAATATTGTCATTATTTGTAATTCTCGTATTTTTCCCGTCTGGGTATCTTTGGGCTAAGCTTAATATCATTTTGAGCTGATGCGAGGAAGGAAAGAAAAAGCTCAAGAGTGGAAGAATGTGACGAAGGCGCCCTAAGAAGTTTTGTATTCTTTCCAGCGCGGTACGATTACGCGTTCATCGTTTTTACGTTCGCATCCTGTTGTGGGATGGGAAGGATGTGTCGATGGCATTTTTTGGGCAGATATTGGACAAAAGTTTAGGAGCCTTAAGAAAACCAGGATTTTTGTTATATTTTTTTAACTATATAATTACTTTTTGTCTTAAATGGGAAAGTGAGTGGAAAGAAAGAGACATGGTGTAACTGAAAGACCGTATTTTATTGTCTATTGTTTTTTATTTGGTTTATCAGCGAGGGCCAGACTTCAGAAGCTGTAGTGCGCCTTCACTCATCCCTCTTTCATCTGCTTGTGATCTTCGCCAACGAGAATGACATAGTGAACGACACGGTGACCGCAAAGGTAAGTGTTTCAAAGCAGAGGTCTTCGTTGCTATTATTTTAGTTTGATGCAATTCGTGGTCGTGTTGTTTTCCAAATTTTATCGAACTTACTGTAAAACGAGACTTTTCCTTGAAAAAGAGTTGAGCATTGCTAGTAGCATATCAGTAGGAAATGCAGGGACAATTTAAATCTTTATAGAAAAAAGGAAAGGGAAGATTGTCTTGTTCTACCTTCTTGGTACACTAACTCACTGCCTGTATAGGTCATTACAAATATGACAGTAATACCCAAACTTTCGACCGCCGTGGTTTAAAGTACGGTTTGTTCGAGGGCGTGTCAGCTGGGAGACAGCTCGCTCATCAAATGTTAATAAGCGTGTCCAACTTGCTCAGCCCATCCTTGAAAATTGTCTGGATTCTTTAAAGCGGATTTTCTTCTAGACTATGAAAGGTAATTTGACACTAGAGTTATTTGGCCTTGAAAAAGTTTTGGAAATGGCTTTAGTATTTTAAACTATTATGTTCATTTTCGTTTGTTCGTGTAGGGAATGCAGAATTTACTGGAGTCTGCACTGAAATTTCCTTGGCACTACTTGGATGGAAGGTTTGTACGCGACAAAGTTTCATACAGACTGCTCTAACAACCACACACCGACTTTATTTTTATGATGATTAAACTAGGGAAAATTTTATATGGGAACCGAAACAATTCCCTTAGCATTATGATACCGCTTATCTGTGAATTGTCTTTTCTAAGAACACTATTTGCGTGGTTTTCCAGCTTGTTCTGCCGGAGTTGAGCATGCAGGAAACGGTGACTATATTTTCAACTTTCCTAATATTTTACAGGTCTTTCGAAGAAGTCGTTTCGTGGCAAGTTTCTCACGGTAATGCAGAGTTAGTGCTTCAGG
The DNA here is from genome assembly GCA_964035705.1 of Porites rus. NCBI lineage: Eukaryota > Metazoa > Cnidaria > Anthozoa > Scleractinia > Poritidae > Porites > Porites rus. Next base: position 46,495,417 of record OZ037996.1, on the reverse strand, counting down.
AAAACTCTTCCATTTGGTATGCCTTAAGGTAGGTATCACAGTTACAGTCGAAATAAATCATATATGTGTTCTACTTGCTATCTACACACTGTCGATAACACAGAGAAAGACAATTGATTTAGTCGCAGATTAATAAGGGTAATGTTTCTTACAGTTTGGTCCAATCCATTCTTTCAATGACATCATCCTCTTACGTCACATCTGATCAAGTCGTTTTATTTCAGATTAATAAGAGCTGCTGCGGGGATCGTGGTCTCTGAAGATGGTTCAATGCAGCCTACACGGCCTGTAAGTTCCTACACAGAAATTTGCAAATAATAACATTTCTCCTTAGAAATAACTTGAAGAGGATGGACGATCGGTGCAAAACAGAGTACGAAAATCAGTGGTGCGGTGATTAACAATTTGCAAGGTATTACAAAGGCAGGACAGTCTTCGTGTCAACTTCGGAATTCCTTGGAAGCCTTGAGGGTATTTTCAAGATGATTCCGATGATCTTCGGAAAGCTTCATCGGAACAAGTGGCACATTGATTGGTACTCCAAGAAAGTAGAACTTGACATTAATTTTGCTCTTTCCATCCACTTGGCAACAATCTTTTTTGAGCGGTGGTAGAGGGCTTTGTTTTATGCATGTTATAGGGACCAATAAAAATGAAGGTGAAGATCTGCTTCTATTAATCTTAGCATTAACACGAACCTGTACAAATGTTTGTTGCAGGATACTGCAGTGAAACGGGCGTCATACGTCCGCTGTGTTGCGAACCTGTTAAGCCGGTGTTCCACAGACACGAAGCTCAAAGCAAAGTCTTTTGGTCCAGTAATTCTGTTTGTTCTCAAAGATACTGAGTCTGTTGCCGGGTCAGGTCAGTGACGGACAGTTTTTTTTTGTCCTTTGCCTTAAAAAGGCATCAAATGATATGCTCCTCAGGTCCTCAGATAGGGTTCATTGCTATAAGAACCTGATGTTAAGAGCATGTCGGGGTAAAACTGGACAACTTTCGAGATAATCTCGTACGGTTAACTTAAACTCTTAATAGCTCACCATTCTACAACAACTGACTTTCTTTTACCATCTCATGCTTGTAAAGCATGTATACTTAATCTTACCCTTTTTCGTGTATCTTGCCTAATTAATCTGCCTTTTTCTTATAAGAATTTTTTTTCTTTACATTTTATTCTACGAATCTTAAATATCAATGTTCCGCTCTTTCAGGTGTTGATCCAGCAAGCACCGCCTCAGAAGTCTGCCTTATGATGTGTGAGGAACTCAACCTTTTAAACATCTGCTCCCCAACGGGGGATGTACTGAAAGTCACTTTAGACTTCATATTACAGTTCATCCGGGAATCCACCTGTACAATGCTAGTTTTAGCTTCCATCCCAGCAGCCTGTAGGACCCTGGCTAGCATCCAGTTTATGGTTTCTGTTGTAGAGACTGGAATTGAGTCGTATTTTAGAAAGCACTCTTCCTCAAATTCTATTGATCCTGGAGCGAATGTGGACGGGGGCTGGGGCCACATAGTCCCAAGTGTAGCTGTCCCGGAACTAGCGCAAGATGAATTTGTCAACGGTTGGTGCTATTTCCGTCTTTTGATTTGTTTCTTTTGTTTCTTTTCGAGCCGAAAAGTAAATTGGGTGACACCGACAGGCGGAAGAACAAACGTGTTGTGCAAATTAAAGAAAGATTACCGACGGTTATGTCCATCGGGGTCGATCTCGGTTGGTCAACGCGTACAAACCAAAGGCCTTGGCGTTCCAAATCCTCACGTAAATGATCGTAAATGGACATTTTCGTAAACAGCCGCCAGAGTGGATTGGTTGATACGCCGAGAAATATCGATCTCTTGTGGACAGCTTTGAGCACTTAAGTTTGTATGCGGTTACAAACAGAAACAGACTCGTAAGGACATAGCTATGTGTCGGCCGTTCAAACTTTCACCTCTTAAAATGGCCTAATAATCTTCAAATATCTTATTGTAGAATCCTGAAACGTAAATACAGTCGACTCCCGATAATTCGAACCTTCAAGGGAAATAGAAAAAAGTTCGATTTATCGGGAGTTCGAGTTATCGAGGGTAAAATTATATAGAAAACGATCTGAAGGGAAATGTAAATTGCTTCGAGTTACCGGGATTGGACTGTAGTACTATGCAAAAGTTTCCCCTTACAAGTTTCATTTGAATGTTAACACCTTAGGATTTCATCCACATGTGTAAAAGTGAGAAGGAGATATGATTTCGCATTAACTTGGTCTAGGGGTGAAAAGGGTTACGTTGAATAACACTATACTGGTTAACACAGAAAATTGATAACGATATGCTGTTTATATATTTTTAGAATGTGTAGGACAGGGTGCATTGCTTACTCTGTACACAAACATCCTGCTCAGATTATCCACTTGTCAGAGCCCTGTCCAAGAGATGTCTGTGTTAACTGATATAGTCACATGGTGTACGCACATTAAAGTCAGGTAGGTTCCGCAAGTGAAGCTGGCATCGCATGCTGCCGCCATCTTTGATTTTGAAAAAGGAGGAAGTCTGGGAAGAGTAGGTTTTGAAGTCAACATGGCAGCCGATACAGAGAGCCCAAACGCCCCGTTCCCCCAAGAAAATACCTGCGCCTTAGATTTCAAGAATGACGTAGAAGCATGGTGACTAGAAAGGACACAAGAATTATCGACCACGTTCAGTTTGTCGTTGAATTTTACTTGTGGCTCAGTTATAACTATTTTGTACAAATTATTTCGGGGCTTGAAAGTGGTGACGGTGGTAGTAGACTTCACCGCATCACCGCCGCCCGGTTAGCTCAATGGGATAAGCGCCGGTCTGCTGAGCGGGAGGCCTTAGGTTCAAACCCCGGCCGGACCAAAACTCAGGGTCTTTAAATAACTGAGGAGAAAGTGCTGCCTTTGTAATAACATCTGCAAATGGTTTGACTTTCTAGTCTTCACGGATAAGAACGATCAACCGTAGGCCCCGTCTCACAAGTCCTTGCACATGTAATAAAAAATCTGTGGGACGGTAAAGAACCCACACACTCTTCGTAAAGAGTAGGGCACGTAGTGCCCGGTGTAGTGGTCTATCTCACTTTCACACTCATGTATGGGGGCATCGTTACTTATTTCTTCATTACTTGTAAACTGCACCTTAAGCAGTCTGGCAAAGTCCCTCAGTCAATGTTGTAAATTATCCCTGAAAAGCCCTGAGGGGAGTGGATAATATGATATTTACACATTTTACATTTACACTTTTACTTTATAAGGATTGTTTCAGGTGTCAAAATAGATAAATTCATTTCCTTATCAAGATGAATTTATGCTTGCATCACTTTTATCACGATTAATTTTTCAGACGCGAATTTGAAACCAAGCTTGCTTTACTGTGGCACAAGATTCTTCAGCTGTCCATTAGACAAGTTTATTACGCTGCTGGACCTTTGAATAATCTCACTAAACAACTGTCCTTCCTTGCATCAACTCTTCATACCTTAGGAGAGGATAAAGCTTCATCTGGTTTGCTAGGGGCCATTGGCTTTGGAAAGAAGTCTCAGCTCAGCGTTAAGTGAGTTGTTATATTTCATTTGTTTGGTAAAAGGATTCGTTTCTTAGGAACACTCCAAGCCTTTTACTCTTTCATAAATTGCTAATAGTGGGTACCATATCACTTTCCAGAAAAGAACTTGATCAGGGCCAAGAAGAGAAATTTCTAAGGCTACACTTTCACTTTTGACCTCAGTGTAGAAAACATCTGTCTCTGACGGATTCGAACGCGTGATCTCCCGACAAGCCCTCTGGCGCTCAACTGTTTAGCCTCAAATAGACTCATTGCGGGCTCGGTCATAAATGGCATACGCCATAATGCTACAATCAGCATTGTGGAAACAGGCTGGCGCAGTGATAAGTAATGAAAGGTGGCTAAAAAGTATGGTTTTACCATTTCTTTTACGTATCGTTTCAGATTCCGATTCATGAGCAGGGCGTTAGAAGCATTTCTGTTGGCACAGATGCCGTCTAATTCATTGTTGAGATTAGATGCTAAAGCACCAGGATACGTACGAGAACCAAAAAAGGTATACAGTATTCCCCTTCACCCCCTCAATTCCAGACTGAAATATGCGGACAAACTTTGAGTCTGTGGATTGAAACCTTTTGTGCGGGCATGTACATGAAGCCTCGCTGTTAATTCTTTCCCATGGCACTGCTTACTTTTCAAATTTTTGCCGAGATGTATTAAAGTTATTTTGATTTATTAATCATCGCCTTGCTCGGGAGAAGAAATGCAAACAAACATTGTCAAGGTCTGTTAAGCCCCTGCCAAAGTGGCTCATGTTGTTCGTTAGATTAAATTGATGTATCATTGCATTTGCGCTTTCTTATCCACTAGGTCTCCTTGCCACAACTTGTGTAATGCGCCGCTTTGTCTTATCTGTAATATGTTCGTATCACCGTGACTGTTTCACTATGGCTTCTAGTGTATCTCTGTGGCTCATGTTTCATTCTATCTAACCTGACTCGTTTCTATTTGGATCGCACGCCGAGGACGGAACGCGAGGGGTGATGGGAAGGAGGAAAATGAAAAGGAGTGCGCCGGTCTCGCCGCTCAGTTCCTCCTTCCTGCAATCACCCCTGCCTAGTTCTACCCTCGACCACGCATCTCTCGTTAATATTATGGACCTTAAGATCCCAGGACGGCGACGACATCGTAAACGTCTCTTAAAAGTGAATTTCCGGGCTCTCAATCTTCATCCCGATTATTCCATGTCACTTACTCTGTGAAATGTTGGCGAACTCTCCTGCAGTTGAATTCCTCAGAACCATATTCAAGACAAAAAATAGAGAGAAAGATTTCGTAGTTGCTTGTTCACGTCCTCCATAAAACGTGAAACAAGGCATTTTCACATCGTAGTCGTGCATTGACGGCAAAGAAATGTGCAGCGTTGCGTGTTTAACCTATTGCTTATTTGAAGTTGTCGTTGCCGTCGTCCGATCTTAAGATTCGTATAAATAGGAGACTTAAAGATGACTGCTACGTAACGCTTACGCTTGTTTTATTTTTGTTAAGGCCAAACAGCTAGCACCAGGAGGAAGAATCGTTACATCCACTGCTGAAGCCGAGCAAGCACTTACTAACCTGGAAGCTTTACGAGCTAGTAAACAGTACGCTTCCCTCGCCGAGTATATCATAGAAGCTCATTCCTTCATAGCAAATCCTCTGCATTCCCTCATGGAGGGGCCAAAATTTGTTGTTAAGCTCGTGCAGCAGCTTTTTCCAGATGAAAGAGCTTTGGATATAATCGGCTTTTACGACGCCCCGACAGCCAAACCTTAAAGAAAAATCTTCACGATGTGGCAGAATTGTTGTAAACTGAATGCGAAAGTCATCGCAATGGGCCAATCAGAACTAGGATTACAGCAATAACATCGCGGCTTCCCGGGTACAGCGCGGAAAAATGCCTGGCAACCACATCATGATTGTTTTGGGATTCGCAATTGATTGGCTAGTGGAAAGTTGGCGGGAAATCTTCAAGCCAATGGCGAAACGAGGAAATGCAAGCGGAAAAAATTCACTTTGAACACTCGATCAGCTAAATAATGCTCTGAGGTGGAACTAACTTCACTGAATTTTCAGTGAATTTGAATTTCACATTAGTTAAATTTCAATGAATTTGTAAAGCATGACTATCCTTTAGGGCCTGTACGACGGCGCTGTCTTTGTTTAAAAGAAAAGGTCTATTAGGTTCAGTAAGAACTGCAGTATGCTGTTCGATAAAGTCGAATAATGCCACACATAACTTATATTTTAGAGATAGATTATATTAATGTTGGTCTCCCTCGGGGCAAAGTAGGAACTGTTGTATAATAGTTTAGAAACTTTCAGTTAAATTTCCGGTACACAGTATGACGGTGCTCTTTTTTAATCGGGGAACTGCATTTCTTTTACGCACACCCCGAAGCGAGAGAGGACGAGTTGGATGAACTAACACTCTCTTTTCCGAACATGAGTAAAGCGCCTTTTATGGTTAACATAAATTTATATATTAGCTGCGATCGAGGGTCCGTTTGCATCAAGAAACGGAACTTAAGATTGAGTGGGGTTTCTAAACAACTATTCTCTTTTTCGAAATATTTTTTTGTGTTTTCTTTGCTTCCTATATCCCTCGACCCGCCCGCTTTGGCTGGGTTATCCCTCATATCCTACGAGAAAATTTTCCGGAAAAAAGAGAATGGTTTCAGATAATTCGCACTTAATCCAGCACTAATGGCCTGTTTACATGGAGTTGGGGGACCCCATGTAGGTGAGAGCCCTTTAAGGTGGGTAATTCACCTGTCCATCTCATATATTCACCCCACCTATCATGTAAACGTGATCAAATTAAAATGAAAGATAATATGGACAGGCTGATTACACCACCTATCTGGGGCCCCACCTCCATGTAAACAGACCCTAAATCTTAAGTTGCATTGTGCAATATGCTGTAAACGGAAACTCGCCTGCTGTAAATAAATCCCATTCCATGGAATATTGGTAGCTCCATAAACCATCATAAAGTCACTTTTCAAAAATATTATTCGTTTTATTATTTAGAATTTACAAGTGTCAAAAAACCATGTAACTTCCTACACCTTTTCCTTGCACTGGTACCAACAAAACCTTTAACGACCTAGATTGTCCGGCATGAACACTCAATGCTTGCTTTATAGAACCCAGCAGTTTCCTAGTTACCAACGCAAATAAATGTTGTGACTTTTTCTACCCGAGTTGTACGTTTTGCGATTCACGAATTTCCATTTTAAAACAAACATTTGAAACATAGCGGTATTTCACTTGCCTAATGACTGAACAAATTATACACTACCAGTTTATACCCGTTTTAATCAGGTGATGGGTCTATCAGTATCAACTGCAAGCAAGCTCAATTTTGTATCTTAGGCGCGAAGGCAAGTGTTTAGCCAAGTAAGTCGCGCGGAAATCTTAGGGACCCATCACTGCCCAAAGCTAACTTTCACTCCAGACTCGTACCCAGACGCCCTTCCCATGAGCCCCCGCGCGCCTCAACTTAACCCCAATTTTCTCTCATCTCAAAGACACGTAAATAGCGACTGGGTAAGAGTCTGGTTTCACTCTAAGACAAGTAGACATTTTACGAGAAATTTGCCTTGGATCTTATAGGATCTACAACAGTACACCACGTCACTTACAATTCTAAACAAGTCACCGTACTTAGCATAAGGACTCACTGCAGTTTTCAAGACTTCCGAATTTCACGAACCTGATATTCAGTTATCAATCAGTAGAACACAAGATACTATGCACCGGTAAGATTTGCTTTGATAAATCACGTTATTGTTAGGGTACAAGATTAGAAAGTTAAGAAGCCTTTCAAATGTTGCTTTTAAGTGTTATTGCACCAATCTTTACAAAACTGTTTTGTTCTTCTTGTTTTGTAGTTCGTGGGAAGTTCAAAGCGATGTAACTTTCACTCCTCTTTTGCTAGGATCCAATATCTCAGCGTTCTTTTGTTCTCGTCCAGTTGATTTCTGAAACACTCGATGAAAGTTCGGACTTGATATTGGAGAATCCGTAGAATCTCGTCTGCTTTTCACCATCGGCTTATTAACAGCACTTTTCTCCGAACTCTTTCCTTTTCGCGGGCGACTACATTTCGCACAAGTGGACTTTGAGCTTTTGGATTCTGGGCGGCGAATCCAGATGTTTTCAACGTGTTCGCAGCTGCAGGTCGACGATGCAACGCTTTCAGTGTCTGCAGAGCGATGAGAATTGACTTCCGATTTTCCGTTTTGAATCCAAGCATTGCTTGCTTCGGGGTATCCCGTCGGTTTCCGAGCTTGTCCGAATAAGTGTACTTCTACCTCGGAATCAATCTCAGAGTCCGAGTCGCGGTAAGATTTGAATTTTTGCGCGCTCCTTTGGTAAGGTCGTGATGAACTGGACTGATCTGGTGCTTTTCGCGATCTAACTTCATTTACTTCCTTTGGAATTAACTCCGCCATTTCATAGGTTTCTCCAAACTCGCTGTTGGTCCACTGATTGAGCCTCCGCGCAGTGCTTGGCGAAATAAGAGACATGCCGTCCCCTTGCTGGGCGTGTCCAACACCCCTTTCTGTATTCTTATGAACCGCATTCCTGATCCGAGACAACACAGACCGTTCTGCAAAAGACTCCTTTTCTTTTAAACTTTCAGTCTTCTTGGGCTTGTGGGATACGTGTAGGGGATATGAATCACTCAGCAATGGAATCACTGCGCAACCATCGCTGGATGATCGGGAATGATGGGGTCGGGGTCCTGAAGCTGGTCCTAAGCAACGCTGGTCACCATCAAGCCTGTCATGTTCCTTCTTACAGTTCATTTCTCTGTGAGGCTGTCTGCGATGCTTGGATAAAGAGTCATTACTTTGACTCCACTTAAAATGCGCGTTATTTCGACCGTCAAAAGAAGCTCCGTTTCCGACACTGTTGGAGTCACCACCACGTGCCTTTGCTCTTCTTTGTCTGCCAGCCAGGGACCTGGGTCCAATATCTGATCTTGTACGTATGAGAGCAGTACTGGGTTCTTCCTCCTGACCAGCGGCGGCAGCACCATGGTTGGAGCTAGAGCTTGAATGAGCGAGAGATCCTGATGATCCAGTCTTCTTTCTTGCTGACGCCTGCTTCTGATTCCCAGCTACCTCAATATCCTGCCTTGTAACACCTGGGAAGAATGACTCGCCCTGCTGGACAGCTTGGCCTTGAGGGTACATTGGCTGGGAAACCATGCTTTGTTGAATGTTACTCACAGCAACATCGTAGGCTGGAGGTTCGTAGTTTCGCTTGACAGTCTGGTTCACTGTGAGGGACTGTTGGGTACCTTGGACTTGAAGCTGAGGAGACTGGGCTCTAGGTGAACGATTTTTCAACCTTGCTACGTCACTTTTTAATTGTGCTTGAGCTGCCGCTGTTCGCATGTTTGCAGGCATGCTTCGATTAAGTTTTGCTGCTCTAGAAGAAACTGACTCGCTGTCGGTGGAACTTGAAGGTTTAACGGCCATGAGGTTGCGCAAGGCGGCAGTTGATGATTGCGAGATGGCTTTATGCTTAGAATTGACGAGAGATTTGAGGAGCGAAACTGCTCCCAGTTCCCACAGAAGCTCTTGATCCTCCAAACACCGGGCTGACAGATTCCATAAGGCGCCGCAAACATTGCTAACAACCCTGAGGCTCGACGAACGAAGATGGCACAGCAGCACTTGAAAACAGCCACAATCACGGAGAGTTTTGCGGTAATCTGGTCGCACAGCGATGTGAGATGAAAGGTTCCTCAGTATCCCTCCACTGCTTTCTACCACGGAGATATTTCCAGATGGGCTGGAATATTTCAAACACTTGACAAGGAATTTCAGGGCACCAGGAGCAGCACATATTTCTGACTTGTTTTCCGAACAGTGAGCTGACAGGTTCCACAGAGCACTGAGTGTTGTTCTGAGCGCGGGCTCACCGTGAACTGCTTGCGCCGCGGATAACAGCGCACTGATTGCACCAGCGTCACGCAAGGTCTTGCGACAAAGTTCATCGGCTCTCCAGGAGAGATTCCTCAACACGCTTGCAGAGACTTGAATGATCTCTTCTTCTTCAACAGTGTTCAGCTGAGCTATTATGGCTTCCACAGCACCAGGAATACTACATAAAAGGTTCTTGTTGTTGACGTTGCCAAAAGTCAGGTTTGTAAGTGTCATACCTGCATACTTCCTCAGACTGATGCTGTAGAAATCTTTACAGTGTTCGTTGATTTGATGATCAATTTGTAATAGTTCTGCAATAGCTTGAAGCCCTCCTAGCTCGCATATGGCCTTGCGATGATCTTCTTCGAACGAAAGCTTCATAAGAGCCGCTACGGCAGGTCCTGGCCCATAATCCCTCAGAGGTGGATACCAACGTTCCGCGCAAGGATGCACGGGAAGTCCTTTGAACTGTATCACATCACAATGCGCACGAGCAATTTCCAACAATCTTAAAACTCGAACTTCGCGACGTCCACGCCTATCTTCCACATTTGAGTAAACAATATTGTGTAGCGCCAAGCCAGCTCGCGCGCGGGCCTCGCGACGCGCATTTTTGTCAGCAATGCCTTTGCCATGGAGTAGATCAATAAGCAAGGGTAAACAACCTGACTGCCGCATAGCGGCACAGCTGTCTTTACTGTTGGACATAGCTAACAAAGTCCGGGACATATCGTCTTTATCATGTGTTCCTAGCATGGATAAGAGTGACTGAACCATGTCGATCCGCGTGTCAAGATCATGATGTGTAGCAGCAGTGCTGGCAAAACTAACCACGCTAGACGTCTCCAAGCCTTCCAACGCGTCATGCGGTGAGTAACATATTGCTTCCACGCTGGTCTGACTCACGCTTCTGGCCATACCTCTCGATTGAGTAGCAGCAGACTCTCCGCCAGTTGGGCTTCCTGTGGCCAAGCCTGGTCTGATCTCTTGAGGGGCTGTGGTGCACCTGTGCGGCCGTTCTCTGTTGCTGGGCAATGGTTCATTGACACGCCTAATGTCGTCAGCTGGGTTCACGACAGTTGACATCTTTGTCTGTGTAGCTGTTGGTTTAATGCTTTGCAGAATATTATGCTTTGCATTTGTACTGACAACAGAAAGAGGTTTCGATATGGTGGGATCTGTTTTAACATCCTTAGTGATGCTCGCAACTCCTTGGGTTAAGACGCCACTGTTGGGTGGACCTGTTAAAAAAATGAATGAAGGGTTAGTTTCTAAAGACAGTGAGGAGCTGCGTCTAATAAATTCGCACTGACGAAGGGCTGTCACTGCAAACGTCAGCGTTTCAACCTATTCAAGGTGGTAAAATAGCTTTCTCATCTCAATGGACATGCAGAACCAAATTTTCGGTCTTAATTTTGCGTTTAAAACCTACAACAAGGAATCAGAGACGGACCGGGAGGAATTTATCCCACAATCATTTCAGATTGAACACACTTTTTACCTCACAAAAAACTCACATAAACAACTGTTGGCTAATGGCCAGTTTAGTGAAAGAGTACAGAAGTTTCTGGGTATTAAACACAAAACTTCTGCAAAATACCTATTGTACTTAAAAAAGCCCATGCCATGATTCAAAATTTTTTTCTCGCCCAAAATATACATCAATTTAAATATAAGTAGAGAGAGAATTGACGCATGAATCTTCACCTTGTCCGGCTTCATGAGTATGAGGATCCTGTTCGCTACCAAAGCCACTGTCTCTGCCAGGTACTGGAGCTGCTACTCCAGGATTAATTTTTTCTTTGGCTTTTTCCTCACGGAGCGCCTGAACTTTATCTTCAGCTTCTGTCATCCCTAAGTTTCTTGCTTCCTCTTCAATGGCTCTCTGCTCTTCAAGAGTCATGCGGTATGACCTACTTGATGCAGAATGATTAAATCCCGCTCGACCCTGTAAAAAACAGTAAATTATTAAAGCGCTGAAATACTAAAGACGAAAAACAGACTAGCATACCACTGTATTCCCTACTTTAATTATTCCAGAGGACAATGGGCAGCCCTGCACAAGACAGGAATAGAGCAGAAGTCTTACATGTATCAAGCTCTGGCACTTAAAGTAATAAAATAGAACCATCTAACAAATAAGCAGCCATTTAATGTTTTTTCATTGCCCATGGTAGGAAATGTTCAAAACTCAAGTGGAATCACAAGCCACCACAGAATGGTTTCTATGGTATGAACCATGACTGTACAGACAGTGGTAAACAGTATTGTTGTCTACTTGCTTTAAAATAACATTGACAGTTTTAAGCATCTACTTCTAGCAAGCTAATTTTATTGTCAAGTAACGTGCGAAAGACAGAGAAACAAATTGTGACATTTATTACATCACTTCCATAGCCTACACTCTCACAGATCATATTTCCCAGCCAAATAACTGTGGTTTATAAGCGGCCCCCATCCCACCCTCCCAGATATAGGTTCACCTACCTGTTAACAAAAAAATACAGCTGATAATGAGCCCCCACAACCGTGCCCCCCCCCCCCCCCCACCTAGCTTTTGTTGAAATGAATTCGATTTTTTGTGAAGTTTCAAAGCTTAATTAAAAGCCAGTACAGTGGAACCTCGATTATCCGGACTTGCTGAGACTTGAGTAAATAGTCAGGATAATCAAGAGTCCGGATAATCAAAAGTCCAGATAATGTAAAGATATTTTGATCAGCAATTCTATAGCTTGATTCGAAGCACTTTTTCTATTCCGGTTATAATCTCGTCGTAAGCCCCTCTGTTTATAAGCCCTTCTAAAACTTACGAATATATGTACACCCAGGGCTTTTAAGTAGCAGTTTACGGTAGTGCTAAAGAAATCACTCAGTTACATATATTGTAAAAAATTACTTTAGGCACCATAAGTACTGCTATAGATGAGTGTATGCTCACTACTTCCATTATGAATTATTTGTTTTATCATTTTTTAACATTGATGGACTTACCCCACAAGATTGCTGCTCATCCTCCATCCAAGGTGGTGTCAAGTAAATATTCTCCTCTGATGGTCGCCTGGAGTTTTCCATTGATCTTGTTTTACGATACTGTGCAGCAAAGTCCTAAGTACACAAATACACATTACTTGAGCACCAAATTACATTTGTAAATGTAGCTTTGGTGCAGAAATATCCATAATCTCTGATAACACCCAAAACTTGGTTGAATCCCCCAGTTTCTTCAACTCCTGATACAGAAGTCAAACTGACTACTTCTTCTTCCCTCAGACAAATACTGTCACATGACACAGCCAAAACAACTCTAAGTGGAATGATAGATTATTATGAAGTGGACACATGCTGCACATTATTATATGAATTATAATTTGTTTACCTATGAAACACTTACGAGTTCTTAGTAATTCATTTTTTAAATGTATCCCTGTATCCCAGATTGAATTGGAATTGGAAATACATTGTTGTTTTTTGAGTAGAATGGCAAGGGAGAGAACCAACAACAAACTCAGCCAACACTTGATGTCAACATCAGGATTTGAACCCAGGCCAAATTGGTGGGAGATGAATGCTCTTACCACTGTGCAAGCCGTTTCTCACTTACATCATACACTATGATGAAGTATGGATAAAGGGATTTATGTATAAAAAGGATTAGGTTGGCCATGACAGCTGCAAATAATCTTGAAAACAGGTTCATGTTACTTTTATTCATTAGGCACTATGAACGCATACCTAAGACACATTTGAGAACTTCAAAAATTTCTATTTTCTGGAACAAGATGCTTCAAATCACAGTACAAAATAAGGGTTAAAATCCAAAAGAAGTTTGAAGATTTCTGTTCGGCTCCCATAACTGAAGAGAGGTACTGGTAATTTTTCCCAACAGCACAAAAAGATGTTTTACTCACTCTTGTGGAATCCACTTCATCTTGTTCATGCCATGGAGGTGGCTGCTGACCAGCTTGACGCATTCTTTCCTCCATTACCATGTTATTGATGCTGAAATTTTTTACTACTGGCTGTTCAGTAACTGGAACAAAATCCTGGTAAAAAAAAAGAAAAACAGAAATTTCCTTTCATTTCTGACACGCACAACTCTAAATTTAAATGAACACATGCACAAGTGTGGTTAATAGGGAGCTCAAACGATGACGACAATGGCAATGAGAGTGTTATAAAAGCAATAGGTTTATGTTAGCAAAACAACAAATTTGCGCGTGCATCTTGCTTTTTGTACATTTCTTTGATGTTGTGGAGGACATGAACACAGGAAAACTTACATACAGTCCTTTAGAAATCAACTCGAGACAAAATTCACCAACATTTTACAAACTGAGGGACGAGGAATAAAGAACGTTGAATTTTGAAACAGTGTGAATTAACTTTTTAAGAAATGTTTCCACCACCATGGTTGTCATAACAATTGTCTTTTAAGCTTCCTAAAGAGTATTCTAGAACAGAAAAACAACTGGGCTGAGTTGCTGACTTAATCAAGTGCATGTTTGGTGTTAGAGATTACAGAGTTTGTTTTTTTTTGCCTTAATGCAGCTATCTAGTAAAATTCAGAGGTAGGAAACTATGTCTTCTGAGAAAAAATAGTGTTTTGATAATTGAATCAAAACATTGAAAGAAATAAAGTATCACGCACTTTAAAATGACCTTGCTTACTGAAAGTCAAATGTTGCTCTCCCCCACTTACTGAAAAAAGCTGAAAGACTTAGGTGTTTTTCAGGCATGGTATGTCCTATATGTACCAGAATTTCAGCAATTCTTACTTATGCCAAACTTATCTAACAATATGTAAGACAAATAGCAAGACTTCTAAGACATGCAAACCTTAAAATGACAACTTCATTACGGCGGAGGAGCCGGAAGGATGCAAGAACACTTAAACAATTAGAGCATAACTGCAAATAATGTATTCTTCTTACGCTCTGTCACATAGGTGTTAAACACATTGTTAACTAAAGAAAGGTAAATTTTCACATTTCCAGTTTTTAGTGAATAATTCTGATTAGGTTGAAATTAGTCAGATAGACTATTACTCTTCAATTATTATCAAAATAAAACTTTATGGTATAGCAGTGGGGAAATTTTTACATGATACTTAGTACTATTACTATAACTGCAACTTGGACGCCAGTAAATTGTCATGAATTAAAACTTCTTAATGTTCAAGGCAATATTTCAATACAAGATGATTGAGAACAAGAAGAGTACCCAACCAATGTATTACAGTAAATAACAGTATATAACTCACTACAACAGGTCCATCATCTTCTTCATTCCAGGGTGGAGAAAGGCAGAGATGTTCATCAGAGGGAAGTCTGCTTAATTGCTGGCTTGCTAAGCCTGAAGTAGGCTCTTGTTTACCAGTGGTTCGGCTGAAATCCTTAAAGTTTACATGGCACAAAGTATTAGACTTACAGCAAGGTTTTTTTTTTTGCACACAAAAACATCCTAACAAAATGTTTGGGAGGATAATACTACATTTTAGAATAATTTACTTTGCTTTTTAATCATATATGGAATTCTTTTTCATCTGAATGTCACTTTGAGGATGATTTATCAGCTAAAATAGAAGTCACCAAATAAGTTAGCTACCAGTAGAGATGAGGTTTAAGTCTCTATTGTCAATTAAATTACATTTTTCTCTACTCTCTAACATGGGCACCATCAAAACAGTGTTGGGATCCAAATCAGTAACAAGGTACTGCACAAGTACAACGAATAGAATACCCACTGTACAGCTGAACTACATAACCACTGATAGGACAGTCACTGTACCACATTTATGCTAAGTTAGTGCAAAAACAATCTTCGAGGTTCAATAAAATTATATAACAAATAATTAATATATACACAAGTATACTCAACAGAAAGGATAAAAATCTTTATCACACCAAATTTTAAATAGAAACCTTAGAAACAGGCAGGAAAACCAGTTCTTACTCTGACTGAATCAACTTCTTCATCGTGCCACAAAGGAGGTCTTCGTATGTGTTCCTCAGCAGCTCGTTGATAGATCACTTCATCAGTTCTTTCCATATATTTTTCTTCCTTCTTACGATCATTACCTGTAAAATCCTGAAAAAATCATTCAAGATTTAGCCATGTAGCAAGAACAAATCCATTCAGTATCAGACACTATAAACAACAATGTACATGTACTCTGTCATAAACTTTGTCTCTAACTTAAAATTTGCTGAAAAAATAAGGGTCATACATAAAGGTATGGTGCATGTAGACATTAAGAAAACTGTCAGCCATTACTTCATGTACCGGTGAACTAGAAACTACTCTGTATCGTTAGTAGCAATATTATTCATTATGGCTTGAAGATAATTAAATCTATTAACACACACTGACTTTGTTTTATCTTATGACCAGCAGCGTTAATAACAGAGTTACATGTACTGTATTACTGTCACTGTACTGTACCTTTAGTGAGTCAACATCATCTTCATCCCACACATGAACATCAGGAGTTTCCCTGTTAGACAATGACTTGCCCTTTCCTAACTGAACTGGGTTTTGCCCTCTTTCACTGGCACCAAAATCCTAGTTTGAATGGAACAAAACCATAAAAGTTACAAAAACAATGGTTAACAGAGTGATGTCACATTGAACCAAGACAATGCATCTCTTCCACAATGACAAAGCCCTTCTGTGCTTACAGAGTCATGTCACGTTGTACTAAGACAATGCATAATTTGCTTCCACAATGACAATGCAAATATTATCAATGTCATGCTCTGTGATTTCATTTAAGAAAATTCACAAAGCGTGACCAACTTGTCCTGTAATCATCACTGTAGATTGTTTTCTTTTAAAAAATATCTGATTATAAAGGGAACATTAACTGACTATTTGAAATCCTAAACTAGCTATGACTTTGAAACCCAAAAAAGTGTTTACACCAGAAAGATTTCCCAAATATTATTGTGCTGCAAGGAAATGCCAATCAGGTGTAAGAAAACTAAACCACAGGGGAAAATGATAATATTAGTTTGAGCCTTTGTGGCTTGCTCATTTTTTCTGATTATAGTTGTGATGGGTCACAATACAATATTCATCATGCAGCATGCAAAGAAAGTCTTGTCCAATAGGCCAGGGCTAGTGGATTTTGCGAGCTCAAACTACTGATCTCTGTTCTTAACTTCCCTGAAAGGCATGTGAAGTCTTTTTGGGAATTAACAAAATTGCATGAGTAAAACATGTACTTTGTCTTAAAAGACAAATTGAAAAATCCTTGTTTTTCAAGTTGATCATTAATTTTGTAAAAACAAGTATTGCATTACACTTCAGGTAAATGTGTGGTGCAATTTATTAATAAACATTGATTATTATCATTAGTCCTGTTCATCAAGAATTCTTTTTGGGGTAGTCGCAATGACTCTTGGGCTAGTACATTCTAGCTACTGCTTAACCGAATCTTGAGCAAGTGGTAAAACTGACTTCCTTTTCACTCTGACATTCCTAAAATGTTCAAGTTGTTCAAGGTTTTCTGAGTTCGACTGTACATATTACAGTTATGCCAGCATTACCTTTACAGAATCACTTGTCTCTTTGTATGCAGACTTAACCAATGCATCAATCTTCTCCTTGTCCAAAGGATGTCTATACAACTTTGGTGATGGACTAGTCTTTATGCTTCCCCCTGAGCTTGTATTTCGTGGCAAACAAGGCACATTTACTACAGGAACAGGGCTGTCAGTGCTTCTTTTCATGACAGGGCTTTGGGTTGGTGCAACACTGGGATGTAACATGGGGCTACTTTGTTTCATGGCCAGAGTCTGGCCTAGACTAGCTGTGGGAGGAGCTGATGTGGGAACAGTCCTTGGAGACATTTTCTGTCTTGGTAACTGGTTATTTGCCATTTTCTTCTAAAACATAGATTACAAAGCTGTTGGTTCTAATACTTGCTCTAGTTAAAAGTCATTATCAGTGGTTTCATAAAAAAAGTAGCTCCTGATACTATGTTCTCTTGCACTCTAGTTGGCTAGCTATGATATCTTCTTCAAAAGCTACCAAAACCACTGCATATAAATCAATCATGTACAATAAACAACTGTGATCTCGCAGAGAGAGAGTTGATTTGCATGAGCAAGGTCCGCCACATGAAAAGGTACAGCTCATTAGATCATATACCCATGTATTTTGCGCTATATAAATAATAAAGTCATGTCACATTGTATGTTATGTTACATGTAAACTATGGGCTACAAGTTACACATTTCTACCTACAGTGTACATTATGACAGAAACTCAAACACAGTCAAACCAGTGACTCTTAAGTGGCCACCTGGGCCGAGTGGTTCAAAGCTGGGTTAAGATAACCCTGGGTTAGTGTGAGATTTCAATTCAAATATGAAAGCTTAAAAAGCATTTGAGTTTTAATTCTTTTTGTCTACAAGTTGATGATTGGAAGCTCTAAAAATAACAGAGAAAATTATCTGAGAAAATGTTTTAGAACACAAGAAAAAGAAAACCAGGTTAAATTTAACCCCGGGTTAAGCGTTAATCAGCCTTTGAACAACTAGGCCCAGCATGCAAAGTGCCAAGATTTAGACTGTATTATGCTTCTGCAGTAAAACAAAACATGCTGACCAGGCATAGCACAGAGAAATGATGCAAATGAACCAGAAGGAACGATAAAGAGTTTAGCAAGTACCCAAAAAAAACCCTAACCTTCAGGGCTGTGCTCCAGTGGCACCTGGTACCTTGCTTTGCCCTTGAGCAATTACAAAATCACAGTTTTTCATTTAAAAAAAATCAAGCACAGGGTATGCTTGTTGTTCACAGGTTCAGAGTACTGGGCTCTCTTTATTATTCTTATAGCACAGCCTTGATTTTAACAATGAATTTAAAATTGAAGAAGCAACCAGCCTTGCTTGTCTAAGGATCGGAGAGACCTCTGGTAACTTACTGCAGATTGATGCTGATTAACTAATGTTTCCACGTCACTTCCTACAGATTCCTCTTCTTCTGAAAGCTCCCACCTACACAGAAAACAAGTGCCAAGCTGCGCATGAATTTATTTAATTTCAGCAAGATAAATGATTTACTCTGAGGCCACGTCTTTACTCAGGGCTTGGCATTAAATCAGGAAAATATGGCACATGTTTTGATCTAAGCAAGTAACATAACTGCTCAATCAAACACAAAGGCCAAGAGAGTAAAAAAAAGTTATCAAGAAAGATAAAAAGGATCACAACAAAATTTTATACAGAATTTAAGTGTAACTGGAAAATATTCATGTTATATAAACATATTATGAATCACGCATCAGGGGCTAAAAGTCTCGAAGAAAGAACTGGTTTGAGATTTTTGGCTGAACTTAAAGTGAAAAAGTATTTTAATCTTTAAAAATGACAAAGGTCAAGCTGCTGTCACTGATGCTACTTGAATTTAAATAATGAAAAACTGTGTTACAGTACCAGTCTTAAAGAAACAAAACCATAAGAATTGGTTTCAATTGAGCTGACAGCTAAAGGACATTGTTCTTAGAACTTACAGACTATCGGTACCATAAATAAATACTGCCATGAATTGATGAAAGACAGTTTTTTTTAATACTTGTAAATAGCTTTTATTTGCAGACTACAAGTCATGTAGATAACTATAAGTTTATTCTAATCACAATTAGCTACCACATCTACTTACCTCGGGGTTTCTCTAACATCAAGCTGGTCAATATTTCTATCAAAAATATCATCTAAACAAGAATTAAATAACGTCTGATTAATACATTGGTATTATTCATTTAACTCCAGAAATGTTAATTCTGGTGTTTGTAGGCAGCAGTTAGTGATCAGGCAGTCAAATGCATCTAGTGTACCTGGTATCCCATCACTTCATTCCATGGTCAGACCATCCAAGCCAGATCCTTCCAATTAATCATTCAACAATATAGTCAGAACCTTTCACAGGCCTTCAAGCCACAAGCAGAAACAAGGGTGTACACCTCATTCTTTGAGCTAAGAACCCAGAACAAGCGTGCTCCACGATGTGACTATAAAATGGAACAATGTGGCTTGGAATGATCTGACCATGGAACAAAGTGACCATAAACCATCTACATGAACCTTCATGTGACAACTAACGAGCCTTTTCACGAATTAATGCTTGGGGTTGGTGATAGTTGAAAGTTATCATCACTGCTTCAGTGATAGTTCAAAGTCAAGTATTTGCTTTCCGCAATGAATACTTGACATTGCTGTTAGGAGAGAACTTGAAGGCATTTCACTCTAGCAAACTGCATTTTTTTAAAGGTCATAAGGAAATAAAGTTTACTGTAAAACCCATATTTCAACCAATCCGATTATTCTAAAGCGGGGAGCACGAATCTAAAACTCAAGCATTATACATGTACGGTATGTAATATTTACGCTGTTATCATAACCTTTTTACACTTCTGCACCGAAGAAGTATAAAGTTGTCATTTGATGTGGTAGATGTCTCGATACAAGCAAAGCCAAATAAAACAGAAACTTCTTTTTAAACTGATCGCAAAAGATACGTCGGAATGCTAAAGCATCTGAAAGAAAAAATCCAGGACTGGATGGACAAAGATATGATGGACAAATGCAAAGGGATAAAATTATTCTTGCTGCTTTTAATGAACCCGTCTACTGTTACAACTTGTTTTGGATACCAAAAACACTACTCGATGAAAACAAAATGAGTTTGACCAGATAAAAAGAACGCTGACAACGAAACTTTCGCATTTGACAAACTCAGACAAACTGCCCTGGCATCGTCGAAAAAGGTATGCATCTTAAGTTGGAGATTTGAAATGATGCTCAGTATAGAAATCCAACGAGTAGGTAAAGAGAACTTCAAATAAAGAAATTAGAAAACCATCTGTTTAGCGCATTCACAGAAAAAATGTGCGTGATTTACTTTGCTGAAATCATCAAAGTATCATGCTACACTGTATGTCTGTAATACTTATGTCTAGTCCATTTTAGCTCAAACCACGTACAAAGCGACTATAAGACTTTTAATACATGAAGAGAGTGTTCGCGACACGAGCGAACTTCCAAAAACCAAAACACCACAGTTAGTATCTTAACTCCCTAAGCTTACCAGTTTGAATAGTGCTTACCTATTTCGTCGACTTCCATAGCACATTGACTTGGTTGGTTTTTCTACGGTAAATCACTGGCTTGATCAGAACCGTACACCGTTCTCCGAGATGCGCGCATTCGAAAGATAAGGTTTCCAAAGCACTTCAACAGCGATTAAAGTATGGCGGCATTCTCAAAGAAGAACATCGTAAGATTATATTGCCGACAAGCTGGAAGAGGGCCGACAAATAATTGTTCAAAAAAACACCTACACTTTCCGAAAGAAACACCGACAAAGGAATGATGGCCACAACTTCACCGACATGAAAAAGACACTTTACCAAAGATGCACGAGACAGCACGCAACAAACGTAAACAAAATATCCAACGCTTGATTTCTAACTCATCGGCGACAAAGGTTTCCGTATTTCATTCAAAGATAATCGTCATGAGAAGCCCTCCATGGTCCAACAACAACAAAGTCGCGCCGACATGTTTTGCAAATGAAGCGTCTAGGTACATCCTGGACCGTTAATTGATGGGGCTGACTGGGGGGAATGACATTGGGCGATCGTTCCCAGTTCTATCGGCCGCGGGTTGGAGTAGAACCTCTCACGAGGGGCGGCCGTTATGGGGAGGTAGGGGTGTAATATGACAATTTTTTTAAAGGAGTACGACCTTTTTATTGTGCTAAGTTCATGCTTACCGTATCCTTAAATATGGTACCGTGTGGCACAAAATTTTTGTGGGTTGTGATTTTTGTGATTTCTGCTTTTTTTTTTCAGTGATCCCGCAAAAATAAGTTCCTGCAAATAAAAATTACCCCCCAAAATTTTCCCGCAAAAATTTACTGCAAGAGTAAATATTCACTACACAAAAATACAGTACTAAGAAATTGTATTTTTGAAGCGAGGACCAGCTTACAAAAAAGAAGAACCAAAAATATAAAACAAAAGAAGCAAGGCTGATTTTACAGTCGGGAATATATATTCGATATATTTTTTACCAACATTTCGGAAGGCACGGCCTTCCTTCAGGGTCTTACATATAATGAAAAGCCAGTTCAAGCTACGGACATTACGATTTGAAATATTTCAAATTGTAACGTCTTAGATTAAACCTTTTCTTTATATGTAAGATCATGAAAGACCCTGAAGAAGGAAGGCCGTGCCTTCCGAAATATTGGTAAAAAATATATCGGATATATATTCCCGACTGTAATCAGCCATGTTTCTTTTGTTCTAAGAAATTGAGTCTGTTCGCCTTATTACAACTTGTCTCTTTCGTTCAGAAACAAAGCGGTATACAATGAAATACTGACGCGTACCGTAGTATTGTTTGAAAATACGTATTTCTATTGCACGCAAACAATAAAAACGAAAATATTGTCCATGCTGGTCTGAGTACTTCCTGAAAATCGCAAAAATTAATTCCCAGTAAGAAAAACCAATCTCTCCTAATCGGAAAAATTAGTTCCCGCAAAACACAAAAAATCGCCAATCCGCATCCACGCGCCATACGGATCAAATTTTATGACCATTAGCATCAATCGCTGAAAAAACTGGCCGTTGTCGAGAGGTTATTTTGACAGTCTGGGACACGCTTTAGTGGCCGCTTCTATTGTAGAGAGGCTTAAACAAGAGCAGGAGCCTATGACAATTTATAGACTGTCCCCCGGGACAAAAAACTGGCCGTTGTTGAGAGGTGGCTGTTAGTGGAGGTTAGACTGTGATACCAAACTGAAATTCTGCAAGCATTTATTCAATGGTCAGGAAAAATATAACGTTATATCAATATTCACAGGAAACAAATTATTGTAAATAACCTTTGTTTTTAAAGAAAAAAGGAGGTTGTCCTCATAGAGATTTTTACAGTTATTTTTTAGTCTCTCTTTTGTCATATATTTATTTATCGAAGAGGCAACATCCAGGAACTACGGAGCAAGTTTGAGAGTGTTGGCCCGGGCGGGGCTCTTTCAAGCCAGTGTGAATATTGTTGGGGGTCCGGGGACATGCTCCCCGAGAAAACCTAATTTTTTTGGTGTCCTGGCTATCATGGAATTAATGCGCCAAATTTTAAGGACTACATTGCCACTATAGGTGAGATTGATTATAGCTTGAAGCAGTCAGAAAAGCTGGTGCCCCTTGGATAGACCAATTTCGATATATTAAAATATAGACTTGTCACCGTGGCTTAGGGGAAGATAATAAAAGAAACCTATTATTCATTGCTGAGGCTCAAGATGATTTCTTTTGTTTTATTCCCCCAAGCCTCGCTGCCAAGTCTGAATTTTAATATATCGAAATTGTCCATTGGAAAAGGTCAAATACTGAAGGAATCTCAAAATCTTTAGGCCATGTCCTTGACACAGCGCTAACTATCAGTTTTCCAAAAGAAGTATTCTAAAAATTCTCTTCCTTATAATGTGGGTTTAGAAGTCTCGCTCGCTTTTTCCCAGAAAAGATGTAAAAATCTGCCGCTCGCGCTTCGAGCTCAGGAAAAATCTTGAGCTCTTGTCATAAAAAGACTTTCTAAATTAAGTTGTTGTTGAATGTTTCATTTTAGAACGAAAACATAATGTCGACAGCCAATTGCCGTAAATTCATCGTAACTCCAGAACAACAATTAACTCTGCCTGAGTAGCTGGCGGTTTGTTTGCCTGGCGAGAGGGCCAATGAGTGGCGAAGCTGAGAAAATGAGCCTTGAAGCCCCACTTTCGGTTAGCCCCATTTGCGTAGGCTACCGTTTAATATATACCGTAACAGAAAAACAACGACAACCTGGCTCATATCAAATAATGGCGCTGTTTATTACATACAAGCAGTTCTAGGAAGTACATACAAAAATACGCTACATTTATAAGGATTTAGTACAAAATTTAACTACCTGACGTACACTTGTCATAAAAGACGAGGAGAGGAATGAGAAAGATATATTTTTTATGCATAGCATTCAACATTCTACAATATATAAAAGCGTTTTTTTCAAAGATATTTTCGTAACGTTTGCGATTAGAACTTTCACGAGAAATAAAGAAAAAGAGCAACTACCACTGGCCTGCAGTGAAACAATACCGTAATACGTTTTAAAAAGTAGCTACTGCCCATTTACGAGGTTATCCAGTACTTATATGAAAGACGAAAAACAAAAATAAAAAATAAAAATAAAGGCAAATAAATAATTTCTACAACGCCAAGTACATACATGAAATTCACTTTCAAAATGTATAGAAACGTCTCAGCACCTTATTATTACTCTGATTTTGCAACAGTCTCTTGACACAACGTGCATATGAAAATTCAGTTCATTTAAATTTTAATTCCAAAGAGGAACTTTTTTACAATATTATTATTGAATATTTTTGTTGCATATATATATTACTTTTCTGGTCGGCACGATGCAATTCGGCAAACGTGACGCTGGAAACTTGCCATTAACGGTGGCAAGAGTCAATTCATATTTCCGACAGAATATCTCAGTAAGACCCTTACATGATTGGCTCAACTTTAACCGAGTTCTCTACTGGGTCAGTTAATCGTGCAACCACATCTCGAGTCTCAAGCGAACAATAGAGACAACATATTGCCCTCCTTCTGAGAACAAAAGCACTAGAATAACTGCAATGTAGTTTTAATACTATATATGGAGAGTTTTAAAGATTTCTAGTTTATTCCATGACACGTACAAAAAACTCTCAAAATGGAAGGCAGGTAATCGCGTTGAAACAGGCTGTGGTCTTGAGGTGCGACACACGGTGCCGGCGCACATGTGGTAGTCAGTTGGGTTTACATCACACTACACACGGAACTTTTGGCCGCACTAGTCTGCCTTGCAGAGTTCTGACGCTGCAAAATAATCAGGTAAAGAGAGATAGAATGAACATGGCACGATTATAAGAGTTACATAACGTTTTAATTGACCCTTCAATCCCGTCATTCCGAAGCCACCCGCTCGCTCGAACTTTTGTGCAATAACTCGAGCGGAAACGCTTGCTACGCAGGTTATCTCGCGTGTAACGGGATGCCTTGGTGTCACTCACAGGCCGACAAAATCTTCGGCACGAGCGGCGAAGCGGGTTACCATAAAGACTTGACCGAAACCATGGATAATAGCAAGAATATCCATGTCGAAACCGGAAACTGCGCATGAAAAGTCTCCGTCACCCAGGGTATCCCATCGCAAATTTTCGCTCAATCCCATAATCCCGTAATTATTTTCGGCCTTCCGCATCCAATGCACTTACTTTCAATCCCGAATCACGCCCCGACTTTACTTTAAAATTCCGAGTCCCGGCCTCCAAATAAGGCACATCTCGGATCCCCAACAAAATTATTGGGGACTCTACCATGTTGGTGGTTTCAGTTCCATTTACACTGGGTTTACTTGCCCACGTTAATGCCAATGAAGCGACTGATTTTCCAGTATTTTTTCCTTAACTTTTCTTTGAGGTTACTAGCGAGGCGAGACGCTAAGAGCTGATATTTCCTTTCTTCTCAGTCTTACGGACTTCGATGGTGCGAACAGCAACTATTTTTTTTTTTTCACAAATGGCCGCTTGGGATGTAACAATAGCTTCGTTAAAATGCCATATTCGAGTTTTGAATACATAAGTACAGAGAAAAAACGTCCTTCAACAGGCGCACGGTGTATTTAACTTCTTCACGGTTTCGGTACGGTTTGTCGCTTTAAAGCTCGCCAAATCGAATTGATACCTAAACTTTGATCTACTCAGAAAATAGAGAAATACAGAAATATAGATTACAGATTATCAGAGAATGCAAAGTCTGTGTTTTCCCAAAATTCACTCTGCGTCTCCTCCCACAATTCCCGTTTGGCGGAATTGGACACGAATATAGTCTGGGTCGTATAGACTCAGCGGAGAGCTGCGCGGTCTGTCTAATCCATTTGGTAGATTTACTGTATAGGCTACCTTGTAGATAAAACAAAATTATATATAAAACAACCATCAGCTTACCTTTTCCTTCGCCTGTTGCCTCAATTGTTCCTTTTTAAAAAAGATAAAAAGAAAGAAAACGTTGCTGAAAATTAATTTCACAAAAGGGTTAGGGTTAGGGTTAGGGTTGTCTTTACGTTTCGTCAAAAACATGTGTAGAATTATACGTTATTAACTGAAGCGTATAAAATTGTTCCTTTCCATAAACGTCAAAACTCGCAAACAAATTGAAAAAACCCGCACTAGCTATAGCCTAGCCTGTTCACAGACCCAATATTTTCTCTTCGAAGTCCGTCGAGCGCGCAATAAAAGATGAAAACCGTGGGGGATTAGCCTGTGTACAGACCCGTCTGTACACAGACTACGGGGGATTTATTGACCGCCACCGCAAGGGGGTAGGGGAGACAGGCTAGCTATAGCCAAACGTTTAATGCTAATAACAGTTCGATGGACGATACATGTAGTACATTTGTACCGTATCAAGACAGCTCAAAAGAAATGAACAATACCGCAAAGAGCATCATGATAAATTTTTTTCTTTTTTTTAAAGAATAATACAAGAATATTTTCAGCCTAAAATCGGCAGAAAAATAAGAAAATTCAAACTCGGCCAGAAAAACAACATCCTCATAAAAAAAAAGAGTGTATTGGCCTCCAAAGCGCCGCGCAAAGCCAATTGAAATACAGGATTTGTTACATTTCAGCCCGCTCGGGAAGGCTGAAATAAAATATATATTTTTTATCAGGTATTTCACAGGTGACCCAAGGTCGAAATATGACCATCAGCACTGTTGCGTAACGTTCAAAATATAAGGATTTGTATGGGAGAAAAAACAATTGTTTCTGTAGCCCACGAATGCAAAAGACATAAATAAAACTCGGCTAACAGAAGGAGTAGACCAGTTCCAATAACCTGACCCATTAAATGGCCATAAATTACCCTGGGTACCAGAGGTTTTTCTCGCGTGCGGCGGAAATTTTCGGTGTTGGCCGAAGGCCGACACATTTTCGGCCGTGGGCCGAAGCCACGAGCGGCGAAGGCGCGAGAAAATAAAGACTTGACAGAAGCCGGAAACCGCGCTAGAAAAGTCTCTGGCACCCAGGGTAGCCATAAATCGGCTCGGAAACCACACAACAAAGAAGAAACACACAACTTAAGCAAGGTTAGCCAATTTTTATTTAAATCCCTTTACATTCGTGGGCTACAGAAACAATTGTTTTTCTCCCATAAAATCCTTATATTTTGAACGTTACGCAACAGTGTCGATGGTCATATTTCCACCTTGGGTTACCTGTGGTTATTTCTAACGTTTCCTACGTTACGCACACGAACCATAAACGTTAATCCACAAAAATAGATTTTAACGATTTTGGAATTTTCTCACTGGACAGCGGGATAATAAAATCTTAGATGAGGTATGTCGCAGAAAATAACTGTGGAAAAGTTATTTTCCAAGAATAAAACACAAATATGCTAATGTAACCAATAATATCATGCAGTATGCGTTGTAGCCTGAAATTCATCCGATTGCTTCGAGTCGTTTTCTCCTCTCAACAACGTCTGAATCGACGAGCCGTTAATGCCGTCCAGTGACGTCACTCACTACCCGAAAACCGGGTAGTGATTTTGATTGGTTGATTGTCTAAACATTCGCATAATTATGTATAATTATGAAAAGTTTTAGCGGGATTGTCGCTTGATATTCAGCGGATCGCATCCCTGGCATCCTTTCGTTTAGTTGAAACATTTCGATAAGCGCAATCTTTATCTTAAACAGCAAAATTGCCCTTGTCTTCGAAACTGAAATGCTACATTAAACTGCGAACGAAGAATCATTGCGGAGAGTCGGTAGGTTTTTCATTTAGAGCCGCTTTGTGGTTTCGGCAGCCGGTGATTTTGTTTACGCGAAGTTTTCTGAAATCAATGTTATAATTCGACCTTCTTGCTATTTTTACCGTCAAAAGTAATGATTCTGTTAGCTTTTCTTTCTTGTCTCCTTGTTTTTTCTTCGTTAAGGACCAAATAGCATCTTTTCAATTAAAGCAAATCATTGTGTTTTTGAACTACGTGTTCCGTGTGTGTGTTTATTTCATTGCGTGATTGCTACCGAGTTTGATTGTAGAATTTAATACAACCGGTTCAGAGTTGTGCTGCATGCAGTTGATAGTTTGAACGTTAAACATGAATTACGATCGAAAAAAATAAAGCAGTTCTGTATCATGCAGACATTTCCAAACGATATTTCTCGGTTTGCCACTTGAAAATCGTGTTTTACTTTTTGCATGAATTAAAGAAAAGGTTCATGAGTAGTGACGTC
Source organism: Porites rus (assembly GCA_964035705.1). NCBI lineage: Eukaryota > Metazoa > Cnidaria > Anthozoa > Scleractinia > Poritidae > Porites > Porites rus. The sequence continues at coordinate 46,467,576 of OZ037996.1, read as the reverse complement.
ACTGGACGGCATTAACGGCCGGTCGATTCAGACGTTACTGAGGGAGTAATAACGACTCGAAGTAATCGGATGAAATTCAGGCTATATGCGTTGGGCATCGCGTTCGATTCAAGGCAGTGAGCTTCTAAACACAGACTTTTGCTAAAGACAAATTTGGTTCGGAGTTTATAATAGCTGCGTGAGGGGAAAAGACAGGGGAAAATAAGGGCGCACACCGAGGCACAGCCAGAGCCCGGTGGCTGAGGGCGTTACACTACGGGTATGCCTGTAAGAAGGAGTGCGTTCCTGTACTCCGGAATAAGAATACGCAAGGTTTTCTTGCAAATCTCTTGTAACAACCTTGTGGCAAGCTTGTACCATTTCAGTCAAGAGTTTATTCCCCTGATTCTTGAATACGGTTAATCGATCACGCTCAAGGATATCAGTGGAAAAAAGAACTATTTTTTAACAATGTCCAGCCCACCTGCTGCATACGAGCCAACTGTTCCTGAAGAGACAACACCACATTGAAGTTATCTTGAAGTTTGTCGCATTGCTGAAAACAAACGAACACATGAACCTCGAACAAACGAACAGAGAGTTAAACAAACACATCGAACATTGTTTACTAGACAATCCACTCAGGGCCAATCAGAATCGAAAAAAAAAATAAAATGTGTGCAACGGGTGTCTGGGGGAGGGGGGCGTGGGATGGCGCCGGGGGAATGGTTTTCACTGTGGACTGCTTTAAAACGTCGAACGCAATTATTGAGCCAATCACATGGTTTAGCAATGCAATGCAAATGCAGTTACACAATGAAGACGGCTTTAAAATCACATTTCTTTTGAAAATATATCTTTCTGAGACTTTAACTCCACAGAATAACAGTCGCAGTTTGTCTCACCTTTGACAATTCCATTTTTAAGCTTAAGACTTCGTGAGACAATTTTTCCTCAATCTCCTGAGAACGAGAAAATGGAGGACACCGTCAGAAATCTCACATTTTCTACTGCAGTGTCTCAAAGAAAGAAAGAAAGAAAAAAGGACTACATTCTAACCTTAGCTTCCTTCTGTTGCTCGTCCCGGGACTTCTCAGCCAGTTGCAGCTCCTCTCTATGCTGTTGAATTTTCTGCTCATACTGAAAAGTAACAAAAATAACGGAAAAATTCAGTTCATTTCCAACTTAATCGGAAATGAGAATTTCTTCAATGTTACTAACCTCTTCCTTTTCACGCTTAAGTCTGTTTATTTCTTCCTGCAAAGTCGCTTGTTTTTCAGCAGATTCACGGCGAAGCTCTTCCAACGCCTGTAGAGATGCAAATGAGCGGCAATTTACGCGTGTGTTATTTGTATGGCTACAAACATTACAAAAGAAACATTAATTATGTATAACAAGTCAAAATAAGCAAAATAAAAAGGCTAGTTGGCAAAACAATATAAAACACTTCCAAGTTGTTTTTGTGATGCGAAACATATTGTTAACACCATCTTGAACTGAAATTATTTAAAGCTTGGCTACAAAAGCTAACAGACAGTGAATTCCACCAGCATTCTCGGGATTACCAATTTAAATTAAAATAAGGAAGAAGACTAGGGAATTTAAGGAGGAAAGATACACATTGAAGATAGAACGATAGAAACCATGTACAAGAAATAATGAACAAAAATTGAAAAAAAGAAATTGAGCAAAGAAACAGTCTGATTGAAAAAAGGCTTTTGCCAATTTCATTTTGCGATTTGATGCATCTCAGGTGATAAACAATGCGGCATTTAAGCATTTCGCCGAATATTCACCAGCTCGCCCAGGGCCCACACTGAAGGCCTAAATAAGCAAAAAGTATAACTGCGCAAAAAGAAGAGAAAAATTGCCTAAAATCCACTAAGATTTTGAGAGAAATAATAATGAAATAAATATACCTGATCACGCCGAGTATTCGCCGAACGGGAATCGCTCGACGCCATTTTTCCACCAGCCCTGTAATCCAAATTGAACAGAAACAAAACCAGCTCTTAGCATTTAAGTTGTATGGCCCGAGGAGTTATACGAAGAAAAAATTGCCTCCGACCACAAGTTAATGAAAAAAGGTTAGGAAGAAGTCAAAACATGGGTATACTCACCATAAAAAATGCAATTTGTTTAGACTTCTTCTACATTTGTTTTGCTTCAGTGAATAAATTGAGTTTTACTATTTCGTTTTGCTTTTTTATCTTGATTAGCTTGATGAATAATTCTAGTTGGCCATGGTATTTTGCATTCTGAGAGTTCCGGTTTGTCGGATTACAATATGGACACTCTCACTTCTCAGTTTTCTCGAAGAAAATAATTAACCAAAAAGCACATTAAGTGGTTTCGGCAATTAGCTTTCGAGAAATTTCTGTTTGTAATGAATAATATCCGATCGGTATTGAAAATTGTGAGCAACTTGATTTAAACATCAAATTAATCAGTAATGGATGAATACAAATGGATGTCCAAGTCGTTGCTTGGCGACAATGGTAACAAACATAATAACAGTGACTCCATTAGCATGTAACAGAGGAAATGGATGCGTATTAGCAAAAAAACCATGACTGATTCAATTAAACGATTCAAAAGATTAAGCACTATTTTCATCTCTTGTGGGATTAAATATAGAATCCCATTACAAAAGCAATGAGTCCATTAGTGAGGAATTTTTATAAAAACCTGAAGAAGAAAAAATCGTGTCAAAAATTAAAAAGAGTTTGCACAGCTTTGCTTGTCTTAAGTCGATAAAACTTGCGCAAATAATAGCAAAGCAGTACTCTTTTTCTCATCTTTTTTCAACTGACTAAAGCAAACCTTAGTTCGACCGGCTGACAATTTGTAACTCAGTGATTAAATTAATGATTTAATGTACAGAATTGTAATGTTACAACTGTAAGTGTCATTAGAACTAAGTCTGTGCGACTTTATTTTGCTTGGATATCATTTTGTCATACTCAGTCATGGTGATAGTTCTGCAAACTTTTAGATATACAATAAAGCTTTTATTGAGAAAGGGATATCCTCAATACACGCGAGTTTAATAGGGTAACAATGAATCTCTTTCCGTGAAATTTGGCCTTCTACTGCGAAAAACATAAAACTACAAGCCTGAATGCGTCTTCCCCAGATATATTCACCTTGGAACCACGGGAACGTCAAAAAGTTAAAAGAAAGTGACAGTTTCTGATTCAGAGTGGCTCTGAAATTTCACGCGTAAAAGATGCGCAGCATGCGGCGAGTTACCCGGAAAACAAACTTATTTGTGAATACCTTCTTCCTCCGTAAGTAAAACAAGAAATACCGCGTAACATACATTTCCCGAACGCTGTTTTTCGCGCCATAATCAAGGACACAATCTTTCACGCAGTAAACAAGAGTTGGTAAAAACTACAAACAAAGAAGGAAAGGGCAAGACAAAAAAGGAAGAAAAGTAACCGAGCTTCAGTCAGTGTTGAAACAATCAAGCGCGGCGGTTAAGTATTTGATTGTTAGAGCGGTTTTCACTTGACTGTCGAAAGGGATTGGTTTTGGTTTTGGTTTTGGTTTTACTACGACCTTTGGTTGGCTAGTGTTTTTACTTTGATTTTGGTTTTACGACAGTCAAGTGAAAACCGCTCTATCCACTGGATAGAGATTTATCCGGTGGATCCCGGTGGAGAGCAATATCCAACTTTTGAACAAGTAGTTTCGCGGGTTAGGTCCGGGGTTGATGAGTTGATGTTACAATCAGAAAGAAACAAATTGTTGCTTACCCTGCTCTCCTGAAAGGAGCCTGACTATTGCGCGCTCTCCCCACAGGTCTCCTGTGAAGCAGCAAATGACAAAATAACTGCGATCAGTTTAATATTTGTGTGAGTGCGTATAAAGATTTGAAGAGTTTCGGCGCTTCTGACGGATTAACGCAAATTACAACCAACCAGGTTGCGGCCTACTATACAGCCACAGTAAAACGCAAAAGTTTTTTTCATCTCAAGGCCGAAAATTTTTGGATAAGCATAAAGCCAAAAAATGAACAAAACAAGCAGACCGTAGTTTTCGTCCATGAGTTCACCGTGTTCCGTTTCCTATAAGGTACGGCTACCATACGCTACCATCTTGGACAAAATAGGCCCCCCCGCCCCCGCCCTTCGCTCGGCTTCATACTTGTATTTCGGGAGGATGGGGTTTGCTGTCCATATTATTCTGTCCAAGATTGGAGCTCTTCGTCACAGTGGACACGCGTGGACATTTCACTAGTTATGAATCAACAGTCCGTATGTGTCATTACATACTAGCATTTGCATGCTCTACAAAGATGAGGTTACATTCGAAAAGCGACATTTATCGCCCAGTTAGCGCTATTCCAGCAGTGACTGATGAACTGACCTGTACTCTTGATAACGATCCGAGGGTTTGCTCAAGGTTGTCTGGCGATCTCCAGCTCTCGGAGAACGAGGAGGCTGCGGTGAGGAGCTTCTAAGGCAAATTTGAACCAAGTGTCAATAAAATCTCACAACGGATACTGGGTTAACTCGACCATAATAATTGATTTCCGTGAGTAAGAACACCATTCTTATCCGGTTCTTATCATCAAGCCCAATCCCTTACCCTTTAATAACTGCGCTAATCTAGATCAAAACATTTGCCAACAAGACCGTTCAAATAGCTTTGAACTTGAAATAGAAATAAACAGCAATCTTATTACTTACCCGACACTTTTCTTAGCTGTTCGGGCGACACTAAAGGGGAAAAAAACAACAAGGGTTAACACAGAAATGTTCGCTTTATTACTATTGTGACTTACAACAAGTACACCAACGTCTGTGCTTCTATCTCGCAAGGTGACCTTTTATACGAGCGACCAGGATACTACCTTTTACGATACGGTATTTCTTGTCTGTAAAATGACCAACTGCTTATAAACCATAAACTGAATATCAGGCCTTCCTTAGGGGTTAGGGGAGAGGACCCCCCACCCCCTGAACTTGGTCTATAATTTTACGACTGATTCCTTATCGTCTCGCTCCAAGTTGCGTAATGAGATGTCCTTTATACGCATTTCTTTAAAAACGTAGAAAAGACGCCAGGAGGCATTTCATGATGGAGAAAAACAGGCTTTACTTTCTGTATAACTCGGTCCAAATGAAACCTTTTAACTCCTCCACCTCCTTTGTCCTGGAGCTCCCGATCCCCGCCAAAATCATTAAACGTTTCCCGCAATTGGCAAACTCTTCCTTGGCTTAAACTGTTGAGAGCCGAATGACGAGAGATTAAACTCACGCTCTGTTCGACTGTCTAAAGCTACATGATCATATCGACTAGCTTAAACTCTCACTCAGATTTGCACAAAACATGCTCTAATTTCACAAAAAATATTCATAAAGATTGACCTTCCTCAACCTATGACCAGAAAACTCAATGACTCATGCCCTTGCTTGAATTTGCCTAAATAACACATTCCTCCGGTACAACCTTTCGCAGCAATTTTCCGAATAGAGATCCAGAATTAACGCAAAATACAAGCAATTTCTGCGAGTCTTCCTTAGGCTTGCGGTAAGCTTTCCCTAAAATTTTGCTAAACAAAGAATATCTTCTTAACAAAATTTGTGCTGGATTTCAATCAAGACACAACACTGAGAGTATCACGTACAAGCAAAATTAATCACTTACTCAAGAGCATAAACGAGTAGGGATTATCCACGCATGGCGAGATTTTGACGCAAAATAACATACTGTCATGTTACGTGTTCTCAAGTTCACCTGTTTATACCTGAGTAAAACTCTCTGCAATCCACTTTTTTCCCATTTGTACCATTAAGAGAGCTCAAAACTTACTCTAGAGACGTCTTGCGTGAGCCACTCGCGGCACCCCCTGATCCCTCACTCGAACTATTAAGTTTCTCCACAGGAGTCAACTCTACACCAGAATCCGACGGAGTTCTTTTTTTTTTCTCATCAATAATGAGCCCATCTGAGGATGAACGCTTGTGTTTTGATGTAACAGGACTGCTGGCGGGGCGAGGAAACACTTTGGATAAGTTCAAAGAAGATCCTTTATCTGAATCACCAGTTCCCGGCGACTCAGAACCCAGATTCTGTAAAGAAAGGCAAAAAATGAGCTGTCATCATCTCAATACACAGTGCGGCATGCAATGAATTCCTATCGGTTTTTGTTGAACTTTTGAGAGTCTCGAGGATCTTTTAATGAACCACATAAAAGAGAAGCGCAGGCTTGAATTGAGGCGATGTTTATCATCAAGCAAAGATTTTATTTCCCTTACATGACGTAAATATGCGAGATTAAATTACTGCTGCACTTTCAAGATACTGAGCTGAGATATACTCACGAAAAAGCCAAACCACCCTCCAATCACAATTACGAACGATATTTTTTTTTTATACGTGAACGAAAAATTTGAACGTCCATTGACTCAGAAGCCGCAGCAGTGCAAGAGTGCGACCAATGGATCATGGACTCTATAAGTAACCTAACGTTAGGTAGAAGTGATCGGCATGTAACGTCTCCTTAGGAGGAGGATACACAATACGTTGCCTAACGGATAGGTGGTGACGGTGGTGAGAATTGGCAAATTTATCAGCCAGAAGATGTTATTTAACAATTATTCCTCGAGCCCGAATGGGCTCTGAGTCAGTAGCCCATGAGGCCGACGGCTGAATGGGCTATTGACTCAGAGGCCATGAAGGCGAGAGGAATAATTGTTTTAGTAAAATCCAACTAGTTAGTCAAAAATATTGAGACAAAACAACTTAAAGTAAGACTTTCATCCTTTTTTGCCGCCAAAAATCCGGCGCTTTTCGCTACTGGTGGGCTATAACATATAGCCTAGTAGCAGCTCAACCAATCAGAACGCAGCATTGATAATAGACAACAAGTTGGACTTTACTACATTGATATATCCCTCAATTCCCTTATTTAATATTCAATAAAATGTATAGCAGTCACAAAGGACAATTACTAATCAGATCTTAGGAGTAAAAGGGTCAAGTAAGATATGAGAGGTAATGCAGTGAGAGTAGATGTCAATCTTTGATACTTTGGTATATATTTGGATTTGCCCCAACGAAAGCCCGCTTTATTCGCAACAACAATAGAAACAAACAAAACAGAGGAATATATAAAATAAATCAAAAGAAGTACCTTGTCTTGTATTTTCTCAAGATCTGGCTCCGATTTAATCGATACTGAACTTGACCGTACACTGAGAGGCACTTCATTGTCTACTGCTGTGTTAATAGCTACGCCTCCTACAATTCTCGTCTCCGATTTAGATTTCCTGCTCTGCTTGAACCTCTCGACTTTAGCCGCAAGCTTAGACGCAGAACTCTTGGAGTTCTTTTCGCTGTCTGATACAAGCTCAGCTGTGGATTTGACTGTGGATTTGGAACTGTCTCTCTCCTGGCCTAAAAGAATTTAAAAAATTCGAATTCAACAATACAGTACCATTTATTGAATAAAAGAGAGAAAAAAAAGGCTAACAGGAATCAACACTTCGCAAACTTTCATCAAACATTCGACACTACAATGTTTCAGGAACTCTCTTCGCGGTGTTTAACATGAAATATATGTATCTTGTGTTCGACAGGTTACATAAGAACACATAATTCTAACAAAAGTGTTAACTACACAACAAAACGATCACCAAGGAAATGGGGCAGAAGGCAGGCAGTGGTCCCGGCCGGCCAGCTCTCCATGACTACTTACCATTGTCTGTTTCCTCAGTTTCACTGTCAGCTTCTTCACTATCGCTATCGTCATTTGAATCCTGCTGATCCGTGTTACCAGCTATAATCCCTTCTTTTAACTCATTCTTTAACCACGTCGGAGCCTACAGGAAAAAAAGGACACTCACAACTTTTAGTATAACCTGTCCCCACCTCGCTCAAAAAAACTCAGGATTTCAAACTATGTTTTGCCTGCATTACAAAACTCTTTTCGTAGAGGGGATATGTATTTATTTTTGATTCCTACCTCTCCTAAGGTGGTTTCCAACTCGGAGGAGCTCGATCCCATGGAGGAGTCCAACCCAGGCGCCCGCGGACCTCCAATCGTACTGTAAGGAACAAACAAAATTGTCTTGTTAACTCGGCATCATTTTAATACGTTCAGAGTAAAATCCGAAAATAAAGCTCTAGCAGAATCTGCATTACTTTGATTTATTTCTGAGCATTAGTCTCGTACGAAGCGGTTGTTTTTGTCCAGGTCACTTCTTCGAAAAGTGCGTGAAAAAACTGATTACAACTCTTAGAGTCTGCTAGAAAGAAAGGGTGCGGGATCATTCAGCTTTGAAGCAGCACTTGCAACTCTGATAAGGACTGAACTTTTGAAGGGGATTCGGCTTGAACATGGATTCCGCATAAGGCTGGTTTTCGCTTGCGACGGAGTTGGAAGTCGTAATATGATCTTGCATTGAAAATCAAAAATCAAAGTCGTCAGCGGATTTATGAGCGACGGAAGAATCAGAACGTTTCCATTTTCTTTCTACCCCGCGTAGGAATACCTCGCAGTTACGATCTAGTGAGAACCAGATGGTAGTAGACGGAAGCAGAAGGATAAACCAATCACAAAGCTTAATCTCCTGCTTTGTAATTGGGTTAGTTCTACCGCTTCTGATTGTGACTCCGACAGCCTTGTTTTCACTAGATCGTAGGCGACGTAGTCGTAAGAGGAATCAAACGCTGTTTTAACTAGATTACAACACCCTGCGCTTCTTTTTAAACACTGACTCTAATTTCGTCGCTAATAAAAACCAGCCTTAGAGTGGTTTATTGATGTTTCAATTAACTTGGATTTTGTTTAGTCTTACTCTGTGGTTGGCAAAAAACATTTCCGCCACTCATTCACTCAAACAGTAATGAGGCCAAAACCAAGCGTAACTTGCGCTTTCCCTCGCCTGCACCTACTACTGTTCTGAACTGATTAGATATCGATTGTACCGTTAGGGCTGACATAATCGGTTGCTTTGCTTTCAAGTAAAGAAGCTTTTTGTGTCTAAAAAAATTACTTTTGCGTTTCTATAAACCTCTGGAACTTGCTTAAAGTCTCACGCCAAATCTCAATATTTTCCCGCGCTTCAAGGCAGCCTCAATACGTAGAGATCTGATTGGATGATTGAATCAGCGACCTCCTCTGTGATTGGCTACAACTATCATACGAAGGACACATACCCGTCAGAAAGCACAGTTTGCTTGGACAGCCTTCTCTCACTGGCTTTTTTCTGCGATCTTTTCTTGGACCGTCTTCTGATAGGAGCCGGTGCTGTGGTTTCTATTTGTACGAACACGTTCACGCCATAACCATTGACATCAAGCAGGTAAACAGGAAATTCTCGGTCACTATCTGCTCCATACATACTGTAGGAATCCCAGTGAAAAAGGCGAGTAGGAGAAGAGACAGTTTCATTGTCACTGATTCGTAGAAACCCTACATATGACTGGTCATTCATTTGCCCTCTGCGAGAACTCATTCTGATGTAATTAACTGACGTATTTTCCTTTGATCCGCAGTCGCTCCGTTCCGCGTCGGAGAAAACACTGAAAAGAGAATGGAGTTTGCTAGTTAAACAACCACTAACTTCCAGTCATAACATCATTTATGTTAGAAGGATACCTAGATCATGTTTTCATCTTATTTCCTGAGGGAGATTCTTGTCCTCCCGTTCAGAAACTACACTCCCATTAGCCTTCGTAGTAGGCGCTTGGAAGAAGTGGGCGCAAGAAAGATCGCACGCCCGTTCTTTCTTGCGCCCACTACTTCCAAGCGCCCGCTACGCAGGCTACACTCCCACATCACACCAGTTTTCACTTAGATACAATCGGAGACAAAAATGGAGAGAAACAAACAATCTAGACCCTCCCCTCCCCAAACCAAAATTGGCCTGTTTGTTAATTCGCACAGGCAGCACGAGTAACGGCACAACATCATTTAAGCCGGGTGGGGAAGGGAAGGCTTGCTTTTTCCTTTTAGAAGTGTATAGTGTTGGAAAAAAGTAGGAAATGCGTGTTGACCTCAGGGAAAAGTTTTTCCACAAATTCTGTCGCCGATTGTAGCAAAGAAATAGAAGGGGTGGGGGGGGGGGGGGTATGCAGTATGCAGGGAAAGTTTTTTGCGTACTCACCCATCCGCACTGTTACTTCCTACTAGTTCCGGTTGTGAGACACCTTCCTGTACTCCATCCTTTCTTTTCTTGTAAGACTGAGGCATTGAGAATCCCTCCTGCATTCCATCTTTCCTGCCACGTTCAAACCTGGTGGAACTACTGGAGAGTTCTAGAATGCCATCTCGGCGCTTCTTGGCATCTTTTGGAAGAGAGGTCTGGCTTCCGGAGTTATGATCGCTTTTACTCCTGTAAAATTCAAGAAAAAAATTCCTAGATCTTTCATTTCTCCTTGGTTTTCTATCTAGCATTACATTGAGTTAAAATTAAATGCTCTTTTGCTTTCTTTCCACAAAAACACTGTCGAGAGAAGGCTTAAAAAACATAGATGGTCAACGTTTCCAGTTGCGAAAAAAAAGCCTGGAATCGAACCCTGACTTCTGCGATACCGGTGCAGTACTCCCACCAACTGAGCTGCCAAGCTTACTAGGAGTTCGTCAGTCAGAGACTAGGCTTTGTTTCCAACTGAATTTTGTTGGTGTGCATTGCAGTCGAAACTGTAGTACTAATCCTCATACCCCGTACGTTTACAAACAGCCACTAAGGCTCATCAAGGAGGAGGAGCACGAGGTCATCTCTATAGATATAAGATAGGTTTATCACAGTGTGGTTCAAAGAAAATGAAGTAGGGTACTACATTTTGACCACACCAGGGAAGGGAATGGCCCTTGAGATTCTTTTCAAGAACTTAGCTAAGAACACCCCAAAGGAGGCTTGTGTTGCGGTCGGTCGGCCTCCTTACCCGGGTGACAGCTCCACACTATCAGCACTACCAATACTCATGCTTCCACTTGGATTTCTCCTGTGTCTTTTGTTGTTACCACTTTCAGTATCTGTCTTGTCTCCGCTTTCACTCTGGGGACGTCTGCTATCTGTGGGTCTCGCCCCCCAGAAAAACAGATCATTCTCATTCGTTCCAGCCACTGTGAAGCCATTTCCGCAGAAAACCACCTACAAAAAAAAAGAATTCGTGAGCTAGTAAGCCTGTGGGATACGTTTAACAAGTAGTTTATTAAGTAAATGCACAAATAACCGCTGATTGGCTGGCTCATTGAAAGCTTTAGCGCTAGGGTTCTAAGATTCTTGGCCGGAACAACACTCAGAACTAAAAAAACTGATGAAGGTGCTGCTTTTGTTCCACGGTTAGTTCTGAGGTCGTCTATTAAGAACGAAAAACCAAGGCCGCGTCTCACAACACTTTCACTATCTGTCTACCACAGGACGTAACTGAACCCCTTTTTATCTACATCTACATATACTACATATCATACATCTACATATACTAGTGACGTAATTATCTCAAGCTACCATGGGTCAAAGGAGTGAGTAGGGAGGAAAGGGAGGGGAGTGAAGAGAGGGCACCTGACATGTTCCACCTATCCATCCCCTATGGGCTAATTTGTGCCTAGTCAAGTTGGTAAAAAGTAAAATAAATAAATTGGCCTACATACAGTTTTATAAATGTGTTTGGCATGATATGTAGGAGCATGTACTGTATTTGTTACATCCTCTTTCAGTTTCCTTCTCGTAGTAGCCACTGCGTGCGGTGCGTATTTTAGCGCTAAATTTTTGTATTTGTTTAAAGTTGGTGTCTTCGAAACCCAGGATAACTTTTTTGGTAGCTGACATATGTCTCATGGGAACAAACGGTCATTCCCGAGGTAAATAGGCGCTACCCCGCGGGAAAAGGCTCTTACTAACCGCAAAATAATATTGTTGTCTTACCATAGTGGTCTTGTCTTCTAACGCTTTGACAATTGCAGGAACATCACGTGGTTTACAGTTACCACAAGCCAGTTGTCCGAGTGAGTTATCACCAAATGTGTAGACCAGTCCTGGCTCTACAATCACCGCACTGTGATATGGACCCAGTGAAACGTCTAATACACGATGCTTGGATAACACTTTAACAGCTGTTGGAACGTTTTTACCGTCGACTTGAACCTAAGGTGAAAGGTCAAGGTCACGACGCTATATCAGGTGATCCTTTCCTATAACTCTCGCCGGGCCAAGCTGCTTGTAACCTGTTCCAGGTGTTCAGATTGTGAAGAGCGGAGAGAAAAAGGCGTAATTGTGGTCGTTTTGCCTGAAAGTCGATTCGCCCAAAGTTGTTTCGCCCGGAACTAGGTCGATTCGCCCAATGACAAGCAACACTCTACAACACGGCTTATCAGAGATGTTTTTAAGTTAAGCTTGGATTCTTCCACCCCCTCTTTCCACCGTCCCCACAATCTGAACGACTGGAAGCCTTCTCACATTCATCCTGGATTAACTGTAAACAGTCATATGAGTTGTTGAAGCTCTGGATTGGCGCTTATCCCCCCTCAAACAACTCAGCCCCATTTCATCATTCATAAGGTCAACTAAAACTTCCATAAAATCCTTTATCAGGTAAATTAAAATTAAACTCTTTTAGTCACAGTGATCCAAACAGGTACACAATAAAAATGACGTCAGTGAATAATGTAGCTTATTGAAAGGTTTGAACCCAGGATTCATTTCATAAAAGTAGATGGAATATGATACTACGAGCGAGTGTATTCTGAATAGTGAGTGTAGTTCTCCTATTCATGTCTCACCGGGAAGATAATATTCCACCTACTTATTAATGTACCTTATTCAGCAAATTTTTCATCTGCATCAAAAATCCCTGCCGGTTGTTCAGCCCAAGCTTGTTGTTTGCATTGCTGTATAATTCAAAAAAAAAAAAATTACTTGTTGGAAACTTTCAGGGTAAAACAAAACATAGGTTCATTCTTGAGTAAAATTAAATAAATTTACCTGCCACATGCCAGCAGCGCCCCTGAATCAGTGATAAACATGGTGCCATCATATCCACACTTGACTTGTTTTATGGACACAGTCTCGTCGATAGCAGTCACCTCTGTGGGGACACATCTGATACACAACAACACCAATCAGTTTTAAAACATCCGATCTCTTATCTCTCCAAAATGAATCTAGTGGGGGAGGACGGGTCACTGTTGGGCATCAATTCTACACACTTCTCACTGTTGATTTGCCCCCGAACGTTCTGTGACTGTTGTAGTCACTTTCATGGGCACAAAATTCAATCATAATTTGTTACACAAAAAATTCTACAGTCGACTCTTTCTTAACGGACTTCCCTATAAGACAGGCACCTCTGTAAAGCGAACACCTGGAGCTGGTCCCTATAAGAACAACATATCTCTAAAACGGACACTCAATGCCCATTCCAAAGGTGTCCATCTTAGAGAAAGTTGACTCTGCCAACTTAAATTGCTTCAAATGGAGATTCGTCCAGATTTGCACAAGTGGAAGATTTTGCAGCTGAATTCAAACCTAGACATAGGTAGAATAACAAAGACCAGAATGTTAGGTCTAAGACTAAATAACTGACCCTTTCTCTGCTGTCTGCCTTTGACTTACCGGTTTTCTTCATCCCCCAATCCCAATCTGCCATCGCCACCGGAACCCCAAGAGAACACCACACCTTCACTGGTAACAACTGCAACATGGGCGGAACCACAGCTCACTGAAGTCACATCAAAACTTAACAATGCCTCAATCAACTTTGGCTTAGTTGAGTTGATCCAGTCGCCATGCCCCAGGCAACCCAAGTCACCCAGGCCACAGGTCATGACAATACCATTGTCTGTGACAAACACAGTGAAGTTATCTCCACAACAAACACTGTAGACAAATCAAAACAAAACTTCTATTGAGTTACAGTCTTTTGGTTAAAATTGGACTGGAATCCCTTAATCATTTAATCAAAATATCCCATTAACACCTGGAAATTTTGCCGAAAGCAAAGTTTGAAGCTAGTAGAGCTGTTTCTTCCTCACAATCCACCCAAAAACAACCAAAACTAGAGAAAACATTGTTTACATGACAACGCTATGCTGGCTTTTCCCTGAGATGTTATTAGAGCTTTCGGGCATGCACAGAAGGCAAAAATTCCAAGATTTATTTTTTCATTGGAATTTTCTGATCAACTTTGCAAGAGGTTTAATTTTAGGTTTTCCTCTGGCCTGTTTTCAATTCAGAATTGTGCTAATTCAGGTACTGTTTGAAAGATCTCCACCCCCTGCGAAAGTTAGCTACCAAGGTTAGGTATGCCTTCTTTAATTCATGACATCACAAGTGGTACAATAGACAATCATCTCCAAGCTAACCCTTTACATAATAGAAATGTCAGTTGAAAACATCATAGTTAGCTATAATTTATGCAATCCAAGAAAACTTAACTTCAGTCTCTATCTCTTTATAAACCATCGGTCTGTAAACACTTTCCTTTTCATTGTAACGACAAAAAGTACCAAAAGAACAGCCACCTAGTTAGCTCAGATGGGAGAGTACCGGTCTGCCGAGTGGGAGGTCGCAGGTTCAAACCCCAGCCGGACCAACACTCAGGGTCTTTAAATAACTGAGAAGAAAGTGCTGCCTTTGTAATGACATCTGCAATGGTTAGACTTGCCAGTCTTCTTGGATAAGGATGAAAAACAACCGTAGGTCCCATCTTACAGCACTTTCACTGATTTGTTCTTGTGGGGTGTAAAAGAACCCACATCACTATTCGAAAAGAGTAGGGCTCATAGACCACGGTGGTGTGGCCAACCCTCACAGGTTGTGGGATTGGGTAGGGATGGCACCTCGCATGGGACCTGAGTCCAGTTCATGCACATTCCCTCTGGGCATAGTAGGCCTGTGTCCAAAAAAGCTGGTGAAAAAAAAGAATATCACTCTGTAATGACAAATGAATAAATCCTACCTCAAAATAGTTTTCGACTTGAGTGCCTCAACTTGTGTTGGTTTGTCTCGTCTGTTGCTGTCCCCATGACCAAGCTGACCACAACAGTTGCTACCCCACGTGTACACTACATGTTCCATTGTCACCATGGTAACATGGGAACTACCAACAGCAACCTTTAAAAAAAAAGATGCAGCGCACAAAATGTATTATCAACTATGTACAATAATGTTACTAATAGAAAACAACCAAATCTGTAAAGACATTACTGACAGTCCATTGGAATATATACTGCAATGAACACGAAAGTAACACTAGGAGTTGTTTGAAACATTGACATATGTGGGTAGAGGTTAATGAGAGCATTTTACTGGCAGATAAACAAACATGTTGGCTGTAGAATGAACAAGGAATTTAAGAGTACAGCACCAGGTGTGACCAAGTACTGTATGAAGAATTTCCAGTTCATTCTATGCCCTGATCAACTGCATTATTTTATTTGCTAGTAAAGCAGCAACAAGTCTCTAACCCTCTTGATAATCGATCTGACTGCTCTGCATCACAAAACTAGCCAAGAGTTTTAGGAGAACAATGGCAATAAGAGCAAAAAGTACATGTAAAAACATATTTTTTCCTAATAGTGGCATCTACAAGCAAGTATAATCCAAATACAGGTAAATAAAGGGTAAAATGAAGTTCAAATAACACAGCACTTCCACAATTTCACACTGCATTGTTGCAGTAGTACCTTCATTCTTACCTCTCTAAGTTGTCCCTTTGCAGGTATCTCTATAGGGCACATGTTAGTGTAAAGCAGGTCCAGGTAATACAAAAGTGTCCTAAAAATGAGAACATACACAGAAATTAATAACAATAAAGTAAAAAATACAGGTGTCATTACTAGCATTCTCTACAGGTAATTTTTTGTAGCATTAGCCCAGCATGAAGAGAGCATGAATATTTAACACCATCATGGGCCCTCTATATTTCCAAGATTGTTAACATATTGATCTTCTTTCATATCCCAAATTCTTGATCTTATTCAACTGAACAGTTTTGGTTCATATTTTGACAGTATGATGTTGAAAACCAGCATTAGTTTAATTAGTATATATTTGTCTGCAATTTTTAAAGAAGATCTCTTGACTGAATTGTACCTTCTCTTTGGTTTGTTACTATGATCAATGGAACTACCAAGTTCATCTTCACTGGTGTCTTCAAACCTTTTCATTAGCTAAAAAAAAAGTACAAACAGTATTACTAAGTGTTACCAACAAAAATAACAATAAATAATAATAAACTTATATTATAAACTTTCAGAGTGTTTCACAAACACACAGATTATTTCATAAATAACATACCTTTGGGAGTCTTTCATTCAATAAATCATCTATTTCTGGTCTCAGATCAGGGTCGTTCTGTAGTATATCCCCAACCTAAAACAGTACAAATGTCTCAACCATAATGCATTTTATACTTAACATTAATTAAGTTGAGCAAAATGCACGTAATATTATTTTGTTTTAGACTTTGAGACCTAAAAAAATTCAGTCAGAAAGTCCTCATTTATTGTGACATGGAAATAATAAAAAGAAAACTAATTATTGTCCTTTGTCCTTTTCCCGTGTACTACAAAAAAGGAAAACTAAAACAAGGAGAAAATATAAGCAGAAAATGGTGATTTTGCTCTAAAGCCTGTTTTTTGACAAAATTGTCCATAAAACAAAGGTAAACATCATGCACGTACTTATGTCTAAATTTTATGTTTCTTTGACGGTCAGAAGTTTGAAACTCACAGAATTGAGAATGATCAAGTCACACTCTCGCAGTTCAAACCAAAAATAGACAACTCTTGTTTCTATTGTCTATTTTACACAACACAATTCAACACCTGAAATCATTGCCTACTCTCTCTTCTTGTCACTGCTTCAGTCAACAGATAAAAACTCTCAGCATATCAACAAGTAAGATGAAAATGAGCTGCTTAATTATGCATGCACAAATGATGATTTTTTGAACTAACCAAAACTCTAAATTCCGGACTGTAGTTTCCTCTGATTGGTGCAAACTGACCCTGAAACACAGAAATATGTCATACTATTTTTAGCACAAGTTGATGAATTTATAAGCTAGCTATACAATCTTGAGAATTTCACAAGATCAGAGTTTTCTTGTACCTTCATAATTTTGTTGACCAAGGCTGGAAGGTTAGAGCCTTCAAATGTTTTCTGTCTGCTCGCCATTTCATAAAGAATACAACCCAATGCCCACATATCACTCTTATGATTGTACTCTTTACCTTCACACTGAAAGTAAAAGACATACATATAATAAATTAACTAAAAAGAGAATTAATAATATCATGTTCATTTTTGTCCAGGGCTGTCAAAAAGTTTAAGAGTAGCAGGCTGATAATGAATAGTAGGCGGCTTTAGAGACTCGCACCAAAGCACAAGTTCTTGAGGGCTGAGGTACCTTGGGACACTTTGAAAAATAGAATCTCGGAAATGCCATTTCCAGAGGTTTTCAAGAGGTATTTTCCACCGCTGACGCCATGTTGTTTCGTCAGAATACAGGCAAGACTGGGAACAATGCTGTTGAAATGTCCCAGGCATTCCAAGACCTGCACAGTTTGAACGTTTTACAGATCTAAACCTGTTAGCATATGCGTTCAATGTCATTCAAAACTGGGAAATGCATGCTTTACAATTTTATTCAATGGTGCTTATTTTTTGATAACACTAACTTATGGTAGAAGGAGATAAAGGTAACTGGCTAAAGAGGGCTAACTAGCTGGAGGTTTTGGCCGGCTAAAAGCCCTTACTGACAACCCTGTTTGTCCTTTGTTTCATTGGCAGCTCATGAGACAAAGACGGTCCAAGACCTTAACAAAGTTGGTCAATTTTTATTGATGCTTTCAGTAAAGTAAATTAACAGCAGCATTCACAGAAAATTTTGTGTTTCTGAACAGACATTCGTTCCCTGTGACTCCTGAGACAAGGATAAAGATTGTGAAAGCATTCTTTATAAAAGGGCCATCAAAATGGCTATTTGCATAGGTAAACCTCTTCATCATCCTTTCATGCTTGCTTAGTATTTTTAATTCTGATTTGTAAGAAAAGTGCATGTAGATGTCTGGTGCACCACTATTAATGGTACACTGTTACTAATAAAATTGAAGCTAAAATAACTTCAGACCAATCTAAAAGTCCTACATGTATGCTTTGAAACACATGCAGTAAAATGTTTCTGAGTGAAGGCTCTAAAAATATCAATCACCAACTGCATATTTGTATTTCACAGATATGGACTCTCTGTGTATTTTTTAGGGCTTGAAAAACCTTGAATTTGGCTTTACCATGGTGGTTGTGGCCCTACGTAAACATGTGTGAATCCTACAAAGTAACCTACCATCTCTGGTGAGATATAGTAAGGTGTTCCCAGCACAGTGTTTGCTTTAGAACCTTCTAGCTGTTTGCTGATACCAAAGTCACCAAGCTTGACCACACCCTCCTTGGTTAAAAAAATGTTGGCAGTCTTCAAATCCCTGGTAGAAGGCAATAACTATTAATATTGGAAGATTCCAGGTTAAATCCAGGACATTTCCACAAAATCTTCTTTTTTTGTTTTGATATAGTAATAATAACTAGGGGTAATGCAAAAAATTTTATACTGCTAATTTACCTGTGTAAAATGTTGTTCCCATGAATGTATCTTAAGGCTGAGAGCATCTGTTGGAAAATTATTAAGATCTCTCTTTCCTCCATGTCCTTCTCTAGCCTTGACAGGTATTGAGCAAGAGTTCTGCAATATAAACAATTTTATTCAACAGTCAGTAGCTCCAAATGAGCAGAAAATTATAAATCTTATTATTTAGCACGAAAAATTTTGGCATTTTTAAAACAAATCAGTAGCAGATAAACAGCCGTACATGTAACACAATTTCTGTAATCTGACTGGCTATAATGTACATTTGTATTCACTATCTACTGCATAATAAATACTAAGGAGTTGGCATAAACAAAAAACAAAAGCAAGTTCTTCAACAAATTGTTTTAGTACTGTTTCTCAGGAAAAGATTAATTAATTAATTTATTAAAATGAAGCTTGCCCAGAAAATAAACTGAAAGAGGCGTATAAAAGGAACACTATTAATGGAAAGAAAATTTAGTTCTTTGTTTGTACACACAAATGATGTCTTCCTGAATTCAAGTTGATTATTTTCATCACAACATAGTACAGAGTCAAAGGTAGTATGCTAGTTGGTTTTTGCTAAAACACTAATTTTATTAGACTACTTGCATAATTTTCTAACAAGACATGTACAGTATACTAAGCTTGTATTGAGCTGCAGTGGTCTCATATTTTCTATCCCCTGAGTTTATAACTCCTCCTATTACAGAGTATAAACTGTAAAAAAAAACTTGTCGTGGTCAAACTATTCTACAGTTGTGATAATTATTGTCTAAAAATGTCTCAAAATGCATTCAAATGATCCTCTAAATACAATGAGGTACAATATAAAGAGGACTGAAACAATCACAATTGCCAGGACAGAGGTAACCAAGGCAACCCGAGGTGGGTACAACGTACATATATGACGAACTCGACTCACCCTCCATCAGCATATTCCATTTCAATCATCAAAGTGCCATCCACCTCAAAACTGTCATAGTAGCTGATGATATTTGGATGCAAACTTAGCTTTGACAGAACCTTGGCCTTAAAAAAATGCATAGTGAAATCCACAAAATAAAATTACCAGTGTATTTCATGGCAAAAACAGAGAAAATTAACTAAATGGGGAAAGGTTTATTGTTTATTGTTTTGTTTGCCATAAGTTGTACAAAGCAAAAAAAATCTAACTATTTAAACTCTCATGGCGAGGAAGCCCAAGAGAAGCCACCGGGCTTATAAGGAATGGGCTCCCTCAGTTAGATAACTAGAACAAAATATTATCATAATTAAACATGGGAAAACCAATGGCAGAGCTACAGTAAATCTTAAAATAAATATATTAGATAGTCGTACTAATCATAGTTCTAGGCTAAAAAAAAGCAAAATGAGGTCAGTTTAAGTGAGCTGCAGGATCTCTGAGTTATCATGATCTGCAGGATCTCTGAGTTATCATGGGTAGAATTACAAACAATATATTATGTACAGTACCTTTGGAGCAATTTCATGGAAAATCAATAATAATTTTTTTTTGTAATAGAACTTTTTCCAAGTTAGTGCAAGATTCAAGTGATCAAGGGTTTGAATTACCAGTAATTGAATCAACTATATGTAATAAGAGCAACAGTTGCAAAGACAGACCTCATTCATGGCCATTTGCCGCTCAGTTGCTGTCAAATCATGAAGAGAAATCTCCTTAAGAATAACAAGTGAGTCATCATCCTTTTTCCTGTAAAGAACAGCTGCACCATATGCACCTAAAGTCAAAGAAAAAAAACATGCAGCCAATATGAGAATATTATTATGGCAAATGTTATTCTCACCAAAAAACAAGACTCCCAGTCATGAGAGGTTCCATGAAAAAAACTAATGAGACCTGTAAAAGGAGCTTGAGACCCCTCATATTTCATTCAAATAGGAGAGATGACAAATCTCCTTAAACAACAGCCATTCAAATTACACTTTGTTTATTTAACCATGTCCCTACAGTTGAGACCTCTAAGAGGGCTTTTTAGAGGACTTACAGAGGAATCTAAGGATCTGTTATTTGACAAAGTCTAACTTAGGCTGCGGTTCAAGAAATCATTGGACCTCCAGATCTCCTTCCTAGTGGGTTAATTTAAGAAAATAAATGCTTTCCCAGTCTAAACTATATGCTTTATTGAAACTGCTCACAACAAATGGTGTTCTGATAAAAGTGTTGAACAAACTGAAAATGGATTAGAACGCGGTTTTGTTAAACACGTGCTGGACTCTGTTTAAATAAGTGGCCCTAAGAGTTTTGTTCAACTACTTCAAAATATTTCAGTTTGGTTATACACCAAAGCCTCCTGCACCAAAATTTCGCACAGAGGTACTGGCATATAGCTGTTACATTTAACAGTTAAAATACCTTTTCCAACAGTTCTGATCTTTTCAAAGTTGTTAATATTTGGCTGTGGAACGCCTGACCACCCCCGCATCTTCTCCTGCTTAAAGTAAAGTTCACCTGGGTGAAAGCTGTCACATAAAAAAAGAAAATAACAAAAAAATGACTTATTGATCTCATGGGAGCAAAATATTTCTTGGAAGCTTTTCTTCTTCATTTGCCTCAGATAAAAGACTTTTATGAACCAAACACACAAGACTGTATGAGCTTACAGAAGTTAAAGTGCTCTACAATTTTCAGTTGGGAAAACATGCACTCTCTGCAAAAAAATTGTCACAGAATTTTCCTGTTATATTTCAGTTTTCAGGTCATATTTTTATTCAAATTTTATATAAACATTACAATTATAATTATGTTAATAACAGGCCACTTGTCATGAGGTTTGAATTATATAGAGTAACATAGTTTTGTTTGTTTGTTTGTTTGCATTTAAATGTCTGCTTCCCTATAAGTGCAGCTGGCACCTTACCTTGACTCATCACCTCTGCTTCTTATATCAGTTCCCATGATTTCTTTTGTCATGCCAACAGGGACCTAAAAAAGTGTCCAAGTAACACAAAATATAACTCTGTTGTTAGGGTACATGCATTTACTCTCAGACTACAACACTGTTTACACCAGAGTTATTTTTTCAAGTAATAAGCTAAGACCTTTCATTTCTCCCCTTGCAAAACAAGTATGTTTAAGATGGCATGACAGCTAAAACTCCTCTGATTTTTTTCCACTTGCTTGTTCTCTTCATATCACTTACTTTTTAATGTTTGTAAGTGAATTTTTTTTAAAAAATGTCAAATTAATAAAAATATTGAGAGATAATTTTCAACAATTCAAGAAGGCAAATGAAAACACTTACATGTGTCAAATCTTCTAAAATTTGCAAAATTTCCAAAGCATCAGGGCTCTGAGTGAGTGGACAGGCAAGGAAATCTAACCTGGCTCCAGGAGAATCAACATCTAAACAGAGTTTTACAAGTTCAGTAAAGAAACTTTGAAGTTCATCCACCTCTTTGACAGCATGAAGCAAAACCACCTTTAAAAATAATATAATGAATTTCAGTTTAACTGAAAAATTAAAATGTTAGATGCTCTACTATGACAATAATCATCTATCGCACTGTGCAATAATTATTAAAGACACCATACGCTTTTATTTGTTTCATTAGAGCATATTTAGCATTACTCCTTTGTCTTAGTTTACCATGAAATTCTGGCTGAGGATAGGCTGACATTCAGTAAATAAATAATAAATAATAAAAGACTTTACTTTATGAGGGCCACACGTAACAGTAACTAAACATTACTGATCAACTTGTGGGTCTCAGTGAGTTAAATTCACTCATAGAGACAGTATGCAAAGAAAGTCGTGTCCGATAGCCTGGGGCTAGGGTTTACTATCAGGCTATTGAATTCTGTTCTTAACTTGCCCGACTGGCAGGTGAATTTTTTTAAGGAATTCTAATCAGAAAAGAACTGTTTTCAACCCTGCTCATCATCGGGCTAGTTAAAATGACTTTTGTTAGCAGAAGCTAACTGCAGCTTGCCTGAATGGTAAGCTGTACAACTGACTTTCTTTGCATCCTGAAAGAGCTCTTAGCTACATTTCTGACCACTTAAGTCAAGTACAGTCCTTGAGGGGGAAGGGGTCACTCCCATATATAAGCTAGAAAGGCATGTGCCACCCAAAAGGGTATGGGTTTTTAGGGTTTTGATCCATACATGTAAATAAGGTATCATCTGTGCTTTTGTGGGCAATATGTTCCTGGTATGATCCTTGGATACAGATAGGGTGCCTTACCGTGTTTGTTTCATCCTCAAATAGGGTCATACATACATACATACATGCATATAACCATACATACATGTTTTTTATTTGGAGTGTTATACAATAAATAGTGTATCAACTATTTCCAAAATTATAACTAAAATTACAAACAACAAAACTTCCTAACCATATATGGCTAATGAGTTATTAATTAAGTCCTAGAGTATTTACTTTTTGCTGTCTTTTTTTTTCTCAAAGCATTCGAATACATTTTTTGCTATTAGTTTTCGTATTCTAGCATTTCTACTAGGGGGGTTTATTAGAAACATGAATTTTATTTTTGTTAGGTAAGATTCTGCTTATTTTTACGCTATATTCTTTTACCAAATTATGAAGTAACAAACATCTTCTTTCCTGGTAAGCAGGGCATATAATTATGTAGAAAATGGTATTCGTCCCCTATTTCTATTTTACAAATTGCGCAACTTCTTTCTTCAGGTTTCTTAAATGGTCTCGAATAACACCCTGTCTCTATAGCTAATTTGTGGTTGCTAAGACACAGTCTTGTTAGACTTATTCTGTGTCACGTATTGGTGACCTGATGTCTACTAGGTAATCTTCACATTTGTAACTGTCTAATGTTCTAGGTTCTCATTTTGTTGCTTTGGTTAGCATCTTTTCTAGTGTCGTTATTTATTTCAGTTAGCCATCTTTGTAGTTTGATATCCTTAAGTCGTTGCCTGATCATGTTTACGATTCCTGTCTTCGCATATTGTGCTTTCTTCCAAAATTCTCCTAACCCTATGTGTTCCAATAAGCTTTTCGTTTTTTTTGCTCCAGAAAGCTTTATTTTCATTCCATTTAATGTCATTGTATGCTATTTAGGATAATTTGTTTTCATTTTTGGTTAAGGTTAATCAGAACTTAAGGTTCTTACATTGGGCTTCAATTCTGATTGGAAACCTTCCTATCTGAGCCCTGCATGCATTGTGTATTATTGCAGTATTTATTATCTCCCAGCAACCATTTCATGTTTCAAGACCCTGGGCAGTCCCAGCCTCAGCCCCCCCCCCCCCACCCCCCACTCCCCTGCCTCAAGTACATTCTGATTGTGGATTTTTGACCAACATTGACTGTATCAACAATAATTGCCACCTTTTCCAACATCAAATGTGTACCTAAGCATTTTGTCTTCATTTACCAAGTGTTTCAATTTTTTCCAATTGATTCTGAAGGTTGCTGAAACCAGTAAAACAACAGTGACAGTTTTACTCTGCTGTCAATAATAACATGATGGTTTTTGTTGCTATGCATTTTTCCCCTGCATAAATGACACAAAGGATTACAGAGATAAGGACCTCTCTTAATATTATATTGTACCTGCATTTGGGCAATTGCTCCTAAACTATGAGTGTCTCGCATACACACTATCACATAAGCGTCAAATTTAGAGTTAGATGTTTTTGAATTTGCATGAATTTCCATAATAATCTAGTTGCAGAAATTCATCCCAGAAAATTATTGTTCTCATTCTTTTCTATTATAAAAACACCCCAAACAACTAACATCTTTTCAAATTGCAATGCCATTTGGGGTTTGCAAAAGGCTTAACCACAAGTTGGCAGACAAGCTATCAATATAATATGAAATACACATCGTTCCTGATCTGTAAAGTCAACACAACAATCTGCTAAACTCATTTACAAAGTTGGCACAAGATTTGCAGCTGCTTGCTACTTAAGTCAATTGGAATTTCAAAATAAGTCTGGAGTCTGGAAGATTTCTTTAGATCGAATTTCAGGTAATTAACACACGAATAAAGAGGCAAATCGAAAATTTTATTCCAGAACGCAAACGTATTTTTTTAAATTAGGATATTGCTACCTTTGACAGAGGTTAGCCTTAGTAAACAACAGGATTTTGACATGTAAAGTACAAAACAGTTTATGAAAGTGAAACAAACGCGTTATTTAAGCTTACCTGATCATCGTGCGAACAAAGCACTGTATTACTTCCTTGCCCGTGAACTAGAAATGCGATGCTTTCAGCTTTTCGCCCATTTAGCTTTTGTTGAGCTTGGAGAAGGAGAGACTCCAGTGTTGTATTATCGTAAATGTAGGGCACAAACAAAACTGCTGAGCGAGCAGCAGAGTTAAGAACGGTAGAATGGCGCAATTTGGAGCTTACAAACACAACACGCCATGCCGGAGGAGACACAGCGCTGTTTGAGCGACTGTGGTTTGGAGTTGTAGTTTCTCTCGATTCAGACACCGTACCGCTGTCGACCGCTTCATTTTGATTTTCACCCTCACTTTGTGCATCCTTAGAACTTGAAGCCATTCCTTGCGTTACATCATTTATACTTTACAGTATTAACGAAAGGACTCAAGAAGTTTTGGTGCAGTATACATCTGTCGGCCCTCATGGTTGAAAGTGTCAAGCTCAAAAATGAATAAAAGACGACACGACAACCTCGATCGTCGTGAATGCCAAGAAATTTTTCCTCCTTGAACTACTTCCACGTCCAGAAAAATTATAGTCTCATTTTTAAGCCATCCTCGTGGGTTGAAATTTGTTGTGAATGAACACTAATTTAGTAGAAAGTGTTCCACTCCAGATCCGGCGCCGGCCTAAAGATGGACAAGATGGCCGGAAACAGTCCGAGATCAATATAGAGAACGGATCGTCGACTCAATTCATCCAAAAATCCAAAAATCGTTGCTTGTTTAAAGTTTCTCAGGTACTGGAATAAGCGAAAAGCTTGATAAACTATAAGTTGATGTACTGATGTATGACCCACATGCACCAAAACAAATCTTTTCGCTCCAAGACTACAAGTTCTTTGTAGTCGGAAATATTCGTCACATGCCGAAAATTGTCGTCAGAAGCTCGGAGATTCGCCCTCGGGGGCCCTGTAATTCATGGGGCTCCCTGGGGCGAGTGGGGGAATAATAGGCTGTTCATTGTTTTCAATTTTGTTTTGTTTTGTTTTGTTTTTTTTCGGTCATAATTGCCGTATACCCTACCACTTGCAACAGCACAAGTTAATTTTTTTTCTAGATATCTCATCGAAACCAAGACTTGTTCATTTTTTTAATAAACCCCCGCGCGTTGTCCCCAGGGGCCTCTCCGTAACCTCTCCGTTCTATTACAATAAGGGTGAGAGAGACTCAGCTCGACTCAGCAGCAAACATACATTTTGGACAGTCTGTTACTGGTGCTATTCCTTTGTTTGTGAACGATTTTTCAAATCAGCAATGAAATAGAGTGGATTGTTGCATGAAAACTTCGATAAATGGATCACATTTGCATGATTAGAGACCTCCTTAAACCTTTGTTTTAGGCGTGAACATAAAAAACCTGCAACTCCGCCTCGACATCGACCGCAGTTAAGATGTCTTCCATCGAACTCAAATCCAAGCGTTGCTAGGATGTTGTTGGAGGTTATGTCGCCTTTCATTAAGCTGCTGGAATTTGCGAAGTCGAAATCTTCGAGTTGTTGATCTGTTTGGCATACCGTGATGCTTTTAGTACAAAGTTAAGCATACTCAAGGGATTAACTGGGATAAATAATTAAGGCTCTGTTATGGAAGTTTCACGCGATCACTTGTTCATCAAGATTAACTTATTTTTATTAGTTATCGGTAAGTAAGTTTTACATGTAGGATAGGAAAAGTGACACATTGATTTTTACGGGAAGGGGATGAGCTTTTCTTGTTATTCTGTGCAAGGTTGCAGTTATGTTTCAGTCTCAGACTGTAAATTTTATCTTTTGGAGTGTTCATAGAATGAACTCATGTACATCCCAGTGACAGTCACAGTAGATGTGCCATCCTGTGGAGAATATCAAAATATAGACACTTCAATTTGTTTCAATGACTTGCGTCAATGATTCTTATTGATGATGATGATGATGACCACAATGCTGAAGATGATGATAGACTAGAATATTTTGGGGGAATGAGTCAATTTCAGTGATTCGATGAACAGTTTCATTCAGAAAGTGTTGATTTGATTGGTACAAATAGTGCTGAAATTGATGAATTGACCTAATTTTTATTTCTTTCAGCTATACTTCTTGACTGTTCACTTGTTGAAGGTAATGTGATAAGGAAAGGTAATTGAGTTACAGAGGTAGGCTCGATTACCAGCTGCTGTTTGGGAAATGAGCCCGTGCTCCTCTTCTCAGGGAGGAGTCAGAGAGCAGGGGAAATCAAGCCTATTACAGAAGGGGTGGGGGGGGGGGGGGGTTAAAATACTGAAATATTTTATTGTTGTTGTTTTATAAGTTCATTTGATAAACAGTGGTTTGACCCCCTCCTCACTTTAAAATGTTCTATACCAAGCCTGGTGAGAAATTGGTTTAGTGCTGAATAAAATTGATATTGTTCAATGGAGAAGAGAATAGTCTTAATAGGACAAATGCTAGTAACTAGGAGCCTCGATGTAAAAGCAAGTGGTGGCATTGAATCTTAGTGTTACCAATAATTTTACTGCAGGGCTCAAAATTGCGACTGATATGGTTGCCAATTCAACTAACATTTTCTCCTTAGTGACCTAAAAATTCTGGTTTAGTCACCATCGCCACTTTGGCAACCAGGTTTCTCTATGATTTAGATTTAAATTAAAAGATTAAAGTTTAAACAAACATTTCATCTTATCTTGCTTTGCTTTCGTCATAAAAATGTGCCAAATTACATAAACAAAGCCAGTTTACCTCCAAATTTATACCAAATTCTTTACACGATATTTTCAAACGATCAAATCTGATGGATCGCGCCATACTACAGGGCCTCTGATAGGTTACAAAGAAAAAGTCAAATTTCGCGGGATTTTTGGAGACAGGTTCATGGAAATTTCAGGGCTAACTTCACCAAAAAACATTCAGCAAAAAATGGCCAATTTCATGGGAATTTTCTGGGCAAATTTTGCCAGAAATCGATCTATTTAGCACTGGTTTGACAAGCATTTTTAATGTTTTTTAATGGAGATAATCATTTGTTATTTTAACAAGAAAGCACTCGAGGAATGAGCCAATGGCAAAGCTTTTAACATCATGATTAGTGCCCAGTTTTTCGCAACATAATTTACGCCTGGTAGTTTGGGACATTGTTTGCTCATGGTGGTGATGAAGTTTCAAGATAAATTTGCAAGTTTATGGCAATAAACAGCCCAAATAGCTGAGATAAGTTTCGGATATGTTGTATCCACATGTGTTTGATAAGATTTCTAGCAAATTTCATGGTATTTTGTATGTTTTTGTGAATTGTGCCGGATTTCGCAGACTTACCTGAATTTCATGGCACTGTGATCGCACTAAATATCAGAAGCCCTGATACTATGAGCTGCATCATTATTTACATTATACAAACTGGTGACTAAAAATTTGCATCTGGCAACTTTATACTATAAAATGAATTATTTCATATATACTTCACATATGCTTCACATTATATTTCTACAGCTGGTCACCAGAAAAGCTGAGGACTTTTTTAATTTCGAGCCCTGCTACTGTGATAACTACAACTGAACGCATTATGAAGGATAAGATAACAGAAATGGCACTTAAAGAATAATATTGTTATAATTATAGTGAAACAAAGAGTTGGCAAAACCAGCAGGTCTAAAATACAGGTCACTTTCCACAGGTCAGAGTACAGGTCAGCATGTGACAGAGAAATAAACAGTGCCAAAAGTGTCTCCCAGCATTGGCCATTTAGATTGAAGGGAAAATATTTTAATTTGAAATTTGTCAATGGAGTAGTGACTTTTAGTCTTGACTTGTGAGACCTGCACTTTAGACCCAGCAAATTTTATGTGATGTCGAACATTATAGTTGTATCTCCTAGATAACCATTAACTCACTTGCATATTATACTCACAATGACTATCTTACATCCAACAAAATTATTTTGTAATCTGGCCACAGTTGTTCAAACATTGGATAGTGCTATCCACTCGATAAATCACTATCCAGCGGATAACACAATGTTTCCCATAATACTTACACACACACCATACTTTATTTCATGCACATTTTTTTTGGATATTAATGTTTTTATCCAGGGGAGAGCGTTATCCAGCTTTTGAACAACCTGGGCCTATTTTATATAAAGATTACTGTGCAGCGTAGTTAACATTTGCCAGCAAAGGCAGATTTTAGTTATTAAATACCCAACTGAAACATTTTTCTCACCGTGAGTTTTCTATGTTTCATTTTCTCATGTTAGGAGAATGTGGGACGCATCTGACCAGTACATCAGGAACCATTCGATCTCCAAACTATCCCAAACCTTACCCTCCAGGGCAACAGTGTACATGGACTGTATCAGTATCTGGGTCAGTGGATTACATTAAAATCTCATTTAGGTGAGAAAATCGCAGATAATTGGATGTGTGCAAATCAGTCTAAAAACACAGTTCCAAGCAGCTAAGGCTATTTTGGTGATGATGTAAGGTAATGTTTGCTCAAAATTTTTAACATGAGAACTTTTTGGAAAAATAAATTTTTACTAATCACGATCTTAGAAAGTTTTGTAGACACTGTATTTGTTAATTTATCCACAGAAACAACTTGTTATTTGAATGATGAATATAGCCATCCAGAGTCCCACAATCTCAGCTGTACAAATTATTGATGTAATGCATTGTACACTGTACTTTTCAAAACATGACTTGACTAATACTTTTGCAAAGCATTTGATTGTTGAGAGCATAACTAACAAGTATGCCAGACTTCAGTGTGTGCGTTTAGTAAAAATGCTTGTGTAAGGAATGCTTGAAGGCTATTAGAACAATCAACAGATGTTACTCTTTTGAATAGGTTTGACTAGGTTGAAGTCAACTCTTTAATTTAAAGACAAAACTTCATAAAAAATTTGGGAAGAGGGCCTTGTTTGCACTAAAAAAAAATGCACTTTATTTGAGTGTCAATGTATTTAGCGTGAAAGTGCTAATTGGGGACACTATATTAAAGTCTCCTACTGGAGAAGGGACCGCCATTTTACATGGTCATCCAAGCCACGCGAAGGTCTAACCATTTGCAGGGCAAAGGTACTACCTTTATTTCCCAGTTATTTTAAGACCCTGAGTATTAGTCCTACCCCGGGAATCGAACCCACGACCTCCCGCTCTGCAGTCAAGCACTCTACTGACTGGTATTTAATTTGGCATTTGCAAACATTTAAAAATTCGGTAATCACCAATTTTTTGTTTTTGCAACTTTGTTGGCATCTGAGACAATCAAATTTTTCGTGTAACCAGAAACATCAGTTAAAGGAACTTTAATATTGGTCAAGTTCGCGAAATAAGATGACCTAACAAAGGATAGCTGTCAAGAGACAAAGGATTCTGTTGCCTGATAAAAAATTGTAGGCCTCCAAATGTTCTCGATGGCATCCTTGAAGTATGGTGACAATTGAGAAAATTTTGGATGGTGAAAAAAATCATTTTTATTGGGAAAAGGGCCTAGGACACTTATTTCCTCTTTGATTTAAATAGTACCTTCAAGCTGAAACCAAAGTCTGCAGGTGGCCACTGTGTAGATTACGTGGCGATATACAGTTTACTACTTAACAAAGATAAGGACACAAAGATGAAAGGGAAGTTCTGTGGAGATTTAAAACCATTATCTATGACAATTACCCAGTCATCTATGACAGTACAGTTTGTCTCGGACTCAGCAGATTCTGATTCATATACTGGATTTTCCCTTTATTATAAAGCCAACTTTAAAAGTGATACTGGTAAGTTAAGTTTAGCATATTTTGTTTGCCTTTTAAACCCTTAAGCCCTGTTCAAAATAATTCAACTTTTATTAGTCTATTTTATTTTATTTTATTTTTTTGCATATATATATATATATATATATATATAACTATAAGTAGATAAAATGAAGACTTCATCTGCTATAAGAGTGCTCAATGGTAACACCAGAGCTGTAGATAGATAAAAGATGAACTTCTGGAGTCGGACTAGTTCAAGAACATTTAATCGCTACTCGGAGTTTCATGCCTCTAGAGAAGCAGTCATCAGGCGACTGACAACATTAGCGGTCACATGTAAAGATATACAAATTTGAAAAGACGTAAGAATTCTGATTGGACGGCTAAAATGCTTAACGAACAGGTAAATCTATATTAGGTTATCGCGGTATTTAAAAGAAATTTCTTAGAATGTCTACAGATCGATGACAGTTCGTTTCTACGATTGAGTGTCGACATTTCCGGTTTGCAAATAATAAAGTATTTCTCCCACAGGCAGAGATTACATTTCTTGTTGACATTAGAGTAAGACCTAGCTTGCTTTACTTTTCTCCACTTAATTTGGTAATCAATTTTGCGTTGTTTTAGGTTCCATACGTATTTGCTAAGCTCTGTGCTATTCTTGTATCTTTCGTTCCTGAAATCTTTACATGTGACCGCTAATGTTGTCAGTCGCCTGATGATTGCTTCTCTAGAGGCATGAAACTCCGAGTAGCGATTAAATGTTCTTGAACTAGTCCGACTCCAGAAGTTCATCTTTTATCTATATATATATATATATATATGTCTATATATATATATGTTACACATTTGCAAAAACACCTCTAAGGCCTATTTTAATACCTAGATCCCTCAAGGTAAGACTGTAGAGAACATACAATGTATTTAAAAAAAAAATCTGCTACTGTCCTACCATCTTTTACTTTTTTGACTTTAAAATCATTGTATGGATGGCAAAGTCTAGGCTGTGCTCTATCAGTGCCTAGCGGCCCTGGCACCTATCTTTTGCTCCCGGGCGACTAGAAAATCTAAGTTTTATCATAGAAACATATGCTGGGTACCCCTGGATTTCACAGGTTCAGATCACTGAGCTCCCTTCAATTTTTCTTGGTGCACAGCTTTGAAAGTATCATTAAACATAAACTTAAACTATTAATGATTAGAAGGGATTTTTAATGACACTGCCTGCCAGCATCCAGTCAAGAAAAGTTCTTGGCACTGCATCTCTCTCTCTCCCTGGTTTTGTTTGAGGTAGAGGGGGTGACTGTACACAGGCTACATTTTACCAGTAATAGGAAGCAAAGAAAGTCAGTTTTACAGCCTGCCATTCGGGCAAGCTGTAGCTAGCATGTACTAGCCCACGAGTCATTTCAACAAGCCCAAAACCCTTTTTGATTAGCAGGATTGATTACAATCCTTCTGTAATTTGAATTTCCCCAAAAAACAGGACTTGCCCGTCAGGCAAGTTAAGAACAAAAATCACTAGCCCAATAGCAAAATCCACTAGCCCTGGGCTATCGGATATGACTTTCTTTGCATGCTGCAGTAAACTCAATATAAGATTCTGGCTGGGTCCATTCTGATTTTACTAAGAATTGCTTTTTTCAGTGGGACTTCAGTTAAGAGATGTAATGTTCCAGTGACTGACATATTATATCATATTGCAGCATCTAAAGTGTCTCAGACAACAGTTGGCATTATTGCTGCTATCTTCTGTGCCGTGGTTTTTGTTGGAGTGGGTCTGCTGCGGTGTATTATGATTGGAGCATGTAATGTTTGCAATGCTCCAAACCCACCACAGGACAGGCAGGTTATGGGAACCAATGATTCCTACACATTTCGAGCAGATTTTCCTCCTTCCTACAGCACAGGTTAGTTTAAATAATAACAACGTAGACCTTCATTTATATGATTAAAATTTATGTGTGATCTGAGGCTAATTACTTGGAATCAAAGAGTTTCAATGTCCTATTCACCATATTCACCGAGACAATAATGCACCTTGTCTAACCCCTCCCCCCCCCAAAAAAAAAATATTTTGCACAACCATTGTCCCTGATTTCTCTAGGGACAACTGTAATATCAAAAAGAAACTGGAAACAATGGTTTTGGAAAATTTTGTGAGGTAAACAATGTGTGTTATGGTCTCGGTGAAAATGGTAAATGGAAAAAAAAGGAATTGGTGCAAATTATTGGGAGGTTCAAAGAGTGGTAGGTAATGTTTGAAGTGTAGCTGAGTGTTTGATTGGGAACGGGAAGTTGAATTACCAAGAGTTGTGAAAAATAAAGAATTCCATTCATCCATCTATTGTGTGAATTCCATCTCATTCATTGTCTTCTCTGTCATCTACTGAGGCCCTGCCAGGGTAAATTCCGACAAGCGACATGGCTCAAAAAGTAGCAACGGCGCGTAAAATGGAATTGCGACAAGAGACAACCTCCCTTCGCCAAATTGCGACAGTGACGGCAAAGCCGACAATAAGCGACTAGCATTTATAAACACCGACACGAGATGTTTTAAAATCAGACGGGCGACATGGGACCACCCCCTGGCAGGGCCTCTCTATTAGCTGAAGACTCCCATAAGTGGAGTTACATACATACATACATAAAACTTTATTTATACTTTTATACTACCACATGAGAAATTTCTGCAATTTGATTGGCTTAGAGCAGGGGTATTTCAGCTTAATTTGAAATACCTACATGTGAAAATTACAAAACCTTTGTTGGTAGTAGTATAAACAAATAATAGCATGATTTGTATGTGATATTTGGAATAAATACCACTCGTGATATTTCAAAATTGTGTCAAATTTCACTCGCCTAACGGCTCGTGAAATTATGTATAACAATTTTGAAATATCACTCGTGGTATTTATGCCAAATATCACTACAAATCATGCTATTACCTATACGAATTCCAGAGTAGCTAACAAGGTAATATCTTCGAGCTGACACTACATGAAAATAATATAGAGAGAGTGGAGTTCCTTGGTGCCATAATTTTACAAAACATGTCATAACCGTGAGTCCTGTTGAGAGTAGTCGCATTTTCTCTTCTGAAGTTTAATTCCATTTCAATGTAAGAATTTTTTAGGAGCATTAAAATGTTCATCTTAAGTTTTAGACTAATGTCACTTTTCTGATGCTTTAGTTTTAAGACACCCAGAGAGATTTCCTTCACCAGAGTCAAGCCCCCAGTTTAGGGAGCTGAGAAATGGAGAAACAGCTAGGGACTCTCATTCAGCAGCTCTGGGCCATGGTGCAACATTTGAACTACAGTCAAGCAGCAGTGAGAGTGATGATGATGACACCCCACCACCTCCCTACCCTGGGAATGTGCCTGAAGACCAGGCTGGTGTTAGCAGAGTGTCAAACTTGGTTAGGCCCACTATCGAAGATGGTACAAATGAACATAATGTCACTACTGTTCGTGAGATCCCTTCATTAGCTGTGATTATGGCAAATGAACAAATTCCTGCAGGAGACAGTCCTCAAGATCCACTAGCAGATTTGCCAATCCTATCAAGGCCCATTTATTCTTTTGATGCAGCTGACAGTATGAACAGGAATGAAGGAGTTGCACTTTCATCACAAACTTGTGGGTCTGGTAATGATGAACACATTCAATCAGCAGCTAGTGCTCAAGATCCATTGTTAGATCAACCTACTCTATCCAGAACCAGTCGTAATGATACAAACAACAGCTTAAGTAGAGCTGAAGAACTTGAGTTGTTGCAGACTCATGTATCACATGATAATAACACGGAAGAGTTTACAATTTAAGGAACAGAATAATACCTTAAAATACATTACACCAACAAGTTACCAGTACTTGTATGAGGATATGATGAATCCCGTGTAAATATGCAAAAGAATTGAATAGAAGTGAAGGTTCAACATGACACAGTAGTGTTGCCAGGAGGTGGCCCAAGCAGGAAGTTTTTGACTTGGTTGTTATTTAATTTAATGCAAAGCCTCTTAGGAGAAAAAGAACCTAATAACTGTGTGAGCACAGCAAAACTTTATAACAGGTTAATAATAGATTGTTAAAAACAGATATTTAAGCTATACAGACAACTCATGACCATAATGAGTTCCTGTCACTACATACAAATCATGTACACAAGGTTCTAAACCTGTGACAGCAGACAGGCATTTTTATGTGCAAGCAAACTTCTATGAAATGATTTAGGAACCCTTAATTACTAAATAAATCTAATAGATCTTTGCCTGCTGATTTGCATGCTTGCAGTCAGAGATTATTCAATATATAAAAAACAATTTTTTTTGATGAAAAAATTAGGTCCATATTTTTATGTGAGCTCATATGATTTGTCAACTGTAATCGGTGATTGTGGTTCTTGTGCAAAAAGTAACTGAAGAAAGACATCAAAAGATGAATTTTTAAGTCGGATAAAAGAATCATGTTTCATTTTTAAGCAATCCACAGTTTTCTTGGCCAGAATTACCGAAAAACAAATTTTGGAAAAAATAAGACCTAACCGCATTAAAATGCACATGTTATTTTTAACCTGTCATGTACATAATAGCCAGTCAATGTTGACAACTGTAGCTGCTTAAGTTAACAGTTCTTTATCCATAGGATTAAGGAATAATTTAATCTTCTGTCAAAATATTGACCTTGTGACTTTTAAAAAGTGGAACAAGATATTATTATTGTATAAACTAGGTATATTTATTTTCCAATATGACATTCATAATACAGGCAAACCTGTATATAATGGCCCTGTATATAGTGGTTACCCTGTACGTAGCAGTCATCCTGCATATAACGGTCACCTTGCCATTTCCCAAGGATGGCCATTGTACACAGGTTTGACTGTATCATTTTACGTGAAATTAAATGACAATAAACAGTGTCCTCTACAGAAATAGAAATTTACAGAAATAGAACTTTTATACATAGCCCTAGAAATTATATAGATGAAGTACTACAAGCTCTCTTTAATATTTATAGTTTACTCAAGCAAAAAATAAAATCGTGTAATGCTAAAGAAAAGGTGAAGACAACAAGAACAGTAAAACACAACAACAATAGGTCTAATAGAGAGAAGTCGTTACATCATGTTGCCTTGGTTGCCATGGTTTCTGGATCTCAACAAACCATGGTCCTGCAGATATGAAAGAAAACAGCGAAAAGGTTGAAATGTATGACTTTCCTGTGCATGATTACACTCAGGAACAAAACAGTAGCCCATACCCTACTTCTATCTTCGACAATGCAAATGGCCTGTCAAGAAAGATTGTCGTGACCCAGAAATTTTGCTGCCATGGTAACCTGACGTCACACTTCTCCTCCATTTGCAAAACAACAAATTTGCATGTGTGGCACACTTTTTTGTACATTTCTTTGCCATTGTTTTGCACAACGTGACACTTTACAGCAGCAGTGAGAAAATGAGAAATGCTCGTGGCCACCAGGGTAGACTGTGCAGCAGGTGCTTGAAAGTAACAGGTACAAGGAAGAACCGGGAGCACGCCGTGTTCTTTCTTGCACCCATTTCTTCCAAGCGGGCTACCTTGGTGTCCACTTGTCTAGCATAGCCTGCATGGCAGGTGTAGAAAGGGGTAGGGGATTGAGAGAAAAAGGGAGGGGGATTGCAGTCTACCACTAGCACTTCTCACTGCTGCTATAAAATTTTCATTTTTTGCTCTAGCTCCTTCTCTGTTTTTCACGTTAAAGTCACCTTTTAGTTTTTTTCTTCTCTCTAAAAGGCCGGGTGGCCATGCAAATTACCGCCGAAATGCGCGGGGTGCTTTAAATGCAAAATTTCACCCTAGCTTACATGAAGGGGTGGATGTACATACGGACGATTACGGACGCTATAAGGTTTTGTTATTATTTGTGTTTTTTATGCTTCAGTAATTTATTTTCCATGTTCTAAAAATATGCTTTTCTTGCATGAAATGCAAACAATAAATATTAGTATTATTATTTTTACTCTTCATTTAATTCGGTACACAGTTTTGAATAGAATATTACTTTTGAATATTACTTTTAATTACGTTCCTTTAGTTTATATAATGAAATACTGAGTATTGTTTAAAGGGTGACATCATTATCGTATAAAGTATACACGTTGTACCCCTAAAAATAATTTGTCATATTACACCCCTACCTACTTTCCTCTGTCCCAAAGGTGGCCGTTGTGGAGAGGTTCAACTGTAATTTGCATTCCTTAAAAAAATTTCCTTTGTGACGGCATATAATTTACAGGCACTGAAGGAAAACGTTTATAATATTGTCGATGTTTGGATTAAATCAGCAGGTTTCTTAAGACCCAATCATGTCGAGAGAATGATTTGATCAACAAAACTTGTATATAATTTGCTGAATTGAAATAACAGGCTGTTTAGCGATTGTTTCCAAGTCTTGTCACCCAAACATGCCACATTTCCAAACCCACCTTGGAAACTTTTTCCGTTTGTAATTAATTTTACCCAACGATTTAGCAAGGACAAAACTTTTAGCATTGGAAATGGCATTTTCAAATACCGTATTTCCTCGAATAACCATCCACGACTTCAGATAACATACAAATTTTCTGCAACCATTTTCTTTGTTCCAGAATATACATGATCGATGAACAGGATGAGTCAAAGGTGGATTAACAATAATTATTAGATGAAACACAATATGGAAAAAAATCCTTTGGAACACAGGGAACAGTTGCCAAAAAACTCCCTGTTTTTGCAGGTACACCTTCCATCTTTAAATCTCTTAGACTTACACAAATTTATCTTTATGGTAAAACCATCATAACACATGTATTACACATAGACTAAACTTTATGATGATATTTTTTGGGGGGTGATCAGAAAAAATATCACATGACAATGACGTCACAATAATTTTGGCTCTAAATCAATTTGCAGCCCTTATCAGCATTTTCTTTAGAAATGCTTGACGCTACCTATACTTTGGATGCTTGTCTTCTGTAGTGTGAGGTTTCACAAAAATCTATAAGAGGAATTTCAAAAAAGTCTAAGAGATTCAAAGATGGAAGGTGTACCAACAAAAGTAATGGGTCGAGCCACCTTCATCTTAAGTTACTTTTAAAAGCAACCTGGCCTGAATTTCACCCCCCTCCCATAAACAGAGGAGGTGGCTGATTTAACCTTTGTAGAAATATATTTTTAGAAATCACAATCACTCAAGCATCTTACAACTAATTTTATTTTTAAATTTTATCTGTTAGAATTTAAATAACACTTTCTTGTAGTAATTCGTGTAAATCTTTTCATAATTAAGATCATCTTAGCACCTCATTTTTGTTGTTTTCAACACTCTGGACACAATTTTTCATCCTCAGGCTCTCTCCTTCTACTGAGAAAAGGAGACATTAAAATGTGAGTTCAAGCCGTACTCACGATTTTTTTGGGCCTTGGTTGTCATGTTGGAGAGAGTGTCTTATCTTTCTCAAATATACAGTCATGAAAAGTAGGAACTTTCAAAAGATCTATCCAGAGGAAAGAACAACTTCTTTTCCCAACATTTTATCCCCTGAGTAGTGATTATCTGGTGGATGGCATTATCCAGCTTTTGAACAACCGGTGGCTGGTCTTTTGGTGTAAAGACAGACTTTTAAAATGAGCTAGTCCTCAAGCAGTTTTGAGCAGTGCTACAAATAATGATGTAACACATAATACTATAGGAGGTACAATCTTAATGCCTTAATAATATTATTAATTTTAATTCTATATCCTTGTCCCAGGGTATCATAGAAATAGCAAGGTGAGGGATTTTTTAAAAATTATTTTATATTCTGAGAGTTGGCCATTGTAGGGGGCTTGTTTCCATGACAACATGATCACTGTTGTGGAGGTTTGGCACTGCATTAATGTTCTGAGCCTGCAACTTTAGCTGTCAGTTGTCTCTCTAGTTCAAGTTGTTTTTCATGAGCTTCTGCTTTACTGCGTTCCTCTTTCTCTTTCTGTAACTTGAGTTTCATTGCTCTCTTCTAAAATGTTCAATATTAAAGTACAGATGTAAGAATTTGTCTTACCAACTGGGAAGACACGATTGGTAATTTTACTTCATAAAAATTATAATTATCCATGTTTCACTTTCAATACAGTAATGAAAATATTTTTGTAGCAGTACTTAGGATGATCCTTTATTATAAAAACACCAATGAAATACCAGGTGAGCTTTCGCGCGAAAACTTGATATCTTCACATGTGAAAAATAACATGTTATCTTCACATGTGAAAATATCACCGTTGCTATGGCTTCATAATAAAGTGTGCCCTTCACACCAAAAAACTATTAAAGTGGAATGGTTTGGTAGTTCATTGGTGTTTATATAAGAAAGAACATTACAGGGCTGCTTGGAGATACAACATTTCTCTTCTCGTGTTGAAAAAACATTTCACTCGTTTGCTGCACTCACTCATGAAATATTTTTCAACACTCAAAGAGAAATTTTTTATCTCCATGCAGCCATGTAATATCCTCTACTTATTTTGTTTTCCTTGGGTTTCCAAAGAGTAGGTACCTAATTATGTAACACTGCACACATTATGTGTCAAAGCTGATGAATTGTTTAGCTAGTAAGCTAGCTATTAAACTCCTGGTTAACTTAATACAAAAATGACTATATAATTCAGCTCACCTGAAGTCTTCCTACTCTATCTTCAACAGAACTCATATCCTGCTTGATTTTCATGAGCTTTATATGGTATGTGCGGACATATGACAGCTGAAAAAAGGAGTGGAAATAATTTAAATTTTATATCACATTGCACACTTAGTAAAGTAACAACCATCTATCTTTTTGTCATATTGGTCTCTGGAGTTGAAACTTCCTCACAATACAAAGTATTTCAGGTGTGGTACATTATTTTCCTTAAGTCACTTTAACAAACCTTGTTTTGTTTAAACGTAATAAAATTATTTGTTTTAAAAACAGCATTTTCTATCAGGGTATCTTCTCCAGTATGGTTTGGGAATTTTTGGTGAGAAACAACAAATGGCTTTTCTTAAAGTTTTTTTACTTTTCTATATTAGGCACTCCACTTGGGCTAAAAATGAAGAAATCTTCTGTTCCCTACCAGTACCAATACAAACACACTTAATTAAACTTATTATTATTTGAATACATTTTCAAATTATTCTTAACTCAAATTTGACCTGTAACATATAATTATGTTTATCAAAGAAGCTCAAACATCATTATAACACAATGTGAAAAAAGAATCAATACAAAAAAAGCTCTTACATAGCGGATCAGATTTAAATGTTACAAGCCAAAAATAAATTAAAGTTAAAACATTTTAACCTTGGTTAATTCTCTTTGACTCCTAGCATAATTAATTTTATCAACACAGCATTAATGGTCATGTTTTCTTACCATCAAAGCAAGATTTCTGGCTGATATACAGTCAACAAACTTGTCATTTTCCTGTTGCATAGTTTCAATCAAAATGCCTTGATTTTGCCTGAAAAGTTTATACAGAAGACATAAAACATCACCATAATGTTCAACTACATGTAAGAGTTGGAGAATTTTAGGCATCAATTTCAGACTATTTTGGCATCAAGCAAGTTATACAAAGAATGGTTTTTGAATAAGTAATGTGAAAATGAGCAAATTTTTCCAAGGACACAGTCTGAGGAATGATGGCTTTTTGAAGTTCAGAGATGTTTAATTTGTCTATGCTAATGCCCTGTTTTATTTCTTTAGTACTTTGTTCAAATAAATGAGACAGTTTTTAACTTAAAAATCATGACCTGTAATATGGACACTTTCTATTTCCTCCTCATGATCAGTGTCATCATTAATGGGGTTTGACTGTAATCTTTGTCAGTGACAAATATATATCAAGTGCCAAAATGCTGCAGAAACAGTGCTATGAAACAAAATATTTTTGAACTTTGCAGGGAAATGGGCTTAATTCCAAAAAAAGCAAAAAGTTTTTTTATCTCTAAGATTTGGTAACTCACACAGGAGACCAGAAGATTTCGCTGTACCTGGGAGGGTTGGCATATATGACCTCTGCCAAAAAGTTCCCAGTTGACAGTCAGCTTTATTCAATAATTGTCAATTATGTATCGGTCAAATCGAAGCTTCAACATCGCTCCTGGGCATTTGACATCTTTGCTGTCCCAGAGGGTGGGGAATTTGAACCACAGCCTTGATTTCATGTGACATGTCTCGGTGCTTCACACGAGGCTGGTGGACTTTGGAATGATTTCAGAGAGAAATTTGTGGCTTCATGGCCAAGTGGCTGCAAAGCAACAGTCCACACGAGCTTTGTGCCATGTTCAAAGGTATTTAAATTCTTTTTTATGATTCATGCTTTGAATATATAAATATGTTTTAAGCTGTGTTACAATAAAATACAGTACCGGCGATTTGTTACTTGCCACATGTAATGTTTATTAATAAAAAATTTAAAAGGCATGCAATGATCATCAGTGAAAAGGTCACGAATGTATGGATTTGTCGTAATTGAAGTAGGTGGAATGTTTAGAAAGCTCTATGTTGCATGACACGCGAAGAAAAGCTGTGCATTCAGTGTGGTATATGTTTCCACTGCTTTGCACAAGAGCTTTGTTCGTATTATGAAATATGGTAACTTTTAAAATTTCCTGAGGTGGGGGCATTTGATCACCTAAAATGGACCTGTATGATGGGGCATTTGAACGGCTTTTTGGCTTGGGGAGGGGGAAATTGGAAATATAATTTTCAAATAAGTAAAATGCCCGGGGGATTACCCGGGGGGATGTGGATGGTTCGATTTGACTGATACATTACAATGTGGCCAAGTATTCCTTAATCCAATATGGGTACCATAAGTACAGAAAGCAGTTTTTATATAACCCCTACCACAATCACCATGCCTCAAGATGAATTTCCACAAAAACTGACAAAAAACAATGGAATAAACGCACGCAGTATGATGTGATGCATTTTAAGTGAACTAAAGCTAAAAGTACTTGAGCTAACAAGAAACAACAAAGCTTATACAATTAATATAGTGTGAACCGACTTGCTCACGTTAATTCGCCCAGACGTCCTTGAAGGCTCTCCATATTCGGAACAAATGATTGCATGAAACCTTCGGTAAGAATTTCTGTAATATCTGCACTTTCCTTGCTTTCTGTACTACTGTCCGCGTCGTCAACAGCTGTTTCGTTACTCATTTCGAACGAGGTTTCGCCAGCAGGGAACTAAACTTTTTCCAACTTACACGTCCTCTCACATCCAAAATCGATAACAGTGCATACTCGGAAACGAATTCTACACGAGACGGTATCGACATGTATCGGTAAATCCGAACTTTTCCTAAAAAGGGGTGTTTACCATAATCCGCTGACCATCTGTAAAGGTGCGAAATTTCGAAATCGTGACTTTGCCTGAATATTTTGAGGAGAGAGAGAGGAGGGATGGGAACCGGCGACCGCTTCACGCGGTAGTTGTGAATATGATCACGTCTTGTGGCACTATTCTATGGCTTTGGAAAATTTTCTCTTCTTTGGATTTATAGCATCATGTCCGAACATTCTCCTTTCGCGGAGTGTGGAGATTTAAGGCCCCGCCAAGGGTCATTTCTAGCCAGGAAAAAAACTTGGAAAGATCTACAAATTGCCGTGAAACAGACCAAGTCCGTTCAACAGAACCTTGTAAACCGAGTGCCTCATTCATTCACGTTTTGCGATAACAAGCTTTATTTTCTCGCTGTTCCTTTTGGGAGTCGCGAGAACACAGTTCATTATGTGGATCTTCCATCTGAACACCTAAACAAAGAAAAGTCAAACGATTTTATGCCGCTCTCGTGGAAACCTCTTCTAGACTCCTTTAGAATAAGTCGTTCGTTTTCGGGATATTCGAGAGAAGAACAGCTACTCCGAGAAAGAAAACGTTTAGGTGCATTTGGTATCACTTCGTACGATTTCGACGCAACTTCAAGGCGGTTTATGTTTGCGGCGTCCAGTAGTTTGTATACGTGCACAGATTGGCGAATCGATGAAGAGGTAAGAAACCACCAGCTAATCACAGTAAGGAGCTTTTAAAGCAAAAATGAGAGTGAGATGTGTCCGTGATTGAGATGGCGTGAAACATACAGTTACACCGTGTCAACTGCTAATTGAATTACAGTTAACTGTTGGGATGATTATTATCTTATCATCATTTGTCATTGGCTAATGAGAAGCAATTGAACCTGTCTAGTTTCATCGTAAACCAATTTAATTTGTTGAAGCTGTTGTT
This sequence comes from Porites rus, assembly GCA_964035705.1. NCBI lineage: Eukaryota > Metazoa > Cnidaria > Anthozoa > Scleractinia > Poritidae > Porites > Porites rus. The sequence goes on along the minus strand of OZ037996.1, from coordinate 46,424,829 downwards.
TGTATTTTTTGTCAGTGATCTTCATTATTCTGTTGGTTGGTTTTCTATCTAAAAGAGTCCATTGATCTTTTTACATTCATTATGCCTTGCAATGCACCTATCAATGTTAATCTGGAGCGGGGGAGCGGGGGTGGGGAGGGCAAAGGCCAGGGATTTAAACTTGAAGCAATTTTTTGGGTCAAATGCCCTACCCAAGGGACATCATATTTGGTCAAAAGCGGACGAATTCCCCACCACTCCAACCAAGACTAGAGGTCAAATGGGTTTCATTGAAATAAGCAGCATACATGTACCAACATTCTGAAAAGGCCTCATTCATTTATTGTAACAATATTATTGTCTTTAAATAAACAGGCTCAATAGTTTTGTCAACTTACTTTTATAGAAGTACAACAGAATGCAATCTTTCTTAACCTTATGCAGCAAGACCTCTAAAACTGTATGGCACGATGTTTTCCATTTTATTAGCCCCAAATATAACTAGCCAATACACTTTGCTGCATTGTGAACTTTAGTAACTGTGAAACCAGTGGTAGAGTTTTGTTTTTCACAGCCTTTCAACTTTTCCTTTGCATAGTTGGATGTATTGATTTGAATCGGAATAGACAGGATAAAAATAGATATCTTGTCACGTTCTAATCAGCTGCTATCTTGCACATGTGTATAAAATGTACTCGCAGATCCTTGTGAGAACAATGGCCGCCATCTTTGGTTACCCAATACCCCTGATAATGCAACTGGTAACTGTTTGGTAACCAGGTCTTCCCAAGATCGTGTCAACAATCAGAGGAAATTCAAAAGTCTCCACCCTTAGGACTTGGTGATGATCAAAAGTTCCCACCACAGGCCGACTTTCTTTATCAAATCTTCGCCCTTCACTCGACGCCCCCCCCCCCCCCCCTCCAGATTAAACATTGTTCAGTGCATAAGCTGCCCATAGGTTTTTACAGGGTTCGCACAGTCTTGAAAAGTCCTTGAATTTTAGAGTAAATCCTTGAAAAGTCCTTGAATGCCAAAAATCCTTGAAAAGTCCTTGAATTCCACGATAAGGTCTTGAAAAGTCCTTGAATTTTCGCCAACATAGACTCTGAAGAGTACCAGGAAAGTTGTATCGTGAAGATTAGGGTGTTCTTTCGTTTTAATTTTGTAAAAAAAAAAAAATCTTTTGTGACACAGTCCAATTCCCTCAGGAGAACATCTAAAGAAAAGGCAAAGGAACTTAAGACCCTGGATAGCAAGTTGGAAGAGAAGCTTCAGGCATTAAAAAACTGTTAATTTGAAAGGTACAGAACGCTTTATTTTGTTAAACGAGTAACATGACATTCCATGAAGGGTCCTTGAAAAAAAATTTTGGTCCTTGAAAAGTCCTTGAAAAGTCCTTGAAAAAAGATTTCAATTTGCTGTGCGAACCCTGTTTTAGTTATTCAGCTGTTACCAGAAAGTTGAAGAAATTCATTAACCACATTCCCAGCTTTAACCTTCATCTAATAATTTATTGCGCAAGCTTTGTGACAAAAGTGAAGAGAAAAAATTCACTAAAAATCACAAATTCATTGTTTGAATAAATTGTCAAAATAATTATTACCATTGCAGGGTCATACATATGATCTTGTCTCACATATTTAAATAACAGTATTTAAAGTCTCCATGTTGGACTGCAGAACTGAAGGGATGCATATAAATCGAGCCTTGTTTTTTATCTTGGTGACCACTACCAACTTAACTGTTTGTTTCTAAATTTGTCAGAAACAGCTGTGATGTACAAGTCTTACACGTCATCACCTCATGCAATCCAGGTATAAGGTAGACTTAACAAGGTCTGCCATCTGTAAAATCCCCTGCGATATGTGTGTGTCATGCACCCACAGATCAAAATATCAGTCACTTTTGACAGGACAATTTCACACACTTTTGGATTAATGTCTTGTTCAGTATAAACCTTTACCATAAAAAAGAATTCAATTTCCATCCCAAATATTCTAGTGAATGGCAGTAAATGTCTTGTTTGAGTCCTAAGTATTAAACTTAGATGTGGTGTTTCAGTTCAAGGAACAGGACACCAACTTGTGGTTGTATGGTGTGACACATTTTAGTAATGTATTAACATTCACATGAGTTCTCATCTGTCATGGTTTGGGTACATTCTACTACCTTTGGAAATCACAGGAGTCTTTGTTTATGTTCAGAAGTTGTCAGAATGTCTTTGGCACTGTTTGGAAGTCGTCAGATTTTTTCAGAAATTTAGGTATAAAAGTAGCATACCTTTGATTTTGGAAAAGTCGGCAGGTATACTATCATTAATGGTTTCTGCCCATTTAAACAGTCCCTGTCTCTTCCGTTTTGTTGAGGATCAACTAACATATAAGCTGACAGAATTTGTGAATCACAGCTACCATGGTGATGCCAGTTCCAGATCCAAGCTAATATCCTGGAAAATTAAGGAGCTTGAATCTCTGACTCAGTTTCTAAACCAGTGCTGTGAGTCCAGTGGAGTTAATTTTGTTATTATTCATAAAATTTATAAAACTTATTTTTTATACATTTAATGTATTATATTTTTTGTAGGATGAAAACAGACTGCCAATTCTCCCAGAAGAGCTTCATTCACAGACCCCAGAAACAAAGATGGATGCTAAACTTTGTCCTTGTGATCCCAACTTAGTGGCTTTTATTCATCGTAATGACATTTGGATCCATAACATTATTACAGAGGAGGAGAGAAGACTGACGTACACAAATCAAGGCTCACCCAGTCATATGGAAGAGCCTGTATCGGCTGGTGTAGCATCTTTTATTGTTCAAGAAGAATTTGATAGATATACAGGATACTGGTGGCAACCAAACTTTAGCACTGACGAGAGTATGTACTACCTTATTAAAGCTCATTAAATCTTCATGGAAAAGTATAAATCAGTTATTTAAGATGCTTCAATTTTATCCATATTATTTAATGCTTAAGCATAAATTTCCAGTCATAGGGTAACACAAAATTTGAGTTTGAGTTTATTGGAGTAAAGCATGTGGTTGATGACGAGTGTTGTTGACTCAATTGGTCTTTTGCTTTTAAATTGACTTATCGATCATTCACTGACTAATCACAGCTGACTGGTTAGTTTGCACACTAAATGACTGGCTAGCCAATTCATGAGTTGATACAAGAAAGTCAGAAAAGAGGTTCTGAAGCTGACATTTTGGGTGCTAACCCTCTGCCCAAGCAGACAGTCCATTCTGAATGGCTCTAGTAAAAGGCTAGTGCTTAACAAATTGACTTCATCACCTCAGTTGATGAAACCGAATTTTGGTATTTCTCTTCCCACCAACACAGCACCAAAGTTTCTTTTACAGTCAAGCGAAGTCAAGCATACCCCGCAAGATTCCATTAATGAATTTACTATTCCAAAGTTGAATCCGTTGGTAGTTGTAGATTTCAGTTTCATCTCAGCATTACTGCATACGTAATGAGCAGTGAATTCACATGCGAGGTAGTTATGAGAGTTCTGCCAGCTGAGTTTTCTTGAATTTGATGTAAATGTCTGAAAAAAGAAATTTTATCTAGTCAAAGATTTTTCAATCTGACCCAATACAGAGGAGTTATCTTGAAAAAATCACCGCTCATTACACGTGCAGGAATGCAGATTTAAATCACTTATTATTATTATTATTAATTTGAGACTAGTTGCAGCAATGGCTAACATATGCATTTTTCAAAAAATCGATTCATTAGTGCAAACTTGGCGTGTGCGTTTAGCTTGGCTTGACTGCAAAGCTAACTTCTTCTTTCATTGGCCAACTGATTGACTAATTGATTTGTTCACTAGCTGACAGTTCTGACAAAAGTGACTGGTCAGATGGCTTCAAAATAAATCAATTTGATTTAAACAGGTGATTGATATAAGCCTGGATACTCTTAATGTTAATTTTTTCTTTTCCAAGTACTAGTAGTTTTATCTTTCATTGACTTATATAATTTTTAATGATTTGTTAATAGGTTTGACAAGGACCTATAGAATTTTGTTTGAAGAGGTAAGCCTAGCAAAATGTAGACTTGTATAACTAAGCTTCCTTCTTTGGTAGAGAATCAGTGTCAGAACCAGTAAATATGAAAGTGCATAAGTTGAGAGATATGATTTTATAAACTATTCCTAATATGAAATCAGAAAAACTTTGCACTGTTTTGCTGACCATTCACAAGTTCTTTTGACATTTAAACACAATCTGCTGAACTCAAAACTCTCAGCAACAGCAGGAACATGTTATAAATAAAAATAACAATAATAGAATGAATGATTTTTAGTCAGGGTGGCCTCTGCAGCATAAAATGCTGATATCATAGAGGGCCCTGGAAAAAAATTAGAACAACTAGCCTGAATAACAGCAACTAAAAATACAAAAAAAATACAAAAGTTAAAATACATTAATAAAAAAAGCCATTTAAAAAAGCTAAAATACAAGAATTAAAATACACTTAAAAACTTTAAAAGTATTTTGCTTGTGATGTAAAGAATTCAAAAATACAAGTTTTAAAAAGTGACAACTGACACATTGTTATGCACAGGAATGAAGAAAAAGCTACTAAAATGCCTGAAAAATCAGTTTTTTCGTTACATTTATCAGGTGGATGAAAGTGCTGTAGAGGTTCTTCATATTGTCTCTGGCCCTGACAGTATGGCACGTAACAGTCATGTGGATAGCTATAGGTACCCTAAAGCAGGTATTGATTGCTTCTCTGATCTTTCATAACAGTTTCTCAACAACCCACGTAGCATAAATAGAACATTATATGTATACTACCTGCAGTAATATACCATAAAGTTCCCAAAGTAACCACCCTTGAAAGTAGCAACAAACTTTCACACTGTGTTAACAAATGCCAAAAGTAGCGACCCTCCGAAAATAACGACCTTCCAAAAGTAGCGACTTCAAAAGTGATTTCCCTTCTTGCTAGAAATGAAAAAAATTACAGTTACAACAAACTTTACCAAACTTATCCGATATTTATTTTTTAATGGTTATAATAATCTTTGACATAATTTCCTTTACATAATGTAACTCAAAAGGTACATTACATTTTTTTTTTAAAAAAAAGTCTTCCTTTCGTCTGTGAGTACCTACACCATAATCAAACATAATTCTTTTGAATGTTTATACTTATTTGAGTTTGAGTGGGAGGGGGAAGGGGGTGGGCGCTTATTCGAGGCCGGGTGCTCATGAACTTTTTCTGCGTTTAGGGTGGGCAATTATTCGAGCTGGGGGTTTATTCAAATAAATATGGTATGCCACTTATGCTTTTATGTAATGTTTATGGTGTAGTTATTACTTTGCAGGTTCTACCAATGCCAGATCCAAGCTCAAAATCATACAGTTTAGTATAGATACAAGTGGAAGGGTAAGTTCATTAGCTTAGTCTGTCATCAATTCAGTACAGAACTCTTACTTAAACAAGTTTGAGGTCCCTAGTGTAAGTTACAGACCAAGTTTTTTACTATTGATTTACTGCTCAAGTGTGCAGCACATAGGCCATATATTAAGGATCTGAAACTTAATGTACAGACAGAGAAAACTAGGTACTATATAGATGTATATTACCTTATTGGTAGTATATTTTGTGCTTTTGGCAAGACAGTATTTTGCAGGATTTTATTTTTGCTATTTCATTAGGCAAATATGGAAAATTAAAGGGTATTAAATTTCAGAAAGCATTCTCAACTTGATTTTAGTTTTGAATCTTCTGAACTTTTTGAAAGATCAAGATAAAATGAAACAAGCAAAACACATATTAATGTTATTTCACAACAGAACACGTTGTCCAGAGTGAGAGAAAAAGTTGCTTATCCACTTGTCCTTTGGACAAGCACTACATTAAATTTAGTTGTCCGAAACCCAAGAGTTCTTGTCCAAAAAGTTTTGCTCAAAACTCGGGTATTTATTGATCTTCTCTTGATTGACTTAATTCTTTGCTGGCATCCAAGATTTTTTCTTTTCTCGGTTGCTTTGAAAGAAAAACTAATAGTGAAGACTGTAATTTTCGGACTTTTTGTGATTCCTCCATTATCGACTTGAATTTTTAGCATGGGAATGAGTTATGTCTTAACAGAAGTAATTCTAAGGTAGTTTGAATTTGTATAGCACACTCAGGTAATACTTCTTTGTGTATTCTTTGTCACATCCTTTAGATTTGTGATCATGTGACTGAATATCAAATGAGAGTGCCCCTGTCAGAATCATTTCCATTTATGGAATATCTTGTGAGATGTGGTTGGCTGCCAGATGGGGAAAGGTATACTGAGCTTCACTGTTATCACTCATTTCCCTGTAAAGGGATAGGGTGCCAGTTTTTTAAAATTCTCAGTCTAGCCTTTCAGGCAGAGGCCATATTGTAAAATCAAAATCTTTGGAACAATATTATTTGTGGTTTAATGATAATATAATAATAATAATAATAATAATAATAATAATAATAATAATAATAATAATAACAATAATAATAATTATAATAGTGAAATTCTTCTAGAGCACAGTTCCATAATCTCAGCATGGTTTACAAACGTAAGAAATAAAATATAAGAAATATAATTAAAGAAACTAATTTGTAATTGATTTAATAAAAATGTTTTGAGCTTTCTTGTAAAGAGAAAAAAATGTTTGGGCGTTTTTAATTTCTGCTGGTAAGGAATTTCAAAGAGTAGGTGCAGCTACAGAGAAATAGTGGCACCATATGCCAGTGTCTGATGATGATTAGGTACTACCAATGACAGACCCCTGGAAGCAGAACAAAGATTTCAGTTGGGGGTGATGAACCTGTGCTAGATCACAAATGTAGGACAGGGCCATTCCATTCATTGCTTTGTAGGTTTTGGTTAGAATCTTAAATTCAATCCTATTGGTAACAGGGAGCCAATGTAGGTTACGCAATACCAGAGAAATGTGCTGAAATTTTTTAGTCTTTTTAGTAATTCCGTATGGCCTAACCCCATAACAGTCCATTTCTTTTATTGACTTGGAGTTTTGTTGCCGGCAGCATTAGTTTCAAAACCATTTAAACTGTTTTGTTTTGCTTGATTCTCAGTGTGTATGCTGAGATCCTTGATAGAAATCAACAGCATCTTGTGTTGGTTCAAATCCCTGTGGCATTCTTTGTTCCTGTCAATCTTCCAGCCAATCAGCTCCTTACAATCACAGAAGGCAGCCCGATGATTGAGGTCTTAGCTGAAGAATCAAATGATATATGGATAAATGTGAGTATTTGAAGACCTACATGGTCACATGCAATGTGAAGATTAGCCTACTACACAAGTCAAGCACCATGTAAATCAAACCAATAGTTGGTTTGCAAGTATTATAGACTGAATTGAATTGATACAGCACATGAGGCTTGTGCCATGTAGGATGCATGCCTGCTTATCTTGAAAATTTATGTTTGTTTTGTCAACTCTTTTCTTAAAGAAGTACATAGCTAGAGCAGTGTAGGTAGATTGGGGGGGGGGGGGGGGTTATTGAAGGTTATAAGTATGCTTAAACTTTTCATTATAGGTGGCAGACATTATTCACTTTTTGCACAAAAGTGATTCAAGATTGCAATTTATCTGGTCAAGCGAGATATCAGGATTTCGTCATCTTTACCTGGCAACTGCAAACAGTAACCACACCCTCACACGAAGGAGAGCTGGAAGCTTTATTGCTGAGTGCTGTATTCATTATCCTCTTGTAACACAGCAGCAGTTAACAGATGGAGACTGGGAAGTGGATGGTAAAGAGGCAAGTAAATGTTATTTTTCATTCGTGATTTTTTTTATCATCATTGCGAAGTACTGCTGTTCTAGCATGAAATAGACAGGAGTAAAACATTTAGGTCATACATACTTTTGATACAACGTCTTTATGCATAAGTGCAGTGTGTCTGTAGGCCACTAAAATCTTTCAACTTGAAGTTTTTATGCAGTGAGGTTCTCTTATTATTATTGTATTACAATTATTTACACTCATTTACACTCATTAATGTAAGAGAAAATTTATATTGTAATTTCTTCTTAGATTTGGGTTGATGAAAATCGTCAACTTATTTACTTTATGGCCACGAAAGACACGCCACTGGAGCAACATCTGTAAGTAACCTGATTGTCGTCTATTCTAGCTGTTAATGCAGTCCAAGCCCCTCTCCAAACCTTGTTAATACAACTGGATTCTCATGGACAGACCATGGGTCTACAGTTTATGCTGCCATGAGAATAATTTGGTCACACTGTACTAAATTAGTCTCACTGCACATTGCAGATTCTCTTTCCTTGGATTCTTTAATGCCAATAATTTTTAACTCTTAACTCAAAACAGATATTACTAGGTATACCTATCGATAGAGTGCCAACGAGCAAATCATGCTTATTTTGCTTAGGAATAAAATTCCTTTTTTTTCCCATTTGACCGTTTCTTGGTCCCTTCCTGTTGCAAGGATTATTTTCTTGAAAAGTTCTCAGATTCAGTCTGGTGGCTTTACAAACCTGTTATGTAAAAGTGTGAAGTGCCTTCAAAGAATGAAGTCAGCTTTCCAGAGGAAGCGATCGGGAATATTTAATATTAAGTCCATCTACAAATCTACTGTCGGTTCGGTTTCACATTGTTGATAAATATTTGCACAGTTTAATCATTTAAACCTCCTTTCAAATTTCCCGAGGCTTTTTGTTACCGGATTGAAACTTAGAATGATTCGCTGGGCCATCTGAAATGTTTCCAAGGACATGCGATGTACGGCACGTCGGTATTTAATTTTAGTTCATTATTTTTATAAATCCTGAACTCGGCCAGGTTTCGAAAAAACTGGCGTTGTTTTCTTTTCCTTTGTTGTTCGCTTAGGCTTGTAATTCGTTTTTGTTCTCATTGTTTTTGTTCGCTGGTTAGATTTTTTCCCCAACACCAGATTTCCCAACAGAAGCGACTGCATTCTTCGTGTCAAGCTTTCCTTATCTCCTCGTGTAATCTGATCCTTTTTAGTGGTGAGAATATTGCTTGCTGCACATAGAACACTTTTGCTATTTTACAAACTTCTCTTCGTTAAAACTTAACGTTATGGCCCCTAAAAGTAATAGAATATATCAAGTGCTCATATCTCTTGACTGCGGTGGCCGGGTTTGACGAAAAAATTTAGGTAAATAAACACAGGAAGTCATGACGGCGGGAAGTGTGTGAAATTTTGTTTGTTATTCAACTTGAGCCCGTGCGCCGGGTACTGCCTTTTGATTGGTTCACAACTGACCACTTGGTCTCAGGGGAATCTACATTACATTGGGTTACACTTTTTTCAGCTCGATCGAGAATTTTTCTGCCTATTGCCCAGTCTTACGCGGCTCTATTCTGCTGCCGCCTCGCCATCCGAGCGTCTTCGCTCGGATGGCTCGTTGGCAATAATTTAAAGAAATACTTTTTTGTGTATTAGGTATGTAGTATCTTATGCAGAGCACAACTATGGAGAACCTCAGCGGCTTACACAAGGTGGCTACTCACATGCAGTCACTCTAAATGAGGTAAAGAAATAAATACAGATGACACAACTACCAGTAAAGCTTCCAGGAGGTATTCTGAGAAAGCAGAAAGTCAAGACAAAGAAGTCTCTCTGCCTTTGTAAACGATCATTATTCATTTCCGATATATTAAAATTCTTACTTGGATCTGAGGCTTGGGGGAATAAAACAAAAGAAATCATCTTGAAGCAATGAATAATACATTTCTTTTGCTTTATTCCCCCAAGCCTCAGAGCTAAGTATGAATTTAAATATATTGAAAATGGTCTATTAGGGGGTGTTTTGGTGAAAGCACCTGCCTCCCAACAGTGTGGCTGGGGTTCAAATCCCAGCATCAATGCCAATATGTGGGTTGAGTATTTTTGGGTTTTCTCCCCTGCTCCAAGAGGTTTTTCTATGGGTTCTCCACTTTTCCCCTCTCCAAGACTTCCAAATTCCATTTATTCTGGAATGCATAGCTACATTTTAAATTGCCTGCGTGCAGACGTCTCCTATTTCTTTTGTTGCATGCGGAAAAGGGACGTCTGCGTAACGCCGTCGCTAATCGTGTTCCAGCGTCCTGCTGGGTTCCCAAGATCTTGGGAACACGCTGCGATAGGCTGACACACAGTGGGCATTGTTTGACTTAACGCTGATTGGTTGTTATCGAATGTGGTCTGATAATGTATGCGGTGATTTAAATGATTTATGTAAGCGGGGTTTTCTAACCAAAACAAATCAAAACATGTGCGATTGTGTGCTGTGTTTTTCGTCGATCGAAAAGCAGAGCGATCGAAATCTTGTGCGGGGACGCGGAAAATTTAACGAGTACAAGGAAATTATTTCTTTACAATTTACTGTGCATGACAAATCACATCATATTTGTAAACAGTGTCTGAGAAAACTACAAAAGCGGCGTGGACTTTGCACCAGGCAGGCATTTCGGAGAAAGCCAGCCAAAGAAACTAAAATCTTTATTTAGCCGTAACAGAGGTCAAGAAAATTTAAACACTTTACAACTGCATCTGAAATCAAATCCTATCGGGAACACCCACAGAAGCATAAACCACAGGAAATGATTACTCAGTATGCATGTAACAAATCTGCTTCATGACCTCTAAATGTAAGACTTAGCGCGGCAAAAATGAGATTTACTCAGTCAAAGGTTAGAATGCTACATGCACTGTGTAGTGCTAGTAATCTTCGCGCGAGAGAGAAAAGAAGAAAAACCTCTGTTCAAGCAGACTCTCAAGGTCACATTCCGCCGGTATCACGAGCTTATGATGTTTTGTTTGGCCTGTCAACTCTTATTTCTAACCGGATATTATTTCACAATTTATGTGAAATAGAATACCCTACCAGCGGGACGCTGGAACACGATTAGCGACGGCGTTACGCAGACGTCCCTTTTCCGCGTGCAACAAAGGAAATATGAGACGTCTGCACGCAGGCAACATTTTAAAGGAACTCATAAGTGTTTCATAGGTAAACAAATAATTGCAATTTTATATTACAAAATAATTAAATAATAAAATTTACAATGAGATTTACGTTGTAGAACCAATTAAAATGTAATATGTGCTTTCTCTGCATGGCTGTCCCACACATTTGGATAACAAATCTTTTCAAACCTTTCTTGGTGCCGTACAGTTGAAGTTTGTTTGCTCCATATGAAACCAGGCCTTAGCAAACTTGCCCCTTTTGTTAACTTAGAATTTGTATTTTGTTTTTACATTTCAGAATTTTACAAAATTTGTAACAGTGTTTTCTTCTATCCAACAAACCCAAGCAGTGATGGTTTATCAAATAAACCATGATGAGGTGGAGATGAATAATATTCCTCTTATTACAGTTGAGCCACTTGCTGAAGTGTTGAGATCAAATGGTAAGCAAATTCTGCAGTACAATGGATGCATTAGCTATTAACATATACTTATTTTGTATAAAATTAATATAATGTGCATTGTGTTGGAAAAACATTGAGAAACATTATATTTAATAAGTATCACATCAAAAGGTGTGCTTGAATGACCTAACTCATTACGAGTGGTCAGAGCCCTGATCAGTATTGGGGCTGTGTTGGATTCATATTGCCCATGTACTCTTACTTTCTCTCTTGATTGGGACATTTGTTGATTTGTTGTTTACAGTCATTCCAGATTATCAGCCACCTGAGCTATTTTCCTACAGCAGTAAGCATGGTAAGTTTTACTGTCTTAAATCAAGTGTTAAGTAATCAACTTATTTTATGGAAGGAAGCTGTTATGCTGGGTGTAGACTATGTAACTAGTGAAGCTGCGGTACTGATCAGCATGATAATCTCCCCCCAAAAAAACTAGTTATGATCTGCCGACTGTTCACAGTCCCCTATTTTTCTGTAAGACTGTCGAAATCAAGTGCTTACCAGTATGGGCGGCCATCTTGGTTTTATATGTACCAAGGGGACAGGGGTCGGGGCCTGTAGTGGTCAGGGGAGGGAGGCCTCCTCCCAAACTGTCCCCGGTACCCTAAGTACATTTAACATCATCCCCAGTCTAGACTCAGTACATTTAAAATCCAGCTGTCGGCGGTAACACAAAGCACTCAATCATGACAGTCTTACGGAAAATAGGGGACTGTTAAACAGTCTAGCTCATAATTTTGTTCTGCCAAAGCCAACAATAAATTAATTACAGTCATGTTTTGCTTTTAAGGTCATCAAGTGTATGGTATGATGTTTAAACCCCCCAATATTGAGCCTGGAGTCAAGTATCCAACAATGTTGTTTTTATATGGTGGACCACATGTACAGGTAAGTCAAGCAAGGAAAATTGTAATGGTTAATAACCTACTCATACCTCATTCCTTGGGAAACTTTATTTTTCTTTGGTAAATGAACTAATATAGTATATTTACTGACAGCTGGTGACCAATTCACACAAGGGGTTTCGCTTTCTTCGTCTGCACACCATAGCTAAACTTGGTTATGTTGTGGTGGTAATGGACTGCAGAGGTTCTGGGCACAGAGGCCTTCAATTTGAGGGACATATTAAGAATCGGCTGGTAAGTGAGACAATGGGCAGCTATAATGCTAAGTTGCTGAATTGTTTTTTTGTGAGTAGTCAGGCTAGCTATAAGCAATTATTATGATCTGCAAAATTTTTTGAAATTACTAATGATATCGAACACACACTACAATGTTTGGGTTGCACAGCAGTTTATTGACCACAAGATCAGACTTAAGATCAATGGACTAAACCACTTTGGGTGGAGTGACCGGGTAAACATTGACTAGCTACAAACTGGCTGAAAGGCTGAGCTATCTGAAGGCAACTATTACTGACAACTAAGGGGCGTATTGTGTCTCCCCATGCTCCACAATCCGTGCCAGGGAAGTGCAACCCCTGGCTGCACCTCACCCTATAGTAAGGCTTAGCCCTTGGAGACAGGTCCGGAAAAATATCCACTCCAGGGTGTGGACCCCTGGTCCCACCTGATCTGTACCCCTAGTTCCTAGTGACTGGGGGATGTGGGCCTCACCCCTGGAGACTGATCAGGACTCCTGTCCAGGGTGGCTACCCCCGGTACCACTCGATCTTGTCTCCCCCAGGAGGGCTTCTCTCCTGGTCCCCTTACCCCTAGATTTAAGCACTTCCCTGCCACCAGAAATTTGCAAATTGGTTTGTCTTGAATGGGATGAAAAATGCTCCATTATGTCTCATTCTTGAGATTGTGTTGTTCATTTGAATTTCAGGGTCAAGTTGAGATTGAAGAACAAGTTGAGGGGTTGGAATATGTTGCCAAGGCAACTGACTTTGTAGACTTGTCTAGAATTGCCATCCATGGTTGGTCATATGGTATACAATGGTTTCTTAACCACTTTTCCTATTATTTTTGCCTGTGTACATGTATTAATTCAAACTACTAAATTATTCATTAAAATAATAAAAACTTTAACGCTTCATTCATTGTTTCTTATTCAGGAGGATACTTGTCCTTACTTGGTTTAGTGCAACGTCCTGACATATTCAAGGTAAGAGTTATCAGCTCCTTTAATTGGACAATCTGGACAAATGTCAAATTTTTCATCTTTTTTTTTTTTGCAGTTTTACTTTTGAATCTCATCAAGTTTTTACTCGATCCTTGTATATACGTCCTTGGTACAGTGAATAGTTTCCTTTCTTTCTTTTTTTTTTTTGACGATTCAGATGTTGAGATTCACAGAGGCTATTTTTATCTTAGAACGAAAAGCCGATCCTGCAGTAAGCTTACATTCTCTTTTTTGCAGGTAGCCATTGTTGGTGCACCAGTGACAACATGGGAATCTTACGATACTGGCTACACGGAACGATACATGAGCACACCGGCAGAAAACCCATTAGGGTACAAAATGAGCTCGGTGTTAAACTATGCAAGCAGATTCCCAGATGAGTAAGTTAAGCTCTGGATTGAACAAGTAGTTACTGTAATTAATATCTATTATTCAATAGTCAACAGAACAAAATTCATGATTGAGAAATTATTGGCAACACAGGCTAGTCTCTCCACAGGGTTACCAGCCTCTGTGTTGTGAATTGGGGCTCAAAATGCACTTTTCAGGCTCCCCAAAAATGAAACTTCCTCGGGTGGACGATTTTAAAGTCTCTGTAACTTGTCAGATAATGTTTTGGCACAGTTACCCCAAACAACACTACAAAAGTCGAAGTGTGATTGAACTAACCCATGATAGATATTATGTAGAGTTAGTACGCGGCCTTCTGCGTCATGGCAGATTCAGAGCTCGATTCCCAGGTTCGGCCTCAGATTCTTGTTTCGACGCCTTTACCCTTTCTAGAGTGACGCTTTTGCATAGTAATATTTTCCCTCTGTGTGATCATTATAAAGGCAAATGGCCAAATACCGTACTTTAGTGAATTTACCCGGAACGGAGGAGGGGGCGGGGGAACGTGTCTGACTATAGGAAGGCGCGCGGGGGGGAGGGGGGGGTGGGGGCGGGGAATGCATTATTATTTGAGAGTTGGTTTCATAGGATGCTGAATATTCTGCACATGGGCATAAAACGATGAAGGATTTTGTAGCTAAATCTGTTTTACTTGATCTTCAGGGAGAACAGGCTTCTTCTTGTCCATGGTTTAATTGATGAGAATGTTCACTTCTACCACTCAAGTTTACTCATTAGTGAGCTGATTAAGGCCTGCAAGCCATATCAGCTTCTGGTAAGTGCGGTCAAACATGTTCATTCCGCGACCAGTTAGGTTATCTATGATGTAGGGAAGCGGAATAAGCAAAAATTTAAGGAGTAGCTTCAGTGCATTGTAGGTTTAAGAGGGGCCACACAACTATTGGTGATCCAGTATTTTACATTGTGGACCACAAATAAGGAGGCAAATCAGTTCGCTGTTTACAAGTATGACCGAGGAGTTGTACTTGCGACCCGCCGAGAACAAAGCTAACTAGCTGGTGGCCGTAGCGGGATTTGAACGTGGGCGATCAAGATAAAATGCAGCCCTTAAAGCCAATCGGTCACACTGGCTCCGTTTGAAACGTATGACACGTATTAAAACTGGATTTCTAGCCTCTCACTAAGACCACTAGATACAATAGTCACTATAATTATCTGCTATATCTCTTCCCAGATCTACCCCAGTGAAAGACATGGAATACGCCAGTCGGTTTCTTCAGAGCACTACGAGACGATGCTGCTCTCCTTTCTACAAAAGAATCTTTAAAAGAGAGTTAAAACTACCATAAATTATCTTAAAATAACTGTATAGACTGTATGAAATACCTTAAAAGATATAATGTAAAGTTTTGAAGTTCTGGGTTTTCGGGATTTAGGTAGACTTATGCTTAGTGTAAATTTTTATTTTAGCTTAGATTTGCAAGCACGTGTGCAATCCCGATTTTTCGAACCAAAAACTTTCCCTTAACTTCCCCGGCCAAACAACGTAATTTTATCCTTGAGTTTAATTTCAAACTTCAAGTTTTTCAAAACTTGAGCTGTCTTGCCATGCATGTGGTAAGCCTTTTAAAAATCATAATACAGATACAGCAAAAAAAGGTATAAACCAAATTGCATAATTATGGCAAAATAACAATCATAACGTTCCAAAGGATAAGTGCTGTTGAGAAGCATCCATTTGCAAGAGATCGCACACAATTTCTGTGGATGGATGTCAAAAGTTAGAACCGTAAGCAAGTACTTCCAACACCACTTTGCACATAGCGTAATTAATCAAACCAAGGGAAAGGAAAACTCAGCAGTTTGCATTCGAATGATTCGCCATTAAATGGCAGTTTTGATTCTGTTTGTAAAATGGCATTTATTTTTTGACCAGAATTAATTAATAGTTTCAAAACGCCAGTAAGTGATGCATATTCAATGGTAGTGAATGAATACTCGCTGAGAAAAGGCCTCCCAATTTATGACAGATTTTACTCAATTTGCTGAATATTTTGTAGCGGACAAATGATGGCGTAATTCTTGCGTAAAGCCAAATTGAAAGACAAAAAAGAAATTATTTATTTACGCAACCCTCGATTTGGCTTTCTTAGTGATGTTAAAATTAAAAAAAAAAATAGAAAGCGTTCTGCACGGCCGCTCCGCTGTATCTTGTGATTTAGCAGTTCTTTTGTGATCTCGTTTTATTAAGCTGTTACCCATTTAAAGAACAAACGTCTGCAGTTGCTGCACTTAGGACAATATAGCTGCTATATATTAAATCAGACTGCTATATTTTTCTGCTGGCTTTATCGTGTTTCACATTCTTGGAAATAATAAATTAAAAACATTTTCGTTGTCCTGACATCAAAACAGAGCTCCACTTACAATAATACCAAAAAAGCGAATACACTCTCCTTTTCAAGATTTACCCGCCAAAAAAGAATGGTGTCTCGGTATTGAGTCTTAAATGCGTTCACTAGGACATTAAAATCCTCGGCAGAATAGGTTTGTTATCCATACCGATATCTAATAACGCAGTGAGTGACGTAACACCATCCTAGTGGCTAATGAGAAGCACGAAATCTTTCATACGAAATTGAGTTTCATTTGCATGAGAGTGGAAACCTTTTAATCAAAGATTTCGCACTTACCCTCATTTGTTTTAAAAAAACAGGCTTGAGGACCTTGAGGCAACTCGGAAATTTAAAAACATTTTCTATTTATTATTCCCGTAGTAATTTAATAGTAGTTCTTTTGAATTCGAGCGAGCTTGAAATGATGTCTTGAAATGAAATTATTTTAAACTGTTAGCCATTAAAAGCGTCAAGTGTAACTTAGTTTTAATCTTTACTCGTAGTGCGAGTAAAATTCTTGCTGTAAATTGATGACCGGAAATGAAATTTTACTTTGTTTAGCAATTTGGTCCTGTGTATTGTTAGCGTTAACCACAGCCAAACCTCTAAGTGCGACCACAGATCCAAAACACCATAATTTTCCCAGTCAAAGCCCTATAGTTGGAATCTGTCGTAAGTTTATAATTTTCCATGGTTTTTAACCTTTTCTAAGCAACCGTGAACTGATTGACACATGGTCATCTCTGTTTGCTTCACATACTGTACACATATCATGACTTAGAAACTGCATGCAATAAGTTCTCTTTCAAAGATGTGTTAAGACCTCTACTCGCCATAGAACACGTATGCATGCAAGACTTGTGCTTTGGTCGATAAGGTCATGTGCCATTTTAAGGTGGTTTAACCCGTTGGATGGGTTTTCCAGTTATTTGTAGGTTGATCAATGCCTTGCTTTTTGATTGGTTGATTCGCAAGGGGACTGGGGTAAGTAAGAGAGTTTGTTTGGTACCATCCTCGGAGACCCAGGGGCAGTCAGTTTGGTCGGGAGAAAAGGCGCGCGAATGTTTTCAAGCAAGGGCGGAAGAACCCCTGGATACCGACTCTCACCGGACCATTTCCAAACGGTCAAGTGAATGTTGGCTCCTGATTGGGCACAAAAAATATGATTGTGCCCAATCGGCGAACAGCATCGACTGTTATTGTCTCATCAAGGCTTGTCTGGCTCATGCACCAAAGAAAAGCACGCAGTCAGGAAACTTTCAGTTTAATATAAACTCCCCATTTCAAAATTCTGTCTACCCGAAAACTAAAACATGGAAACGTATGTAAGGGTATTTTAAAGACGCTTTTCCAAAAATACAAACTTAAACTTACAACAAGTATTCAAGCTTGCATCGATCACGCCCTAGTAAATGTTAGGGAGTTTATGATACCACGACGGCTGATGGCCACGACAACGACGCTTGAAAAGTGAATTCGCGTTTTTTCGATCTCTATTGTGATTATTCCACCTCGCTTGCTTTGTCAAATGCAAGCGAACTCTTTTTGAACTGAATTCCTATCAACCACATTCAAGTTCAGAAAGAGAAAGAAAATTTTGTCATTGATTCTTTACGTCCTCCACAAAACGTCAGCCTGCCAGCAAGCTCTCTGGGGGGCTCTGGCGGATAAATCACTATCCACTCGATAAGTATTAGGGAAATCAATTGCGTTATCCACTGGATAGCTTTATCCACCTTTCCAACAACTGGACCCAGATATTGATTAAGATAAAGGTCAAAACAATTGATGTTATAAGAAGCAAAGGTTAGACGAGTTTGATCTGCTTACATAAACGTATACGAGGCTGACAGTGGGAAGACAATTTGGGAGGTCGTTAATACAAAGGAGAAACAGTAGAGGCCCCAGGATTGTTCCCTGAGGAATGCCGCAGGACAGCGAACAGTTGTCAGACAAATGACCTTCCACGAAGCATTTTTGATTACGATCACTCAGATAGGACTTAAACCAATCATTGGAAACGCCTTGAATGCAATGTTCATATAATTATGATAAAAGGATATCATGGTGTTATAGTCTCCCTTTGCGTTTACCATATATAGTAATTACATGCGAACGCATAGCCTGCGAAAACATTCTCCTCGCTCTTCGCCGCTGGGGACGTTTCGCGCGGAACGTCCCCAGTGGCGAAGAGCGAGGAGAAACGGATGTTTTCGCAGGCTAGCGCACGCATAGATTCAATAAAACGTGTTTGTAGTAAACCGCCATGTTGTCCGGGTGTGTTCTCGGATCTCTCGTCAGTACATGACACATGGTTCACCGTGTCAAATACTTTTTTAAGATCTAGGAAAACTACGGCGTTAACCCCACCCATATATTTTAAAAGCCCAGTTGTCGGTAGCCTGAGTAGTGCAGTGACAGTCGAGTGAAGCTGACGGAACCCTGACTGGTGGCTAGAAAGTAAATTATCAACAGTTAAGTGTGAGAAGACTTGATCACAAACTATTCTTTTCATTACTTTCGCCACTACAGGAATAATTGAGACTGGACGATAGTTATTTTATTTCAGTCATCACTTTCGCCCTGTTAGAAGCGAATAAAAGAATAACTTTAGAACATTTCCAATCATCAGCAAAAGCACCAGAAACAATACAGCGATTAAAGATGGAACAAAGAGAGGGTGCAATCAGGTCAGCACATTCACGAAGCAGTCTCACAGAGATCTGACTTAAATTGACTTAATTTAGATAATGAATAAGCAGTAGCTACATCTGTTTGTTTGAGCACGAAGCAATTTTCATCATCAAGTGAGTAAGATTGACATATTCTAAATGACAACTATCACCGTTGGGTATGATACAGTCTGGGTATGATACTGGCTTTCTTTGGCCCGACACTAGCGAAGTTGTAATTAAAGGTTTTGGCTAACTCCTGTGCATCAGCAATAGAATGGCCATTCATTTCTTTCTCATTTACATTCGAATTAGTAGATTTTCTTGCATGAAGCTCATCAAAGACTTTCAGGGTCGCTCTTGGATCCCCTGCATTGACTTGAAATGCGTTATTGTAGTACAATCCTTTGGCCCTTTTAATTTGGCGTGTTGATACAGTTAGGACACAAAGCCAACATTAAGCGCCTTTTCGGCGGCTATTGCTATACTTGTCTTTGCCGACTGAATAGTTCTAAAAAACGCCTTTCCTTTAGAGGCTTCTCTGGCCACGCCTATACCCTTGGGTTCAGGGAGATAAGTGAGAAACAAAGTGCGGAAAGTAGATGAGATAAATACCCGACCTTCCAATCTCCCTTTCTCCTCCTTAGTGTAATGCGGTAAAGCAATGTCACAGGAAAAAGGTGGCAACATGCATGTGCTAAGAATTGTACACCCAGGCTATGCCTAGGCTTGCTTGCATTTTTTAATGATATTTTCCCATTAGTTAAAACAGCTTCTACACTTTGTGAATCATTGCTTAAGCCAAACAGAATGTACATTTTAACTAGGCCCATATATATTTTTTCTAAACAGATCATCTTTCTTGTTACTGTTCATGTGTATTTTATCGAGATTATGACCTGAATGTTGTGTTTGTATAAAAACCGTAACTTGACGTTAAAATTTAGACAGAAGACCAGAGTCTGGGGCTGCAGTTTTCACCAAGGCTTGAACCTCTCTGAAGTTGGGATGTTTTGAATCACCCATCAGCATGAACAAGCTGCACTCACTTGTTGTAACAAACCCACCAATTTGACGTATCCGCTGAAACAAAGGTTTTGATAATATTAATTTCTACACTTCCAGGATCAAACTTTCAAGTGTGTTGGTGAGATCTTCAATGAAAGTTGTTGAGCAGTTTTCATTTTAACCTGAGAAGAGAGCCGACATTTCGCGACGCCACCAGTGGTTTCCCCACGAAATGACATCTGAGAAACGAGCGAAGAAATTCCATACTGATGACGCAACCCAGATCAGGGTAGAGATTCTGATTGGCTGAAACTTTGCTTCAAACTAATCAGAAGTACTACCCAGATCCGGGTAGTGACACGTCATCAGTATGGAACTTCTGCGCTCGATTCTCAGACGTCATTTGGCGGGAAACCAGTGGTAGCGTCGCCAATTGTCGGCTGTTTTCTCTGACTATTTTTTTTAATGAAAATCTAGGATGCAAACATTTGAAAAACAATACATTCTTCGGTCTTCAGTGACAAAAGCCGGGTTTCCCAATTCAGCTTCTAATTTGTATTATCTGTAACTCTTCAACTATTTTTGGCCTCATTTTGTATTCCTAGGAAAATACTTCAGGCCTTGCTTGAGTGACAAGTGTGTAAAAAGCAACAACAACACCAATGCCTGTTCACAGGCTGCAATAAATTATTTTTGGCAGGGACATAGATATTTCCATTTCACACAGACACCTAGTAGTTCTATTTCCTCTGTCACTGCTAGTTACTATGCTAAAAATAGTCTTAACAGATCTATCTTTTTTTACCTCAAGTGCAAACATCCTTTCAACCATTGTGCGTGATGACACCCCATCAGCTAACACATGAACATTATACTTTCTCTCTAGAAGGTCCATTGTGGTTTGTAGAACACAAACTTGTGTCTAAAAGCAATAAATTCACTATGCTTTTATAGTTCAGTACAAGGCAACAAAGTGGTACATGTACTTGTAATTGATCAATTTCTACCAAGAAACACATTTGCTAAATAAACAAAACTAACCTTGTCATTTTAATTCTTCGTGGTCTCCTATTAATTTACTATATTTTTTGGTAACTAAAAGTTCTATAAGCAATTTTGCTTGCACGCAGAGCATTTAAAGTATGACAGTCATGAAACTCCATATATATAGACTTAAAAGTCAAATTTTGCACTTAGATGACTGGACTCAGTTCGTGTTTATTGGACAACCCTCCTCGCTTACTCACCTTTTTACTTAATCGTGACAGAAATCCCACAAAAAGTATGAGAAAACTGACACAACAGTTGACCACAATAGATGGTGGTAAAAGAAATCATATAACGGACATGACAAGTTTTGATATCTTTTTCACCCGCACTTGCCAAACCCACTCTTGTCATCAGACTGCACCACTTCAGTCTGTAATTTAATCATTTTTCTCCTGGTAAGCTACACATTGGATGTCATTTTTATTGAACAGACATACTATTGTAGTCATGGCAAAAAAGCAAATGGTTACCGGCATTGACATTCACTGAGAAGTAGTTTGATGCTTTGCCTGGACCTTTCCCTGACTATTCAAAATAGAGTGTCAACATTCAAATTTTATCAAACCAAAAGCTTTTTTTTCTTGGCTCTGTAGGGGCACACTTAAATAGGAAAACTTTGTGGTAGTATTTTTGTTGACTACAAATTGAGCATACCTCAATACCCATCAACACAACGTTCTCAATGTTCAGTTGCTTGAGCTGTTCTTCCACCTCAGGAATGACCATGGAAAACTTTGTCTTGGAAAAAACACGCTCCTTAAAAGGACTGGTGTCAATCTCTTCTACTGTATTGCCAAGTCCTTTGGGATACTTACAAAAAAAGACAATTTACAACATATAAGCAAGACATTACTTATAAATTAATACCCTCTTCATTAAAGAGGCTGTGATGCAGCTGTCTAGTTGATTTTTATAGTACTGCCAATAGGCCATTTGCATGATGACGTCATTTTACTACTACGACCAGAATCTTTCAGGATTTGCCTTCTTGTGCAAATTAGGGGTTTTGTTATTTAAACATTATGGAATTACCAAATTTGAATATGAAAGGAAAAACGAAAAGGATTCTGGTTATAGTAGTAAAATGACGCCATCGTGCAAATGAACTATTATGCATCTTTATTCGCTATGAAACTTAGTAAAAGAGAAGAAAGTACTTTTAAATGACAAAATAATAGCTTCTTGTCCAACAAATATGTTTCCCAAGCATAATATCAAAATTACAATATTAATATCCACTAGATTAGCCTTTGCTATTTGGATGATCCCAACTTGCTCCTTACCTAGTGACTACAATTTTTATTCTTCACTTATGTAATAAAAAAATTGTATTTATTTGTCTCTTTTTCTTTATCTATCTGAATCACATGTAAACGGAGCTGAGTGAAATAAATCTTTTTGTTTATAACAAGTTTTCAAAAAACAATAGTTCCAATCCATTTTAATCTTCCACACGTTTCTCCATCTGTGCCTTCTTTCATATTTGCTGTGTGTTCATACCTTCTTTTAATTTTTTGAGCAGCTATTTTTATGTTTCACTCAGTTTGGTGGTGGCCGGGACTTATTAAAATTTGATAAATTTTGCGACAGAGCTCCTTTAACTCTCTTACTACCTTCTAGACAGTAAAGTACATTTTCTTTCTCCCAAGCTCTTGCAAGGGAAATAAAAACTTATTTAATGTAAACTGAGGTGTGAGTACAACACAACTGACACAGTTACAGGGCTGATTTAGTACCTGTTCAGTTGCAATGACTGGTATTTTTAAGATGTTTGCTGCTGCAACCTGTAAGAAAAAATAATCATGATGTGTAAACTTATGCTTATGGAATG
Organism: Porites rus; assembly: GCA_964035705.1. Taxonomy (NCBI): domain Eukaryota; kingdom Metazoa; phylum Cnidaria; class Anthozoa; order Scleractinia; family Poritidae; genus Porites; species Porites rus. The sequence continues at coordinate 46,402,000 of OZ037996.1, read as the reverse complement.
TGAATGGATTAAACTGAAATTTTTAAGAAGACCAAGGGTGGTAACAAAACAAGTTATTTGCATTATTGTTCTGTTGGCAATAGATTCCCAAAGAAGTCCAAATTTTGAAATATGTGCATCATTTAGCCAGAAAACCACCCTTCATGTTGCCAATCTTACGTGCTATGCAAACTGATGGAAAAGCAGCAAATAGTTAAGGCCTAATCAGAAAACCACAGCTACTTATTGACGCAAGCTCAGGGTAGGCAATGTTTAGCCATACCACTCGCCCCCCCTCCCCCCCCGCATGTGACATTACTTTCATCTCATCCCTCCAAAAATGCATGGGAAGATGGCAGATATTGTGAATAAGGTAATTGTAAAGTAATTACCAAGGGAGGAACAATGCACTTCAGCCCAAAGAGTCACATTTTTTTTAGAAAAACAAGCTGGAGTTTAAAAATCATTGCTTAAAGTCTGAGCAATCTTGAATGAGTCACAGTGCAGTTATCCATAATCCATATGTAGCTTTAGTTTAAGCTGCTGTTCATTCTTCAAAATTGGGATCTGTAAATCAGTATCCCTGAGAATTTGACGTCCTGCAAAAACTACTGACGAGTTGGGCCCAGTGTGACAGAACATTGCACGAAAACTTCACATTCACAGACAAAAACGTTGCTTTTAGTTATTCAGATCAAGGAGGCACTTTGGAGAAAATTAACCAACCTACAAGTTTATTTAGCCACAAAGAGGAAGTTTACATTTCAAACGAGGTCAAAGAAAATGCTCTTGCATCAGACGGCAAATCATGCCGACCAAAAACATAAACCGCAGAAAATCAGTATGCTTGTCATGACCTCTCAGTATGAAACAAGCTGCAAAAATAATGCATCTTTGCTCAATCAAAATGTAGAACCCACCAGAGCAAATTCTACCGCTAGAGAAAAAATTCATTGGAACAAGCATCATTTTGGCACGGGGTAAAACTCATGTGTTACCTAACGACCCTCTTTTACAGACTGCATATACCAGGTAGTAACTGGAACAGCAGTGATGACCAGTGATTTTCCATAGCCGGTCCTCAAGACTGCCAAAATGTCTTTCCTTTGAACATAATTTACAATGAACCTCTTTTTGTTCTGCACTTATTCCCTCCACACCATCAAATGTTCTGATGACTTTGGCTATTGTTCGTACAGCCATCTGATATTTCCAATTCTCTTCCAAAAGGCAAAAACATACGTGACTCGAGATTGATCTTTGTCACTTTCAAACCACCTGCGTCCTGATCACGCGCCTATCGTGACTGTAATCCAATCAGAGCATTTGAAACATTCGACATCTCAAAGGAACCAATCAGCAAAACATCCAAATTCTGGATGTTTTGGTATAAGCAGGGTTGATAGCTCAGCGCTATCAAAGGGATGGCGCTCTGGTCCAGAGGCTTTTGGCGCGGGTCTCTTCTTCTTTTTCGCGTATGAAAAGCCTCTGGCACGCAGGGTATCAACTGGTTTAATTAATCTACAACACAAAGAATCATCAATTTTTTGGTTCCTAGCAGGAGCTATCAAGTCGGTAACTAGAAGCCTTTAAGAGAGTCTTGACTCTCACGGTATCGCTTTCCTTCGCAGAGCTTTTTAGACATGTCACCCAAAATGTGTAAGAAGCGCAGTAGAGTGCATAACGTGGACAGTGATACGACGGAACAATTGCGAAACATTTCCTTGGTGCAGGCCCTCGATCGAACGAAATAATCAAAAGCTTCTTACCATTCTTTGAGCAACTTTGATGATCTCCGGAAAATATATAATCGAAGGACGAAATTTTTCTTGAATATCACAAAGTAAAAACGCTGTGTTTTTCAGTGCAAGTCTTCCCAGCTTAGCCGCCGCCATCTTGAAGGAAGCAAGTGTAGTGACACTAGAACCAGGCTTCTCAGAGCATAGAAATTGCGTGACGGCTGAGGGCAAAATCCCCTTGTCTTAGCATTTTTGGCCGTTCCAATGCAATTCCAGCGAGTATTAGCTCTGTTATTCTTCTCTCGATATATTTTTATGATACATAAGGAGAACAAAATATGAAGAGGTCAAAGAGAGGACAGAGAGAATAGCGGCAGAACCGAAAACTCCCTGGAATCACACCAAGACGACCATAAATGCTTAAAAACCACCATTAAAAAAGTAGGGAGACAAGGTAAGAGTCAGGTAAGAAGTATTGACCCCGAAATAACGATCGCTTTTAAGTTTTCATACAAACCCTTATAATATTTCTGTTACGAAACAACGATTCTTACACGTTTGGCGAAATGCACTTCTTTACGAGTCTTTATGGCTTTTCGCTGCTTTGGCAAACCTAAAACTATCCTTAAAATAAAACTTTCGTACAACATCAAGAAATGGTAGTTTTTTTAATCCAAAAACAAAGAAACTCTCTAGAACACTTTTTTAACTGATTGCTTTTCCTAGCTTGATATCTTTATACAAAGCCCATAACAAACTTCTGTGCATTGACCTCACAACAGCACAACGCACAGCGATATTAGTGTTCTAAAAATTCCGGGGGCTACTCCCTTATATAAGCTATATACGGTAGGTATGTGCCGTCCCATCGGGTAGGGTTTTTGCGCCGTTTTGTTCTGAAAACGGGTATACACTTTGCCCATTTTGGTTTGGAATCGGGTATGGTTTTCGAGGGAACTACGGGAGTTTATGAACGTATTTATCAAAATGAGTGAGAAAGAAAAAGAAACATGCGAATTCGAAATGGATTTGAAGAATTTTTTTGTTTGCGCTCTAATCTAAGTAATGATAATATAGTTTCTTCCGAAAGGCCAGGTCTGAAAACGGGTATGGATTTTAGAGGTCTGGTCTGAAAACGGGTGTGGAAAATTGTATTTTTTGGTCTGAAATAGGGGCAGGATTTGGAGAACCGGGCGGCACAACCCCACAAAGAATTCCGAGGAGTACTCCCCCCCCGGGTAAAAACTGTGCTGTGCCGTTATTCGTTTGAATGAAATTCTTTTCTGAAAAACAAACAAAATAAAACAAAACAGATACACAGACAAGCGTCTTATAAGCAATTAATAAAAAATAAAAATGGCCTGAAATTCCCTCTCCCTCCTTCCTCGCCCGCCCTTCGCGCTTCTCGCGCGTGTAAAATCCCTTTTCGCTTCCCTTTCGAACGTCTGCTACCACGTGCTCAGGCTATGGAAACAACGCCAGGCTTGATATCCTTTAAATCGAGACTAAAAGATTTGCATCGCTGACCCTTGCTGACAGCAACTGTCGTTATCACAGGAAGCATGTTGAAGAGTGATTAGTTGCCATAGTTGGCTACTCCATTTTCTATTGTCCTCTCTTCCTCTATTTAGGAGTTTTCTTTTCACTTTTTGTTGACATTTGGTTTGCTCTTTCCTTACCTACAATTAATCACAAGTTTACATAAGAATCCCGGGGGGTACTTGGGTAAATTTTTGCAGGGTATGTACGCTGGCCCCTCAGAGCCCCTAACCCATTATAGTATATTCTGTGGCCAATTATAGACCCCATCTTAGTCACTTCTGGGCAAATATGTAATTTTCGCGATCCCAACTTAGTTACTGTCTATTTTTATGAATGGACCCATTTTTTGAGTTGAATGAAGAACACTCTACTTTTCACGTGCAGTACGAACATTCTGGTACGTTTGCTGACCGTAAATAAGAACAACTGTCTTACCCCAAACAATCCGAAAATGTGCGATCCCATTCTAGTAACTCTATTGAAAAAGCGACCCAATTACAGTCAATCCAGTCGTGAAGAAGCGACCCCATCCAGCGGGACATCCCCATTAGCCTCTTATAAGGAAGTACCCCCCCCCCCCGGATAGAAATGCTGACCAAGCCTCATTGTAGACAGGGGGTATCTGAGTAAACAATAAACAGATAGAGCCTTTAAAAATAGATCTGTAATAGGTAGTGTTATATGACAAACTATGGATGGATTCATGGACGATCACAAAGATATGATGTAGGTTATGTCCACAATAGCAAGCCATTATCTTCCAGTTCCACGAGACAAGTACCACGATTGCTTAGGTCTCTATTAAAGAATCCAAAATGGAATTTGAACAGTTAATGTCCTCTAGTTTCCCTGGACATCACATAGGATGCTTGACAACAAAGTAGTCACTCACGGCGCTGTGCAATCTCTCCTTCTTTTCCACAGCAATAAGCTGAGTGTCTTGCAGATTTCCTTGTTTGGGCTCATCGTCAACATTTTTGTGGCTGCGGTAGTAGCAGTAGCAGAGAATTCCTAACGCCACAAAAAACAGCACCGCAAGAATAGGGGCAAGATATAGCAAATGATTCCAGTTTTCCATGGCCCTGGCTCAGTACATATACACTCCAAACACAATTCAAATCGAACTAAGCATCGAAGATGGACAAAGATATAACCCACAGTGAACCAAACATTGTAATACAAGAAGTTGTCTGTATCTTTATCACGGAAGGGCTCTTGAGAAGGTCAAATATTAAAACGTTTCTTAAACCGGAAGTCCTTAGCTTAATTCGGGGTAGCTGTTTCCGTTCCTACGGAAGCCTGGAATGTGGAATACGGAATGCACAACTTCGGCGCAAAGACTGTGGAACGAAAATGTCCAGTTGGTAAAATATAAGATATTTGATTTAGGGAATGTACGAGTTGAACAATGCGACTTGCGAGCAGGGAAAATTAAAAATATTACAGATAATAACCGTAGTTTTACTTATAATTTTACACCGAATTTCTTGGCAATTTCTTGTCCGGCTATGGGTGCCAAATTTATTAAGTCAAAAGTTTCAATTGATATTACAAATGAAAATAAAAATCAGAGAGGAAAAGAAAAGAAAGAAAATGCGTAATAACGTCAAAAATAAGACAGACGGATTTGGGTGATGCACTCTCGGTGCGGAGGCTAAGGTTTAGGATTTCGCGATTTTATTTCTCGGTTTATCATCTTGTCTTTTAATATTTCAAGAGTATGATTATTAATTTCCGTTTACAATGTAAACGATTTTTTGAAATATCCCTAATTCCGCGAGTTAGTGCCGAAAATTGGAACGGTTTGTCAAGATTACATTTTTTAATACCTAACATTTTGTCGTGAGCATGAATAGTTGATGTTTTCCGGAGCATTCACGATTTTTGGAGGTACAATATTGAATATTATGCATTGATTACCGCAAATAACCTTCTTAACGCCACGCCCCCTGTGAGAATTACTCCAAAATACCAGGAATTAGCAAAAAGGAGCAAAATCATTCAATTCGTTCTGACCTATTCTCTAAAAAAGTCCTTTCTGGTCATCAAGAATTTTTTTTCTAACCGTTACCCATCTGGGGTGACAATTTTCCACGGGCGTAGATGGAGGGTGAGTTTTTGTTGCTCAATTAACTAGTCAGCGGTGTCCTTGAACGCTGCGATAGGTTCTTGATGTATGGGAACATATATTGTATTGATTCCAAGTGACGGGGATGAAAAAAAAAATGCTACGATTATGGGGAATGTTTTGCCTCCCAATAACAGTGTTGTCCACAAGTCAGAAGTACAGTAGTTGGATGTAACTAGTTTTATTCACGATTCACTCTCACTAATTTTCACCGCAATCACGATGTCTCTAAAAACTAAAAAGCATTTTTCTTTGTTCTCTTTTAACGTAAACGCGAATTCCGAATCGCGAATCTATGCCATAACCCGGTATTTGCCGAAAAGAAATAACAGTAATAACAGTAGTTTGTAGATTCTATTTTGATATTGAAGTTATTAGGATCATTGTATTTGTCACGCATTCTCTTGTAATCAAAAATATCCGATACCATCAGCCCTCATCACTTGAATCGGAACTTGAAATCCTGAGTGCCCCCCATGGGTAGCCTCAGTATCAGGCGTTTCTGGGGAAAAGGGGAAAGATACCCATGGGAGTTGATATAGTTTTACGCTGTCTGCAGTGAAACTACAACACCAGCTGGCAAAATTGTATGTGCAAATTAAGCGGGGGGGGGGGGGGGGACACTTGGGTATTTTTTGGGTGGGTATGTGCCGCCCGGGACTCCAAATTGGCACCCCGTTCTAAAAAAAATTTTCCTCTTAAATTGATACCCCGTTCTTAGAAATGGGCCAATTTTTTATACCCCGTTCTAGAATTCGCCCTAAAACTGATACCCTGTTCTCGGAATGGGCCAATTTCTTATACTACGTCCTAGAAAGTTTGTTAATCGAAATAGCGCTGTTTTTTTAAAAAGATATTTCTTTATTTGTTCGACCTATACATCAAATAAATGCTTCTTCATAATCAGCCACAATTGTTAACGCATTGAACCGTATTTTTAAAAGCAATCTGTCCTTTAATAATTTCAAATGGCTGCTTACAAAACTGGAGCTTTCGTGCGTTAGAAATATTACACCCCGTTCTAGAAAACGCCTCTGAAATGGATACCCCGTTCTAAATCAGCAGCTTCAAGATCACGACCCCGTTGGGCGGCACATACCCGTATATGTAATGTATGGGAGTACCCCACCCCCGGGAAATTAAGAGACAATCAAGGAGCCACTTCAAGTAAATAACCACAATAACTTGGTATGGAGGATATGAAAACATGAAGATAATTATCTTTACGTTCTCTTAGAATTCCATTTAAAACTCATCATTTCACTTACCTTTCAAGGATTAGCGTTTGTGAATTTTCTCCTTCACGTGCTTCTCCGCTTGAATTCAAAGAAAGATATCTGTCGATCAAATCAGTTAGACTTTCTGCGTCTCCTTGGTGGACTGCAAAACAGTAATTCTCCGAAAAGCGAACATTGTCAAAATTTCCTTGAAGAAATGCAATCTTTCTTTTTCCCTTACTTCGTCCACGGAAGACTTCATAATTGTCGCTTGAAAACCTTGATCTCGCCCGTCTGGTTTTCCCGCCAGATTGCGAAAATGTGGCATAAATAAGGTCAAAAAGTCGACCGGAAGCGTCCTGACAGGAAGCTCGATCATTTAACCGGAAGTCTTACTTCATTCTCCCAAACTACCGCTGACTTGTTAATTGAACATCGAAAACTCACCCACCCTCTACGTCCGTGGAAAATTGTCACCCTTTCTGGGAATCTGGTGGGCAGGATATTTTTTTCCCTCCTCATTTCTCAGCGGGATTTTTTTTTCCTCAAAAAAGGGTCATGTGTTTACATATACAAAATGTATTTACATTTACATTGTGGTCATTGCAGTAATAGTTCTAATATGGAGCTGCAAAGCCTTAAAATGTTGTAAGCTATACGAAATCATTATTGTATAGAGAGACAGAGAGAGAGGCTTTTCAATACACGCATTTCTCTTCCTGTAACCCTCACAGGGTCAGAAAAGGTCTCATTAAGGGCGAAGCCCTTAGACTTCTGAGAACTAACTCCTCAGCTAAATCCTTCTATGAGAACATCTATATCTACGCCTTCGCGCTAGCCCTCACAATCTCATAGAAAAAATCACCTCTGAGGTTAAATTTACCGAAGAGAAGTCAGCTTTACAAAAGAACAATGAAGTGCAAAAGAAAATTCTGCCTTTCGTCACCACGTACCACTCTCGTTTGCCGAACCTTAAAAACATTTTAATGAGCAAATGGAACTTAATTCAAGATAAACCACTACTGAGAGAAATATACAACGAGCCTCCGTTATTTCATATAAAAGAGCAAAATCGCTGGGAGATATCCTCGTTAGAGCGAAACTATAAGGTCACGTATCACACTATCACGAGCTTATGAGTCGTGTTTGGCCTGTCAACACCTGCCACCTAGAGAATGGTTGCAGTTTTGCTACGATTTTGTAAAGCCCCCCGGAAAGATGAAATAGCTTTGCAACATTTTTTTTTTCTTTCTTACAGCAGCGCAAGAATTTTTTTCTTCCGACAAGCGCTTGTAGGAAATTTTTTTTCAAAATCACCCACCCCAGATGGTCGGCCCCTAAGGCAGCCGTTGTAAAATAACCAAGATAATACGTGCGTTCTGATTGGCCGAAAGGAGTGTTTGCATGAGAGTATGTAAACATGGTTGTGGCGTCAAAATGTTTTGCTTCTCGCGCGCTAATCACGCAAGCACGAATATGAAAAAGTTTTCGAGTTCAAAACTGACAAGTTTATTTTACCCATTGCTCCGTCGGTTGAAACTTGGAAAATCGTTACATAGAAGGTGTGTCAATTTTTTTTCGCTTAAGGTGACTCGACCAGGTTTTTTTTTTTGGGGGGGGGGGGGGGAGGTACCATCCTTTTTTGAAGCTCTCTGGTATCCCCACCTTTACTTTTATCGTAAGTCTAACACATAGAATGGATAACACATAGATCAATCTACAATATAACATAAAATTTTTGGCGATCGGAGTAAATGTCACGTGGTTATAATGCCACGCCCCTTTGAGGTCTGAGTCGAAAATCTGCTGTTGCAGGCATTTTTTTTTGAAAATCTCTCGGCTACACATAGCGCGCATTAGTGCCTTGCGCTGAACAGAGTTTCACCAAAATCGCAAAGACCCAATTCGAGAAATTCGGCGGTTTCCAAATTTAGGTCATAAACAAACTATAATTTCTATATGTTTGCTTTGCTCGAAATCGCGCGCATTTACAAGGCCCTAAAGCGTTTTGCTGACTTGCAAGGACCCATCTGTTATAACGATGCTCAAAATAAAGACATGAATCTCATAGTTTATTAGATATAATCCGTGTAAAGTTTGCTTATCATTTTCGCATAAATTATGACCTAAATTTGGAAACCGCTGAATTTCTCGAATTGGGTCTTTGCGATTTTGGTGAAACTCTGTTCAGCGCAAGGCACTAATGCGCGCTATGTGTAGCCGAGAGATTTTCACGAAAAAATGCCTGCAACAGCAGATTTTCGACTCAGACCTCAAAGGGGCGTGGCATTATAACCACGTGACATTTACTCCGATCGCCAAAAAGTTTATGTTATATTGTAGATTGATCTATATGTTATTGTAAGCAGACAGTTTAACGAGAAAAATGCGTATTTTGAATAGCATCGAAAGAATAGCATCTTTTTGCAAAGCAAGAACTGATTACACGTGCAAGACTTCGTGTACAAGACTTTGTGACTGGTAAGAATTTCTCTTTGCACTTCTTAATCTTTTATTTCTTATTTTTTATAAGATAATGGACACATTTGTACATATTGTATATAGTTCTCTCGAATTTCTCACTTGCTTATACTGTACATAGTTTTTCTTAATTTTAATTAATTTATTAATTGATTTATTCTTTTTTAATTTATTTTAGGGTCCCCACTTTAATAGTGGTTATACACCGCTATTAAAGTTTTAAAGGTATCATCATCATCATCATCATCATCATCATCTCTTTTAATCAGTGCCATAACACTGAAGAGTTTGGCGTTATTTCTTGGGAAAGTTATTTTATAAAAGCAATAGAAAACTTTTTCCAGTGTTTGCATAGCCTGATATGAACACGAGGGGGATTGAGAGAATTCGAGACAGATATGCAAACCCGAGACGAAAACTTTTTCTATTCTATTATATTGCTATAACACCAAACCTTCGCATTTTGGTTGGTCACTTGCGGAAGGACGAGCTCAATATGATCTCCGTCCTGCTTCCTTCTCTTCTTGCTTCTGCGTGTACATTTACTTGTTCGACGTCGAAGTCTGGGAGATTTATTAAAAAAACATCAAAACATCACGTCATAACATAGACTACGAGTAGTCCCCCATTTTTCCTCAGGGATAGTAGAGCGAGTGAAACGCGAGCGCGCGTGAAAATCACCCCACACAAGAAAAGGCGACACGCGGCCCCGCCGCGTGTCTCCGTCTCTTAATCAATGCAAATCGAAGTCATTTTCTGAAATGATGCCAGATGGGGTTGCCTTCACTCCTAGCATGGGAACGTAGACGTTTCTCCGGTCCTCGCTTCTCTTCACCCGAGGGGAGAGAAGTACTTGGAGAGAAGCGAAGACCGCAAATACTAGTGACCCTACAGCATTTAACAATAAAATTTAATGACCATAACAAGAATTATTTTGGCGTAGAAGTAATTAGCGCTACCTTATAACTGATCAGGCCTCACCACTCCCTTCACAAAGTGCTCCTCTTTGATTTTTTGCTAAAACAATTTTAAGGTGAAAGAGGTTCCCCTCTTGTTGAAGTTGTAAATAAAACTCACTAGTGAATTTAGGGAAGGGGCCGGAGAAGGACCCGGTGCCGAACTTTATTTTCAAGCCAAACGGAAGCCCGCAAGGCCGAGAAGTATTATTTTATCGGCCGTGCTCCCGTCTTATCCATGGAAAAATTAAACACTAGTAACAAGACAGCAAAGACAAAAGCGACTTGAGGTTTCCCGCCAATCCTTCTTCAGTGGATGAGTGAGCCTATGCCTGTCCATATGTAGCAATATTTAATCCCCGTTGATTCATATTTGATTTGGACATGATTTCTTTTAAATTTAAACCTCGCATCTAAAATTTATTTAAATTTAAAAGAGTTTCATTTAATCCTTTGGAAATTTCATTTAAACTTTTTACGAAAATCCATTTGATCTTCGATTAAATTATGGTTTAAACTTTGACATTTTCATTTAATTCATTCTATCCATTTAAATTTAAACTTTGGAATTCCCATTTAAAATTTACAGAAAAATGTCTTTTAAACTGCTGAATTCTAACTTAATCCTTTAAATTGAAACGTTAACAAATTTCTTTTAAACTTAGCAATGTAAATTACATTTAAACTGCGAAAGTAAAATTCATTTAATCTTCCTGGGGCGAGCTCGGCCGGGATCACGTGCTCAGCTCAGGTCCTCGGCTGCCATTTTTATCTGCAGTAGAAAGTGTGGACGAAGGAACAAAAGGAGGAGTGAGCGAATTACTAAGCGAAGCGTCAAGGCTTCTGCCTTCCAGCACCTCTTCTAATGCTGCTTCAAATTCCACTTGTCCAGCTGCGATACCGCAGGCGTCAATCAACGAAACTCTGAGGCGTGCTCAGGGGATGCCGAGCGAAACAGGCTGTTCATAGCCCCCTATTTTTCGGTGAGATAGCGGTTGTGATATAGCGTGTCTTACAGTTAATGGCGGCCATCTTGATTTTCAAATGACCGAGGGGGCGGACATCGGATATCATGTATACATGTAGCTCTAGGGGGAGTGGGGCGAGAAAGATAGAGGGCCTGTAATTACATCACTGCAGCTCGCGTTCACGGAGTGCGTTGTACCAGCAACGCAGGCGTTTGCTTGGTAATTAGACAATAGATGTTAATTTGCGTCAAGTGACAACGGGTTTAGTTTAAGTTGCCGACACTGACAAGGCTTTGACAAGTCGTCGTTTCTATAAAACGTACACTTTCATAATAGCATAAGGCACATCTTGCCCAAACACACGAAGGAATTTCGGCATTTTGCGGATGAATGACATAAGCCAACATGCTTTTGAAGCAGCTTGGCCAGGGGGATGTTGTAACACCGTTTCTCCTAAACGAATTGAAATTATGTGTCTGGCATGTTTTTCACTGCCAGCAGAGTTTCTTAATGAATGAATGGTAAAAGGCGTAAAATTCCTGAAGGCGAGCTGCAGTGATGTTATTACAGTCCCTCTATTTTTCTCGCTTCCTCCCAAACCTTCCTCCGCCCCCTAAGTAGTTTTGACACTCATCCAAGATGACAACCCGTACCGCATAGCGTTCGATCTCGACGATCTTACCGAAAAATAGGGGCAGTGAACAATCTATGAGTTCATCCACCGGTCTCTGTAGAAGATTAGGGAATTTAAGATAGCTCTCTACCGTGGACTGGGACGGTTGGATGCTTTACGGGCGGCCTGGCCCATGACGGTAAGAAGGCGCGAAAATTTGCAATTTACGATCAGACAACAAAACAGAGGATGGTGAAGTCATATGCGAAACTCGCATGTAATTTCTTTCGCAGAAGGCTCAATTACAGAAGAAGAGTTTCTTATTTAAAATGAAGAATACCAATCAGCATGATAAGGGTACAAATTAAAAATAGCTAGTTTTTAAAACTAGTCGATGTTTTTTGTGGTATCGCAGCTGGACAAGTGGAATTTGAAGCAGCATTAGAAGAGGTGCTAGGAAGACAGAAGCCTTGACGCTTCGCTTAGTAATTCGCTCACTCCTCCTTTTGTTCCTTCGTCCACACTTTCTACTGCAGATAAAAATGGCAGCCGAGGACCTGAGCTGAGCACGTGATCCCGGCCGAGCTCGCCCCAGGAAGATTAAATGAATTTTACTTTCGCAGTTTAAATGTAATTTACATTGCTAAGTTTAAAAGAAATTTGTTAACGTTTCAATTTAAAGGATTAAGTTAGAATTCAGCAGTTTAAAAGACATTTTTCTGTAAATTTTAAATGGGAATTCCAAAGTTTAAATTTAAATGGATAGAATGAATTAAATGAAAATGTCAAAGTTTAAACCATAATTTAATCGAAGATTAAATGGATTTTCGTAAGAAGTTTAAATGAAATTTCCAAAGGATTAAATGAAACTCTTTTAAATTTAAATGAATTTTAGATGCGAGGTTTAAATTTAAAAGAAATCATGTCCAAATCAAATATGAATCAACAGGGATTAAATATTGCTACATATGGGCAGGCATATGAGCCCCCCTACATGCCTGAAGATTTGAATCCTCCCTGGAGGTAAGATTTCTGTTTTTAGAATGTCTGTCTATCTCATTCTTATCACAAGTTGGAACGTGATTTTATTGGTGCGAATTTTTACTCATAGCGTGACCATGCGTCGACTTGTTTATTCGTATGCGATTTTTAGATCTTCTATGTACATGTCACGCGATAATATATTCACCGTATCGTATATTTTTATGACTAGAGAGTTTTGAAACGATTTCTTGAGGACTATTGCAGTTTGGCGCACCTTAATTATTGATTTTTTGCAAGCAACTGCTTGTTAAAAGCAATAGAGGATACAGGGCCGGGGTCAGGTCAAAGCGGAGAGGCCGAACAATCGAAAGAGTATAATATACTGATACAATACTGTTGACAAATTTCCAAAATTAAGCCCTCTGTGATCTCAATACGCCAGGCGGAGTAGACTTTTTTTCTTCCCTATTTTTGTTTTGTTTTTCTGTTCTGTTTTGTTATTTTTTTCTCGTCTAATCGGTTTCTCTATAAATAGTTAAATAAATGACTTTAAAGAATGGGCCCATTCGTGTCCTGTCACGTATTAATACTTGGAAGGTCAAAAGCTGTCACCATTAGGCACGTAGAATTGATTCAATATCAACAATATTATATCACACATTTCCGAGCTGTAGCACAAATCACACCAATGTCTATTTGTCTGCTTACAGCTCGGACATTGACCACCACTGAATCGAGTATAAAGTCGACTCTGAACAGCTCCTCAAAGGGATCAGGTGTAATTTCTGACCATGCCAAACTATACAATTGATTGACTTTAAGCTTCTTTGGCTGCAAAACATCACTGATATTTTTCAACTGAAAGGAAGCATGCACAATGGCTGATATACCCGATTTTATTGTACTGACTGTGGCTGGAATATTTTTCGTTATTACAGTGATAGTGGGAGTTTGTCTTTATTATCATTTCTTCAAGCTTCGAAATGACAGTAGACAAGGATCAAGGCGAAAGAGAGAAAGCTTCAAACTAAACTGTGGTATAGTTAACCCGTTTGGGTTTTATATGATGGGTACGGCTCCAGTCGAGATAAATGAACCGCCGCCATTTACGATAGAAGTGAATGACGAAAATAAATCGACTTCGAGATGTGTCTTAGAAGAGCATCCTTTAAAACTAAGCGACAAAATGCCCGTATGCAGGAGCGTAAGCTACGAGAAGCCATTCAGGTCTCCGTGTCATCATCTACAGGTCATACAGGAAACGCAAGAAGAAGACGACGACGAAGCCGATGAGGTGAGCAATGATCGCAAATTTTGAAAGAGAGGAGAACAATCGGACAAGAAAGCATTAGCGAAAGAGCTGCTCAGCGGAGACTTTCACCAAAATGGAAACGAAAGGAAACAACAAACTTAAATATGCACACTACTGATAAAACAAACAACTTTACCTGCAGAAAGTGGCAGCTTTTATTTGAACAGCGACATAAAAAGTTAGAAGTTTGAATGGCAAATCACTTTATGTACATCAAGTCCAAACACTACAAACCGTCACAACCCCCGTCAGGCTAGTTTAAAGAGCTAACCTCTATCAAATAATAATTATAGCATACTCTTATAGACTTTGGCCTATTTGGCTATTCTAATTCTATAAACATAAATTTTTAAAAGAATCTATTGCATAGTTTTCTTGGGCAATCGTGAGATTCTATATATTCAAGCGGTATCTGTCGGAAAGTTGCCCGTGCTATTTTCAGTAGCTTTCAAAAATACTGGTAATAAACAACAAGATTAGTTTGTGAACAGAAGAAATATGAACTATCTTTGTTGCAAAAAATCCTGTCAGTACGGTATTTTCAATTCTGGCAAGATCAATCTTTAGTTGCTATTTAATCACTATGATAGCTTCGTACGATCGTCTCAACAAGTTACCTTAAGGTGTTTCGATACACTGAGTTTTTCAGGGGCCATACCCATATTTTTCAATCGCCTTAAAAGTGATTTTACCGTTGTCTGATCGCTATAAAAGTTTCACCAGTGATTGACTATAGATTGAAATTTGTTAAGATGTAGGTTTTAGTAAAATCGATACTACTATGACAACAATAAACAAAAAACTTTGAAATTGATAAAAGCCGAATTTTGCACGATCTAGACCAGCTACCGAAAACCCAACACTTGGAACTTAACGTTTGGTGTTTAGCAAACAATCTCCGTGAGAAGTAAAAAACTCTGTTTGTTTGAATTCGAATAAAACGAAAATATATTTCAAACCTTAAATTTTGAATAGCCAAAACAATACAATAATTTTTATCAACTCTCCCAAAGGCCTATTCTGAAGTTAATTTACAAATGCTAAAAAGAAGGGGATAAGAAGAAAAAGCTTAAATTAATTACAATCTTGGTACAAAACTAAAAGCCTAAACTATGCGCGTACAATTACGTAATCTCTTTGGAGATCTAACTCAAATATTAACTATTTAACGTATGGAGTTTGTCCCCGCAATTCGCGTTTGACGCTCCTCTTAAAGGTACAAAGGGACGGGCTATTTCTAGTGTCTGCGGTCAGAGAGTTTCAGGCACCTACAGCGCGATAGTAAAATGACCGTTGCGCAGCAATTGTTCTGCATAGAGGGAGATTTAGATTGTCCCTTTCCCTCGTGTTGTAGTGGTGTGTGTCTGATCGCTTTATGAGTTTACTACTCAAGTACAACGGAGCGAGGCCATTCACAATTTAGTATACTTGGGTAGTATCACGGACTAATAGCTGATCTTTGATGGAGGGCCACCCTAATTCCCAAAGAAAAGTCGAGATGTGACCAAACTTTTTAGTATCTGTTGATACGCGGGCTGTGAAGTTTTGCACTAATTGTAACTTCTGTAGATTTTTCTTAGAGGTGCCAGACGGTGGAACACTCAAAACGTTTACTAAAAATAAGAGAATTCAAAATAGTTGACAAGACAGGTTTAGTAGACAGGAGCCTCACCTTACTAATCTGACATAACATGGACAAGAGAGACCATGTTAATGTGTTTACATGATCATTAAAATTGAGGTATGAGCCCAGTGTAATGCCTAAGTCTTTAACTGAGGATACCGGAGTGAGTCCTTGGTCGAGGAAGGGCCCTGATGTCTGATACCCTGCTTAGGAGCTGGCTACTCCCGAAAAATATGACTTTGGTTTTACTTGGATTTATCAGTAATTGGTGTGAGCAATACCAGCCAGCAATGAGACGTAGGTGTTCCGTCATTTTTACTAGGCAAGAATTCATGTTTTTAGCCGAAAAGGAGCAGTAGATCTTAGTATCGTCAACGTAGGAATCTGTACAGCTGGACTTAACTGCGGAGGGTAGATCATTTATATATAAGTTGAACAACATGGGACCTAAGATGGAGCCTTGAGGCAAGCCATGTGGTATCGTAAGCGCATCAGATATAGAGGTGCCTAATCGAGTAGACTGCTTGCGGTCCGTGAGGTAACTCTCGAACCATTTAAGAGCTTGGCTTGATGTGCTTAGGCTGCTTAGTTTGAGAAGAAGTGTATTGTAGCAAATACTGTCGAAGGCCTTGCTGAGGTCTATAAGGACCATAGCCGTCAATTGCCCCGAGTCGAAGTAATCGGATGAAATTCAGGCTATGTTGGTCTATGAGCCCTGAAGATATGATCAGTAACCAGATAGAATAGTTCTTACGGTTCCCGCTCTGACGTTGAGTTAGTTTGTCTTGCTTAGTCAGGAAGTCACTAAATTAAATCAAGGCAATCTTCTCAGCCACTTTAGAAAGGACAGGAAACAACGAGATCGGCCGGTTGTTATTGGGGACCTCATGATCACAGTCTTTTAGGTGGGGTACAATCACAGACTTTTTGTAAGCCCTAGGGAATTCAGAACAGGCAAACGAGGAGTTTTGATAGATTATTTAATAAAAACGTTATAAATGACTCAAATTATTGTTTTAAGACTCCTCGTTTGCCTGTTCTGACGCTGTTCTGACGCTGTCCTTTTCTGTTCTGACGCAACTTAAAAGTTTTGACGTTATCCTAATTTTGCCAAAATAATGCGCACTAGACATTCCTTTATGACTAGTACATTTATAGTTTGAATTTATCGCATCTTTTGAATAAAAAAGATTGTGAAAATACTCACACTGAAATTTCAATCCATAGTCAATCACTGGTGAAAATTTTATAGCAATCAGACAAAGGTAAAATCGCTTTTAAAGCGATTGAAAAATATCGGTATGGCCTCTGAACAACAGGCATTCGAAACACCTTTATAAGCTAATCATTTTTTTCATATCGCGTAACGCAATATTAAAAATAGATTTGCCATGGCTACCCTAGTTAAGATATCTCTAAATGTTACCCAGATTCTGTAAAAAAATTATTTATTAAAATTTATCATTTAGTCTGAGAGACTTTCTGATGGAAAAACAACTTGCACCGAAAGCGAACTCAACTGTTTTGTACTTGCAGATTCAGTGCAAGTAAGGGGTGGAAATCTAGATGTCCTCGAGTTTTAGTGCGACCACAAATACTGAATACTCGTTAGCTTTTCAAGTTCTTTCACTCCAGAGAAAGGAATTATGAAAGCTAGAGAAATACACTATAAATAGTTACGTCATGCAGTGAGTTGTGCCCCAACTTCAGTTGCATTTATTCCGGTACTTTTCACAACTAGAAAATGCTGATCGTTCTTTGTGCAGCTTCAGTTGAAAGAGGCAGAAATTTGCTTTATCGATGAAATAAAGTATGAAGTAGTTTCTTAAAATAATTATGTTTAGGCAAACTCACTCCTTTACACTGCTTCCGTCTTGAAACAGCCCTAAGCCTTGTGAATTTCAAAGTCTGAAAATTATTTAAGTTTTGAAAGAATACGGCTACTGGAAAAAAGACCAAAAAAACAAGGCAAAGAGGGTTTGAAATCCAGAACTCAAAGACGCACCGGACGATTCGGCAACCGATCCTGTTGTAGGCCTTGTAGAAATACTTGGACGAGAGTTGACGCCTGGTGTCAAAGATTCGGCAACCGATCCTGTGGTAGGCCTTGTGGAAACACTTGGACGAGAGTTGACGCCTGGTGTCAAAGATTCGGAGACTGATCCGCTTGTAGGTTTCGTAGAAATATGAGTACGGGAGAAAATATTGGTTTGTGTACTACCTAAAAAGAAGAAAAATACCAAAACATACTACTGTTAAAAAAATAAAAAAAAAATAGTAATATTTTAAAAGACAGTAGTGAAATGTCTAAAAGCTACGACGAAATGAAGGAAGATTAAATTCATAATACTTTTAACGACTGACTTTTCGATACCTTCTGATCACAGCACGAAAGTAAGAAATCGAAAAGTGTGGCCATCGAGAATTACAGTGAGAAAACAAACAAGCTATGTCAAGTATGAATAGGTATAGAGGAGTCAGGTGCAGGAATTTGGCTCGACCTTTGGTGACTTTATTTTTCCTAGACCTGACGGAGTCTGCCGAATACATTAAAAGTGCCCCAGACCACCCGAGCTCATATTCGGCATATTTCCTGGGAAGCAATGGCTTGAAAGTGTTTTTTAAAAGTGTAACAGTCACAAGTTAGCCGGTCCGACCCACAAGTCCTGGCAAAGAGCTAGTATAGGAACAACTGCCGTAGTTTTTTTACATCTGTATTTTCGGTACGGTAAAAATAAGTAAATGAATAAATAAATAGTTAAATTTTTACTTGTGTTCAGGCGTATTTGTTAAACGAACCTGACGCACCTGTTGGAGACGGTAGAGTTGGCAGAACTGTTTCCAAGCATTCTGTAGTTGTAAAAAAGTACATTCAAGCCAGATTTGAAGAATATTTAACATATCGACCATAATTTTCCATGGTCTACTTAACAAATAGATTCCATGTTGCCGTGCGTCTGTTCAGTAATAGATCACAGATGATGTCAAAATGTCGTAAAAACAAAGAAGTGGCACACGAGCCGCAGGCGAGTGTGTCACTTTTGTTTTTACCACATTTTGACGTCTTCTGTGATCTATTACTGAACAGACCCACGGCAACATAGAATCTATTTGTTTTATACAATGATCAGAAAAGAAAAAGACCGATACAAATACCTACCTCGAACCACTTGACCTTTTGAGGATTTGTGCTAGTTTAGGCATTTTTTAAGTCCCAAACCCAACTTTTCATCTTAGCTTCTTCTTTATCTTACTTGTGTACAGTTTCTTCGAAAAGTTTTTCACCGTCTTCTCTTGCTCAAAGAAGAATAATAGCGAAAACGTTTTGCAAAACAGCGAGTCTCTCGTAGCGAAGACACACGATGGCAACTGTTGTGAAGATTTCTTGTAGTTTAGGCATTGTCAAGTAGTCAAAAGCTTTTTTGGTCTCCGTTTCTCCATTTTTCTTCTTTATAGATAGCTCCTGCTAAACTTTTTCTGAAGCTTTCACTTGCCTGAATCCGAAATAATCTGACAAACATTTTCAAAACCGCGTGCCACGTTGAACAAAACAAAGAAAACAAGTTTCCCGTGACGTCATCCATGTATCTTTACTCTAATAGATCATGGGCAACGACCAATCACAGTGCGCGTAGCATTCACATCATTGTATAATTAACAAATAGATTCCATGTTGCCGTGCGTCTGTTCAGCAAATAGATCACAGATGACGTCAAAATGAA
Organism: Porites rus; assembly: GCA_964035705.1. Taxonomy (NCBI): domain Eukaryota; kingdom Metazoa; phylum Cnidaria; class Anthozoa; order Scleractinia; family Poritidae; genus Porites; species Porites rus. Next base: position 46,382,735 of record OZ037996.1, on the reverse strand, counting down.
GTGGCACACGAGCTGCAGGCGATGATGTGATGTTTTTACCACATTCTGACGTCCTCTGTGATCTATTTCTGAAAAGACCCACGGCAACATGGAATCATTTGTTTTGTAGACCATGGAAAATTGTGGTCGATTTGTTTTTTTGCAATAACATTTATTTTTTACAAAAAACCAAAAACAAAATAACGGGCACTGCGTGACTTGTCACGTCATTTCCATAGGCTATTCAACAATTATTCCTGGCTATTGACTCAGAGCCCGAAGGCCGAATGGGCTATTGGCTCAGAGGCCATGAGGGCGAGAGGAATAATTGTTTTAGTAAAATCCAACTAGATGGTAAAAAATATCGAGAATAAAAAAAGTTTAGCTAGTTAAAGGTAGACTTTAATTCTTTTTGACGCCAAAAAGTGCGCGCTTTTCGCTACTAGAAGGCTATAACATATAGCCTAGTAGTAGCTCAACCAATCGGAACGCAGCATTGATAATAAACCACTAGCTGGATTTTACTAAACTCCGATAGACCATAGCTCTCGACCAATCAGCGGGCGAGGATTCGCTCAGTTATTGTAAAAAAATAATATATAATATTTTACCCGGGATTTTTACGTTACAACCAAGGCAGACTAAGAAGAAACAAAAAGCAAACTGCAGGGATAAACATAAGGAAATTTAAACGCATTTCTGGAAAGAAGAAATTTCGAAATTTTGGCAAGAGGACGGTCGGACAGACGGACATCCATTGCAAGATAACATAGATAACAGAGATAACAAGATAACAACAGTGAAAAACTTTACCTTTTTTAATTTGCATTCTTTTTCTTCTGTATGCAATTTTTTTTATGCGACTGCAGACGTATTTCCGCTTTCCCGCTTTTCTCCACTCGAACGTCTCACGTCGTAGTCGTGCACTGATGGTAAAGATCTCCCAGGTAAGGAAACTGATCCCCAAATCGCCGCGAGGCGTTTATTTTGAAAGTCCACCTACTGTAATCGCTTTTACACAAGGAAGAAACCGAGGCAGATGTGGGGACAACAATCTCCATTCCTCTGCAGTTGCTTTTCTAACATGTCTAAAGTGTATTTTTTATTGGAAATCTGGGGAAACGTCGGTTGATAGCCGGTCCCATTTGATATAGTTTTGAACAAGAAAATTAAATTAACTCGAGTTGATAATTTACCCCACTTTCTTACCTGGACAAAGTCCGCAAGACTTTTTGCAATTTCTAATCATGAAGTCATCATTGCAGGATTCAGGCCTGATTTGAACTTGATCTGAACAAGATTGTGTATCCCTAGTGTCTGAACAAACTACAAAAAAGGTTGGACTGTTATTAGGATAGCATGATTAAGGTGGCATATTATCTTGAAAGATGAACCTAGATTCTTTAACTGAAAGCTACAATCTTGGACAAAATAAAATAGAACAGCAAAGCCCCATCCCTCCCCGCCCCCCCCCCCCCACCAAAATCAAGGATGACGCCGCGCGAAGGGCAAAAACGCGCCATTTTCCCATCCTTGATTTGGAGGGGGAGGGGGGGTCTAGGTTTTCCATTTATTTTGTCCAAGATTGTAGGTAGCTACTCAGTGGTGCAGATTGTCATGAACATTACTGAAATAGCACCAAAGAACAGCATCTACAGTAGGAAATACGACTCCCATAAAACGCCTGGGTGGAGGCTACATCCACAGCAGAAGCACGAAAAAAGAACTTTTTGATTCCTTTTTGACGAAGGCGATGTAATAGTTTTTATTGCCCTTCAAAGACTGTTCACTCTCCTCGTATTCATGTTCTCAAATTTTCATTTGATGAATGAGCGAACCGATGAGAGTGACAAGCCGAGGGCGTCAAAGCAGAGCTCTACAATTTGCGTCGACAGCATAGAATGGATATGCCGCTCGCTTTAATCAGTCTCTGAGCCTTCTTGTCATGAGTTTTTCTTTTTGGAGAACACAATACTGCACTTTTTAAAGTAGTTACTAGTAGTAGGCCAAGACATGACCAAAACACGCTATCCGTTCTTCTACAGGGAAGCGCTTAGCCGTGAAAAGTATAGGCGCTATACAATTATTATTATTATTATTATTATTATTATTATTATTATTATTATTATTATCATTTTATTGTTTTTTTTACTGGTGTTTGGTACAAACGAGGGCATGGGACTCGACTGTCAGAACTTTTTAAGAACTCTCGCAAATAATCTTTCGACTAAGGACAATAAACCCTAAGCCAGCGTTTTTTCCTGGCTTCGAATACAGCTCTCATTTGCTATATTAAGAAATGTACACAGATGCATCAGAGGTTCCAGGTATCCATTCAAATCACGTGAGGTCTCAGAAGACTTCACTTTCGCTGTAGCTGGTCTACATCTGCACTCATAATTTTAGGCCTAGATTTTTGATAGTTTTTTTTCTTAGTAATGCTTGATTTTCCTTTTCTCACTTTTAAATCATTTACAATTGTAAATAGTTTTCTATCGTGGACATATATTTAGCTTTTAATTTGTAAACAATACGATACCGTTTAAAATTGTAAATATAACGTATTGTTCTGATACTTAATAAAGATTGGTTAATCATTTTATTATTATTATTATTATTATTATGAAGAGCGTTCACTGTTCTTAGTTATCGGGCTCTATCTTAGAAGCGTCTTTCACAGTTACCTAGATCTCTGTTACACTATTAAATGATATGTAATCCTTTCTAAACCCACCTCCAAGGTTTATGGTTATGTTACGTTCCTGGCCAATACAAGTGATACTTCCTTCATCGTTCTTCGAAACAACAGAGATCAGCAAAGTTGAAAAGTAACCAAATGCCAATGTTGTGAACCTAGGATCTGAAGAAAAGAAAACCAAAATAATCCCAATGAGGGGTAAGGATGTGAAGTCTATTTTTCAGCGACGTCTTCATGGACGTCGCCGTTGTGCGATCGTAAGTTCCCTTATGGCCTATATAAGGGGTACTTTTTTCAGGCGTCAGGGACATAAAATTTACTAGTTGAGGTATATAAAAGGGTACCCCGGAAAAATATCTTTTTTTTTTTGGTAGAAAGTCCCAAAAGGACTAACAGGCGCATTTTATGGCTGTGATTCTGGTAAAGCAGAATACAATCAAACTCCGCTCTAAAGACACTCGCTTAATACGGATACCTCGCTATTACGGACAGTTCTCTTTGTCCCTGGGGAAAGAAAGCCCTTACTTTCTACTGCCACGATCCCGCTCTGTTTTTAGTTCTTTCGGTGTCGTGTTGATGTCTTACAAAGTTAATTTTCACGTAGTACGATCACCTTTGCAGAATTCAGTGTGTCTACTCAGTGTATATTTTTGCTGGTCAGGTCTTTTATAGATCCTACGTTTTGCGGCATACAGTCGACTCTCTCTTAACGGACACTTCTGTAAAACGGACACTTAGAGTTGGTCCCTGCCTTTCTTTACTCCTTTTATTTGACTCTCTATAAGACGGACACCTCTCCAAGACGGACACTTACTGCCGGTCCCAAAGTCGTCCGTCTTAGAGAGAGTTGATGGATTCGTTTACGGTCCTTTGCAGTTAAAATGTCAATTTCTTACTTTCTATAAATTTAACCCCCGTTAATACGAACACTTTCAATGCCCTCCGTAACAACGATGTTTGACTGTACCGTGGTTCTATTCCTCGCTGGAGGAGAGCTATATTTTGCTTGGTTTTGTGTTTACCTTCAATCTTCTGTCCGATAGAGTTTAACCAAGTGACATTGCCGGATTGATTACAAAGTAGTGTTGCATTGCATCCCTCTTGCGTGTTGAACGTACTTAGCATTGAACCTGTAAAAAAGAACATCACGTTTCAGCCGTCAGTGTACCCAGGTGTGGCCCCGATGAGGTCTGAAGAAAAAAAGCGACGTGTTACTGTATAAACTTCCGTAATTATATATATTGGTCAATATGATCAAAATGATAGGAATGCTATTTTAAACGTTGTGCACCACCAGGCCCACAAAAACATACAACAAAGAAGTCTGAAGGGCTGCCGGCTTTCCATTCCACTCTTAACTATGATACATCCGCCGAAACGTCTTAGCGGTTTCCTTGGTTTGTAATGACGGGCTTCCAGTTAAGCAATAGGCCCTGTTATGGCCCGCCACTGGAAAGTGAGACTCCTTCCGTCTTTACATAAACATAAGGAGAAGGAGGTTAAAGCTCACTGATGCATCTTAAAAAGAATTTTCTAATTCCTCGACGGTCCTCGACGCATGGTATTTAACGCCTCGTCTTGGGCTACAGTCTTCATAAAAGTGAATAAAAAATATAGCTTCGAAAAAGGGCTAATGAATATTTTTTTTAATGCATCAATGATAATAGAATAACTCCAATTGAAGAACTAAAAAGTGACATTCGTTAGGGGTTACTCAAGTCGCCAAGTGCGTTACCTTTAGAGCAGAAATTTTACCTTCGACGCCAACGACGCTAGCGAGGCCCTGAGAACAATCAGAGAGCGACAAACAGGGACTCCATCTTTATCGTGCCAGACCACGCGACAAAATATGTCGTCGAAGTCAGGTAATAATGCCACATCCCGATAATTATTCTGAAGACACTGCATTGTTGTGCTTCGAAAAATTATGTAACACTACTCATAGAATGCATTGGCGCATGGTGGTTTAGAAGATTGATCATGAAGCTTCCTTAAGACCTTGTACGAAAAAGAATCGACTCATCAAAAAATCCGTGAGACGATATGAAATCAAGATCAACATAAACACTCCACGCTTTCGTTGACACGTTTAGCGATGTAAAAATATTTCTCTTATCTATCACATTTGTCTTCGACATCCTCAAATATTTGCTTTATTGGAGTGACTTTGTACAATGCATCGTGTAACATGAAATCCAGTTAGCAAACAAAAGTGATAATTCTAATAAGATTATTTACTTGCCTTTTCCGAATGCAAATAAAATCCAAATAAATGCCACAGAAAACGGGATCCAATTTGCTTCGCTTGTCATAATGCAGTAGATTGGATGTTGTGAACAGGTTCAAGCACGCGAGCTATTTCGACCGATTTGTACCGAGTAAAGTACAACAAAATAATGTTGTATATTACAATATTCTATTTCGGTTCCTGAGCCAATAACAACAGGAGTGGCCAAAGATCTCAATGGGTCACCGAATTGTCAATACAGTTTTGCTTTGAATATTTTATAACTTTAATATATTATCAGCAGACGGACAAAGGAAAAAATGCGGCAGCATATCAAAGCACGGAAACATTGCTAGCATTCCGTACTTATGTAATTCATCACACGACAAAATTTTGCTTGTTGCTATTAAAGAGATACAAAAAATATCAAAATTAAAGAAGACAAATTGACAGATTATACAGTAGTTTTCCAAGCCGGAACCCACAAGTAGATTGTAAAGAATTAAAACAAACAACGTGTGTATAATCTTACAAAGCTAAGCCCCGCTGAATGAGTCTTTTGTCGTCAATTGGAAAAGCATTCATACTGATGACGTCACAGTCGTGACTTCAGTGGGGTGGATTTGTTCACAGCTTTTTCTTTACGTCTTTCCGTTGGTGTCATAACCACATCACGGTCCGGAACACGAATCAGACAAGTCATCTCTCTTGTTGAAATCCAAATTATAACCAAACACCATACATAATAATACATAACACCATACCAGTATACCCGAAAAAAATTCACCAAAATACTCTGAAATACCCAAAATTCATCCAAATATACCGAAAATTATACCCAGGTATACTTTATACCTGAAATTCAAAGAAAGTGATATACCAAATACCCGTATTTAAGCTGCAATATACCGTATACCCGATTTAAAAAGCCCCTGTATACCGTATACCCAAAAACCCTGGCCGACCCTGACCAAGCGATGTTAATCGTCGGTTATTCATTTCTTAGAAGCCAGATAACATCCTTATCATGGTTCTTTAGAAGGTGAATAGCGTTCCCTGCTGCATACAAACAAGGACACGAAATTCAAAATTCCAGGCCAGAAAGCGTGGTAACCTATTTGGTTACCTATATATGATCTGGCTCATTCCCAGGGTTCTCTCCTACTCTGCCTTTCTACTCGCCTCTTTTTTAGCTGCGCGCCATACCGGGGGACGTGCGGGAGAGAACCCTGGGAACGAGGTTCCGAGGCAGCTCTTTGAAAGGGAGAGGGGAAAGGGTGAATACTCAAGCGTACGAGAACAAAACAGACGCGCATGATGTCCTGCGTCCCGTTGTCACCCAGTGTATGAACTCAACACTAGTCTAAGATTAGCAGTGGGACGAATGGTAAATTAATTTATTATCGCACCCCTGGGGAGGGGGGGGGGGGGGGCTCCGCATATGAAAGGGGTGGTGATGTTCGTTGGAAATTTTGAATTAAACCCCTAAAGGAGACCAATCTGGGCGTGGCCCAACCTTTTTTTGACCCCTAAAAGCGATCATTTTAAACTTTGATTGCATGAATCGAGTAAATAAAACGAATTAATAAATATATGATTTTTTACTACTTGTATTCTGGGTAGAACGTATTTCGTAGAGCGCTCAATTCATTTAATTGAAGAGCATTGACTAATGATAATCACAGGAGTTCAGGCTTCAGGAGTAATCATTGATCGTTTATTGCGACAGTGCTGTTTCGTATGGTCCGAAATTGTATGACCACACTCATCAGGCAACTTCAACGATTGACCGTTAAAATTAAAAGCTGGCAGTAAAATATAGGGATGCGTTAAGAGATAGTATCATTGTAGGTAACAGATGGATTGTGTCTTAGTTACGTTACTCTAGAGTTCTGAAGTACATATCCTGGTCCAAAGTATTCAATCCCAAGGGAAAAATTCTACAATCAAATCCAACATAATTTTGTCAATTTTAATCAGCTATCTTGCACAGAATTAATAATTAAACTGACGAATTCACAGAATTTTTCTCTAAATTCAAATTTGTTAAAATTTATCTCATTACTAATGATTTAAGTAATAACTTGTTATCATATCATACTGATGACACTGCAATCATTGCTTTGTAATCATTGTTTTTTTTTTAATTGGCTTATTACCCCTTCTAATTATTAGTATTAATTGTAACTTAATCTTAAAACTTTGTAATACTGTGACTTCACATAGTCATGCAAATAAAGCTTATGTTGATGTTGTTGTTGCTATCAAATCTGAACAACATATGGCGTTAATAGAGCGATTTTCGTATGACCTTGAAAAATGGTTTCGATAAGTGTTCGTTATTTGTTTTATCAGCCAATGGATGAAAAGATCAAAACATGGCCTCTTTGTTTTCCCGCCAAAGAAAACCCTAATATGGAGAAGGCATTGTTCGATTGGCCAATCGTGTTGCAGTATGACGTCAAAGCGAAGTATCGGTTGTTTTCTAGAAAGTTCTCGGTCATGAAGTTTTTTCACCCGAGCGTTCGCTTAGCCAACCAAAAGCCACGCACGTTTATGTCCGTTCGATAAACCAATCAAATCACTCTATTTCCGTTCGTTTGTTGTTTCTGTTTTGTTTGCGCGTTTTCATTTCAAGGTCATACGAAAATCGCTCTATCAATACAGAAGCTGTGATAGCACCTCCTCCACGTTGAGTCCCATCAGAAGAGTGATGCGGCTCAGGCTAAGTGAATGAGTGAACATAAATCAGTTACCAATTGACTTTACCTTTCTTGAAAACGAAACAAACAACTACGAAACATGTTTACTTCACTAGAGGCCAAAGAAGACATTGAGTAGGGGCAATTGTGTTCCACTCCAATTTGTAATATGCTTTACTTGTATCACTTGTTGCACAAGAGTACAATGACTGTCAAATTTCAGTTTTTGCCGTATACTTGATTCCCATCTTGGACTTGTACCCCTGTTCCAGGATATGGTGGACCAGCGTTTTGCGTTTGTCCTGTTACTGGATATGGTGGAGAAATTGCTTGTGGCCCAGCTGCAGGGTAGGGTTGAATGGTGGCTTGTATGCCAGCTCCAGCAGGGTAGGGTTGTGAAGCGGTTTGTATCCCAGCTCCAGCAGGGTAGGGGTGTGTAGTGGTTTGCATACCAGCTCCAGGGTAGGGTGGAAGAGTAGTTTGCACTATTCCAGTTCTGGGGTAATGCACAACAGCCATTCGCCCATTTCCTCTTCTAGCCCTGCACTTAGCAAGTGGACACTTAGACCAAAAACAACAAACCAAGAGTATCACAACAAGTAGCACAACTCCTCCGGATATGATTCCTAACAAGGCCCCAACACTGAAAAAAAAAATTAAATTAAGAATCGTGATTATTGTCAGCAAGAATCGAGTAATACCAGGAAAAAAGTTAATGAAATTTGCAACCTCGTCCCCAAGGCGCTTTTCCCTGGCTTTGGAGGTGGGGCGGGTTCCCGCCGCACCTCCAAAAAAATGAGGGAAAAGCGCCCTGAGGACGAGGTTGTGAAATTTGTGATCACAGAAGGCGTCAGAGGAAAGGGTAACGGATGTCATGGTGCTAAACTGTAAAATAATCCGTCTCTGAATGATCCAAACAATCTTATCTCCTTATTCCAACTGAAAAACAATTCACTGGTGCGTTTTCAAAGGCCAATGAAAATCTGAGAGCATACGGTGGCTCCGGAATCCGCTGACCACAAAGAATGAACCCATTATCTTCTCTTGCCACAAGAAAAACCACTTTTAAAATGGTAAATGTTCTTCTCTATAAATTTTTTCCAAAAAAGTTTTAAACAATCATTTTTTGCTTAAGGCTAAGATTTAAGGCTGCTTTAGCTTGACACGTTGAATTAAAAGAAAAGTTTCGAGCAAGAAATTTTAAAAATTTCTTCAGAGGATTATTTTAGGAATTTAAAATGTGGCCCTGACCCCAGGGTGGACGTCGATGGAATAAAATAAATAAAACACGAAGCTTCGTCTTACCGAGGTCTCAAAATCTTTAATGTGACAATTTATTTTTATCTTTAGTCGCACTACGCTTGGTGCATTCTTAGGTAAGTTACTCTTATCAATTTATTTTATTTAAAATGTTCTCATAAAGCGAATTTTTACCTTATAAGTAGCTTGCAGCATTTTGGCTGGTTGTTTATGATACAGCAAAGACGGTCATTTTTGTCATCTGTTGGTGAGGGACAGTAATTACGCAACGCTCTTCCGCTGTCACTACACGTGGACCCTCCAGGTAGACAGCAAGAGCGACTACCGAACCAAGAACAACATCGTGTGCGACCCGCGGGGTCACTGGGCCGAGGGCAGCTATACGTACCACAGCTTGTAAGGCCACGTGTAACTGTGAAAACAAGAAAACAAAGTTAATAAAGATTGAAAAACCTGCGCAGCGTAGTACTTAATGTTAATTTTAAAATTGCAAAACTGACGCTGTTATTATAAGAATGAAATGGCATCAATAAAGCCTTGTAAAATGAGAGCGATTTTTTGTTGAAATGGCATCAATCAAGCTTAGTAAAATGATAGTGATTTTCTGCAAACAAATCTATCTAGTCCAGTAATAGGCGTGGTTCATGCGCGGTGCGTTTTGTGGGACACGACAACATTTAGAATCCAGACGGGCAAGAACAAAGGCAGTTAAATTCACTTTTTACCTTGAATCGTTAACATAAAGTTATACCTATTACAGCGTCTTCATAGCCTGCCCCGCAGTCGAAACTAAACTCTGGTGTTAAATAATGTATGCGATGCAGGCTACGTGTTCAGGCTTCATAACCACTCAACTTTGCTATCGCCGGCCCATCCTAACTGCGCTGCCTCTTACTTCCTTATACCTACTCGCCAGGTCCTTCGCGGGCGCGAGGAGGGGGACATTTCTTTCGCGTATACTTAGGATTGGGTACGGGTTTTCTTTCTCTTCCCGTCTAGAACAAGGTACAGGGAAATAAGTCCGGATACCAAGTACCATCCCCCCCCCCCCCCTCACGACCTCCGCATACCCTCAGGGATAAAATACTAATACCTAGCTAGTGCTCAACATACAACCGTTTGGATTACTTCCCTGTTGATATCTAAAACAGCGCCGAAATATTTCTTTTACCTTGGTAACGGTAAGAAATGCGCCGTCACGTTTTGGTAAGGAAAAAATATTGCTGTAGTTGTTATGAAAACTAAGCCGTTATTTTACTTGATGATTTCTTATCTTAAGTGGGCATTGTCTTGACCAAAGAGTAATCGGAAACACATCATCATCATCATTATTATTTATTCATTTTATAAATAACAACAAGTCTTTATTGCTATAAGGAACGTTTTTGGAATTTGAAGAAACTGCTGAGTCTACTGCTTCTTAATTTACACTGAAACGTTTTAGTGTAACATTTTTCTTGCAACGATTGTCGGCTGACACAACATTTAGTCCATTTGTCTCTTAATTAAAGATTCACAGCTCGCTATTTGTAAGAATACTTAACGGTTTTTCCTCGATCCACTGGATATCATACCGACCTAAACCTTAACACTATACTATGGACTTCATTTTCTGGTTATTGTTTTCTTTGAGGTCTTCCCAGTTTCGAAGTGCTATTTGTAGATTTTGTTACACCAAATTTTCATAACTCGCTTATTTGGAACTGATATACATCAGGAGCACCCAACGAGAATATAGTTCAAAACCACTTAAACATAGCATTGTTAGACGTATTTTAGTATTTAAACCGTAGATATAGGCATATTTTTATCCCCTAAAAATTTTTCTTCTGTTCGGATTTCCGAGCTGAAAGTCTAGTGATACGAAAATAATAGGGATCAAAACTTACCTTTTCGAAAATTTTAGCCAGAAAAAAGGCTCCCGAAAATTCAAGGTGCCCTTTTTAGGATAAAAATCTGTTAAAAATGGGCAATTTTTCCATGTTGTTAGATCAGTGTTCGAAAATCCTAGGAGAGGCAGACAAGCAAGAAATTTTACAACAAATTTTCCGAAAATTCTAGATCTCAAATCGTCTTCCGAACAGATATTTTCCGAAAATTGACGTTGGTTGCCCCTGATAAATTGCGATAATGATTAACAGAACTTTTTGCTTACCTGTGGCCAAAGAGAGAAATACAACAAAGACTGCGAAGAAAACACCTTTCATTATACGGTCCTGGTGCGCTCGGTACCCGAGGTAAATAAAACTGAGCAAAGAAATCGTGAAATGATGACGTCTATATAGCTGTGACTAGGTTCGAATTCTGTTGTTTTACTGGCTAAACGGAAGTCAGTAAAAAGTTGACAAACATCAAGAGATAATGAGGAAACATATATTGGCTTAAGTGCTTTCATACGGATTGTTTTTGTTTCGCTGGTCATAAAATATTTACATGGTAACTATCTATTTCTGCTGCTGAGACAAACTAAAGACAAACAAGAAAGCTGATTAAGAAGACCATCATTTCGCTAGAAACTTATGACATACCACCAGAGGCCGGGTTATATGCTTCTGATACTGGCACTTACAGAGGGCATCGATATACTACCACATCGTTTTCTCCGCTGTCGCGGACACTAAAAGGCTGAAAAGGGTTCTGTTACCTTCTGAAACTTAAGCGGAAACATACGCAGTGGTGTTGCAAAGACGTTATACGATGACAATATAAGCTGAACATTTACCAACATCACCATCAATATTCTATACGTATTTGTCTTAACAAAAAACAAGAGAACAACACCTAGTTAGCTCATGAGACAAAAACTATCCAAATATTAAAAACTAGCTGAAACTGGCTGATTAGTCCATAAATCAATATCAGACCTTAGAAAATAGAAAAATTGACTGAAAATGCTAGCAAGTAGGGTAATGAAACTAGGGGGCACACGTGTATGATTTCGGAAAGTGAGTCTGCTAGCAGACTATGATCAGGAAGGAATATTTGTTGAAGGGTGTATCAGAAGGGAAGATAAACAACTACAACGAGGTCTACTGAACGCAAAGGAAAACGCTTTCATCATTTATATAAATTATTTCATGCAGGAAAACAAAGGTGTTAATTGAATTTTCCATAATTAGTTCTAAATTAATGGATATAAAACGTTTTGGCGTTATACAAAGAGTTTGACGGGGTCTCAGCCAGAAAGGATACAAAGCAAGTTCAGGTCCTTGGCAAAGTTTTACTTGACAAGAAAACAATACAACCTCTTGCTAAGTTTCCACTATCGTTCTCTTGTTTACGAGAAACCTTCTTTTTACATTCTAGTTACATAAATAAATTATACACATTTTAGCGTCAATCTAAGTTCTCTATGAGACAGTTTTGAGATAAAATATCCTCTTGGTAGCGATAGGTGCGTTCCAGGGTAAGGTACATCAGCGGTTTGCATTTGAAATGATGACGTCTATAAAGCAGTGACTCAGTTCGAATTCTGTTTTTTTACTGACTAAACGGAAGTCAGTAAAAAGTTGACAAATATATATTGGCTTAAGTGCTTTCATGTGGATTGTTTTTCGTTTCGCTGGTCATAAAATAGTTACACGGTTACTATCAATCTCTGCTGCTGAGATAACTAAAGACAAACAAAATATTTCCTTGGAAGAAATGTCAGTTGGCATTATTGTGGTCTCCTTGGGATGACTGTGTTAATGGTGGGTGCGTTCCAGGGTAAGGGACATCAGAGGTTTGCATTTGACGTCTCTTTCTGCGTTGAGCCAGGGGACATTTGGACCAGCAGCAGCACAGCAAGATGCCCATCGCAAAGAATAGGATTGCTGCAGCAATTAATCCAACTGTAGTTTCTGTTCTAAAAAAGAAACGAAAGTAATTGAGTTTAAGTAGGTTACTGGAGAGACCAAAGGGGAATAAGCAGGAGCACCCAACGACAGTTTTCTCCTAAATACATTGAAAACACTCAGTTAGGCTATCCAGAGTACTTTTACATCTATAGAAATGCATTCTTACTGAAGCGGCGCTATAAAATTTGTATCTGTTCGGTCAGCCTAGGGGAACTTGAGTCTTTTCAAATTACCAAGAGCTTCAGTATCATTTTCCCGAAAATTTCAGATGCAATTTAACGTCATTGCGAAAGTAAAGATTTTTCTGATTCCTCTTTTCGGCACATTTTTGAATCCGAAAATTTTAGGAGTCCTTTTTTGTACGAAAAGTATTCTTACCTGGGCAGTGAAATGTGAAAAATTAAACTTAAAGGGAAAATCATAGGGAATTTATTAGATAAGCTTCCAAAATTGTCCATGAATGGAATGGTAATCTAGAAATTTTTAGCGGTCCTCAATTAAGTAACAGAGTAATAGAAATAAGCAATATTTGCGTCTCCGAACAGATATTTTAGAGGAAACAGTGGTTGGGTGCCAGTCCTGAATAAGGCTTTCAATAAAGGTATAGTGTAAAGGAAAATTTTCTTCCTTGTCTTTTTCTCTACAGTGCCTTAAAAGAGATATATAAAATGCCTGTCTCCTTATACGAAATATTTCTTAATAAAAAGCAGCTTTCCTATCCAAGAAAACGTTTGAGGTTATATACGTTTAAGGTTATAATTAAATGCTTTGTTTATCAGTTCATATTGTCCTTCAGCAGCATGTTCATTAAAAGTAAAATATTGTTAGAGTGTGGCCTTAAACTACTGTAGCTAGAAATAAAAATTAAATACAAGATGTTTAAATTTATACTTTGTACCTCTCATACATACTTTCCTCATTCTTTCGCATTTTACTTAACACCATTTTTTTAAATATATGGCTCCTTCATGCGCAATATTTTCTCTTCCCTAATGATGCCGTTGATAGGCGAAAGCTCGGATTTTAATTTTAATTTTTTTACAGCAGTTAAAGGTCTCATTCGAACAGACACGCATGTAAAACAACAATAATGTCTATTGACAAAAAGACATTAGTCTTTAATACACGATTAAAGAAAAACACTTTTTTTCCTGCGAACACGAAATCTTTTAATTTGTTATTCTAAGTAACATTATTAATTTGCAACTCACACAAAAAAGGGAGTTACATGGCAAGGATAATTTAACTACACGAATACTTTTCGTTAGTATTAAGATCAAGAATCCTCGGCTATACCTTAGGTGTACTTGGCAGCACTTTGCCTTATTGTTAATGATACAACACACTCGATTATCCTTGTCATCATATGGACCTGGGCAATAATCACGGACATGGCCGCCCTGATGCTCACTGCAAAACAAACCTCCTGGAAGGCAGCAAGAAGGAGAACCATACCAAGAACAACATCGCGTCTGATCTGGAGAGTCATACGATCGAGGGCAGTAGTAGGATCGTAGGAGTCCTTTGGCAGGACACCTGGTAAGACTATGCACTGCTGAGAGGAAATGGTAGGTGGTACTTTTAATAAGACTGTGACTGAAATTCATGACAACCAATTTCATTTTTTCGGCTTTTCAGGGTCCTGTAATTATTGAGACGGTAATTTCCCCCTCGCTATAAGTAAACGATTCAGACATTTGTAACTTGGAAACTACGATAAAGTCCGGACCGTTAAATGTTGTACACGTTTAAGGAGAAGTTATTTTCATACCACTTCGGATAACTTTTCATTAAACCAATTTTTCTTACTTGGGTCAATACTCTTTATACTCTCACAATCATAAACGTCTTGTTTATGCCGAACGATGTAACAGTTAACCCAAAATGTAACATAAGCGCAAAGTGTAACAACTTTTAACGCAAAAAGCATCAACTTTTTAACACGAAATGTACCAACCTTTTTTGTAATTCAAAAATTATGTTACGGTCCACTCGTCGGTCGCAAATTTGAATGTAAAACTACAATGTAGTTAGGGGCGTAAGCCGTTTAGAATTGACGAGAGGCCCACTCCGAGGTAAATATTTTTAACTAAAATACAAATTGGGTTCAGAGAAAACTATTTCTTCTCATTTTCCCTTCAGTTCATTCTTAAGTTGTTACAGTTAGGTGTAAAGTTACGTTTTGTTTCAAAAGTTGTAACATTTCGCGTCATAATTACATTGCTACAGTTTTCAACCGTAACAACTTCCCAGCTACCCTGGATCCTTACGAACAGTGTGTGGGATCTGTAACGTCCCACAGAATTTGTTCACGAAACAGTTGTTGTTTAGCCCGTGTAGAGTGAGTAACTTAAATTCGAAGTACCGTTTGCAGATGTCATTTGAAAGGCAGCGCTTTGAGCTAACTTGGAGGCGGTCTATACGTTACAGACTGCATTCACTGAGACAGAGTTCAAGTGGTTGCCGGGCTGGTCTTCGCTACATTTCACTCAAACTTAACTGGAGTGGTTAGCCCCGGACAAATATTGCTTGTTTGCAGCGTTAGTTTTTTCACCAGGTGAACAAAAACGACAGTCTAAGTTTATAACTCTACAGGAAACCACGGATTACCGCATTTTTCCGTCACCGGATCGCCTTATATGAAATATCCTCTGCCTATATTTGTTTCACAATTTTGGCGATACTGTGTATATATCTGCTGAATTGGAACAGATCCCGATCAGAGACAAGCCTTCACACAGCAGCCGCTGGTAATATCATGAGTCAGTCATTTGTTTTAAAAACATTTCGTATCTGCCTGTTAAAAAGCACGTTTTATCTTCTGACCTTCGACCTTCTTTCATAATACACCTTTACGCGCTTTTCCATCGTCTTTTTTCAACTTTTGTTATGAGCTAGTTAGTGGAAATCCGTCGACAGCGCTGAAAAGAATGCCTTGGAGTCAGTTAAGCTGCCAAGTTTGACTGACAGTAATTTGTTGAAAACAAATGAAGGTCCACAAAGTCAAGAAATTTTAAACTTTGCGAGGACTATATCTTCGCTCCCTTCAGACGTATCTCTTTCAAACTTGGCAATATTACTAAGTAAATATTATGGCGCTCTTTCTAGCAGTGTCAATGGATATTCATTAACTCGTCCTTATCAAAACTTGGGGGAAAAATTAAAGAATCCATGTTGCCCAAAGCCGAACAGTATGCCTGCAAAACCCAATAACGAGCTCAAAAAAAATCACTACATAAAAAGTTTTTCAATTAAACCTTTTTTTGTTATTAAAATATTTAGAAATGATACGTTATGGACTATTATGAGAATTTTTTCCTTTTCAACTATTCACAGAGATCTTGTTATTTGAGTTTGCCAAAATAAACTCAAAGATATCCTTGATTTTGTTTTATAAAAGGTCTTCAAACTAGAACAAGATTTGATTAAAAATTAAAACTTACCTGAGACCAGGGAAAGCAAGACAGTGGCTATGATAAAATGATGCTTTCCCATATCTTTCATGCTCTCTGGCGTCAGAAAGTGCTGTAAAAATATTTAAAAACCCGAAGGAGCTATCATCAACAAACAACAACAGCAACAACTAATAATAAGCCAGCTCAGATCCTACTAATTAGTGGCGTGCATAGAGGGTGATGGGAATGGTACCTGCGGTAACTTCTCACGCCGATGGTTGAGGGGTCCTCAAAATCTCAAGTTCAAGCTCAAGTTTTGTTTTAATCTGAGACAAAGATTGACAGGTCCTATCCTAACCTCGGGGGGGGGGGGGGGGGTACTCCGTTACTCCTCATATGTAAGCCCGTCTGCGGGTCCGCATTGTTTCGGCAGGCGGCAACCAGATGCCTCCAGTAGTAGCGGTCTTCGGGAGCATGTCGTATTTCTCGCTCCGTCGGTGCTATGGAGCCTCCCGCAATGACCCTTGAGATGTATCGCAGAACAAAAGTTTCTGCCCGCCAACGCTTCGTTTCCCTTCAGATGGTACATACAGGGCGACTCTGATGATAAGATCCAACCTCGTTCCCAGGGTCTCTCATCTTCCTGGGAACGAGGTTGGATAAGATCCTCCTTATCGCGGCGAAGTGAGTAGCCAAGGCCAGCACCTTCACGATTTCTGCCTGTATTAATTAAAGTGTAGTACCCTAGGTCTTCTTAGAGGCAGACGTTATGAGAAATTGTTTAGAGATTTTTGCTTTTTTCCGCAGTTCATATCATCTTTATTGTATACGTAAGTTTTGTCGGATCTTACCTTTTCGAAAATTTCAGCCAGAAAAAATGATCCCGAAAATTCTAGGTAACTTTTTAAGGGTAAACATCCGTTAAAAATGGGCAATTATAGTAGTTTTTAGATGTTCGAAAATCCTAGGAGCGGCAGGCAAGCAAGAAATTTTACAACAAATGTTCCGAAAATTCTAGATCTCAAATCGTCTTCCGAACAGATATTTTCCGAAAATTGTCGTTGGGTGCTCCTGATCATGATCATATCTCACCTTAGGTAACTGAATGGCAACATGGTTTTGTGAACGGTCGATCTTGTCAGATTCAATTGTTTCCAATCATCAATGGGCAGCTGCTCTTGACGAAGGAAGA
Source organism: Porites rus (assembly GCA_964035705.1). Taxonomy (NCBI): domain Eukaryota; kingdom Metazoa; phylum Cnidaria; class Anthozoa; order Scleractinia; family Poritidae; genus Porites; species Porites rus. The sequence continues at coordinate 46,365,443 of OZ037996.1, read as the reverse complement.
CGAGTCGATATGGCCTTTTTGGACTTTTCCAAGCCCTTGATGGAATGAATCATTATTTTACCGTAGAAGCTGTGAACCTTTGGAGTTTTTGGCTCACTATCACATTGGTATGAAAATTAAGTAATCGTTGTCAGAGAGTGGTGCTAGATAAAGTGTCTTCTTCTTGGTCAGATGTCTCAGTTGGAGTCTCTCAGGGCTCTATATCAGGGCCTTTATTTTTTGTTTTATGTATCAGCGATCTTCCTGAAGTTGTTCATCCCGGCAAAACAATTACCCTTTATGCAGACTACTGTAAATGTCCTTGAATCATCGACACTGTTGGTGATCTTGTCACAACAAGAGCAGGATTACCTGCATCAGTGTATTCTTGAGTTTCCTTACAGCGAATTTGTCGAAGGATGGGTTCTTAGAAGAGCTTTTTTACTTTCTCCACAGACTCTTGCTACTCTAGCATTGGAATTCGAAAAGAGAGACAATCTGACGAAAAGTCAGTTCTTGCTTAAAAGAACAAGGAAACCACCAAAATAAAATCTGGCCTTGTAACAGGAAACGACATTTTTTATTCTCAATGCTTATTATTCGTGAATTTTTACCCAAAATATTTATTCATTATGCATAAGCATACCCAGTACTATGCTACTACGTTTGTTAAAACATTATACTTAAGTTACTTTCACCATGGAAACTGGACTGTTTGACCTACTTGTTTCTCCCAATAAGCCACCAAGTACAATCTCACTGAAGAATTATAAATTAAGCTTATTTCGTTGTCATAGTTGTCCTGTTGCGCATAAAAAAATTTTGATAAGAAGGCTTCTTGTTTATCGTTTTTCGCATAATATTGAACAAGCAAGAGATTTTCACAACTATGTACACAACCGAGAGAGATTTACACAACTACATACATAGAACTTTCTCCCCCAGATAAATATATGAAATTTCATATAATTATTTTCTTTTATATCCGAAGCATTGTTGGCGGTTAGTTAACTGGCATCAGTCGTTTGTGTAATAAAAATTATGGTTCCCTCAGTGTTCCGCTTTAGAACTCAGTGGTACTGATAGGCTGCTGTCTGTTAGCTTATATTTTCTGATACAAAACATCATGTTGCTAAAATCTCAATCAGTCTACTGTCTCTATTGATGCTGCTATGGTGACATTACTGTGTAGATTGCCTCTTTTACCTTACTTGTTTGAGTATCAATGAGGGTTTCTGTTAACAAAATATAAAATATTGGCAAGTTCACAGCGACAAACCTTTGAGTGGTGCCGGATCTTCCAGTTGTGGACCTGGATCAGTATAATAGCAACTTGTATAAAATACAAAATGGTAAACTAATCCTCACGGCAAGGCGATGAACGAGTAAATTAAACCAAGGAATAAAACCAAAAAATATATTGAAACAAATTTACCCAATATTTCGGTTTAAAGGACAAACCTTCTTCGGGGGCTAAAAGAAAACGAAGATAAAACTGAAAGTATGTACAAATATAAAATTAAAACTATAGATTGTGATTGGTGTAGGTGACTAAGTAGGGTTTCTGTTCTTATTGCTATACACCAGTTTTATACAGTATACACACATTAGCCTTGGGCTACGCTCTTGACAATGACAGTTGTAGCTTAAATTAAATTGACATAAAATATCTTGTTAGAGGAAAATTCAATTGATCACGCCAGAAAATACTATATCATACCATAATGCTCTTTGTTTGTCACCCCCCAATTTTGCATGAACCACATGTTCAGTTTCTCTTGGGGCCATTTTAACTCCAAAGAGAAAAGTGAAGACAATGCTTATGCAAATTTTGAGGTGACAAACAAAGAGCATTATGGTATGTTATGGTATTTTCTAAAGTGGTCAATCGGCATTCTTGTCGTCTCCTTGGGATGATTGTGGTAGATGTATTTGTGACCCAGCGTAAGATGTATCAGCCGTTTGCATTTGCCGCCTCTTTCTGCGTTGAGCCAGCGGACATTTGGACCAGCAGCAGCATAAGTAAATGGCCATCGCAAGAGTAAGTAGGATTGATACAGCAGAGATTATTCCAGCTTTAGCTTCATTACTATAAAAAGAAAAAGAAACGAAAACTAGAATGGATAAAATAATTTTTGCTGTCATGAATGGCAACAAAATGAGATAAAACTGTGCTGATCAGGTAGACTTGACCAAGAGCCTTTTAGAAATTTTAGAGAGACAATTTCTTCGTTGGTTTTCTTCTTCTATTGGATAAAAACCTGAAAAGCGAGATACAGAACAGTGTATGTAAATATCCTCCACCTTTACGAAATTAATTTTCTAGAAGGCGGTTTCCCGACTTAACTTCAAAAGAAAGAGATTCGATCTTTCCAGGCCCTCACCCTTCGTCAGAGTGCAACAAAGGATTGTGGGCTGTATGTGGAATGAGCCGTAAGTATCGTTATTGGTGGAACTTAGTAATATAAAAATGAGAATAATTTAACACAGCTTGTCTCTTCACCAACAGACACCTTTGAAATATTGGAACGGATATTTCGTTTCTGTTCATGGAAACAATAAATTTTGTCGCAATTGTCTACCATTTGTAACTCATTTAACAACTAAGTAGTGTTGTAATCATAATTTAAGTATGGTCTTGAGTGGTATCATTGGAATTTACCTTAGAAATACTCGGCAGCATTTTGCCTTATCGTTTTTGATACAACACACTCGATTATCCTTGTCGTCATATGGACCTGGGCAATAATCACGGACATGGCCGCCCTGCTGCTCACTGCAAGACAAACCTCCTGGAAGGCAGCAAGAAGGAGCAGCATACCAAGAACAACATCGTGTCTGATCCGGGGAGTCATACGATCGAGGGCAGTAGTAGGATCGTAGGAGTCCTTTGGCAGGACACCTGGTAAGACTATGCACTGCTGAGAGGAAATAATAGTAAGACTGTGACTGAAACTCCACCAAAATATTTCTACCTTTTTAAGGGGAGCTAGAACTTAATATGTTGTTAAAGCCCCACCGTGTGTTAGTAATTTTATCAATTGAGAGATCTCCTCTGAAAAGCTCAGCAGAGCTTGCAGTACGTTTCCTGCCCATGTATACCGCCAAAGACCAAATGCACATCTGATATTAATTGTACAGTAATGAGCCAATAAAGGAGACAAAACTCCTGTTACGATTTTAGCACCCGGCCATTATCTGTTGTAGGCGTTTCAGGAAAAATCGTTTTTGTGCTACTTAAGGTGGCTCCGTAATTAATACTAGAGCATTTTACTGTGACAAAGTTTTCGTCATAACTTTTTCGTTTTTAACGCGATGGCTGCGAAGCTTTGCAAAGAACAACAGATATCATTCGGCAATAGTATGAAATATTCCGATTTCATATATTGATGGTAAATAGTTCTTGAGAAATTAGCGCTTAAAAGGACCCTACTGTTCAAAGAAAATCGCGTCTGGTAAAAAAACTTGCTGATATTTTTTACTGAAATTTCTGGTATCAGCTTTAATTGATATAATAAATATGCCAGAGGAATTTCAGAAAAATCGTTGGAGCAGAAGTCCGTACAACTAAAAGTCGCTCAAAATTCAGCTGTGAAAATGTTTTGATATTATAAAGGAAATAAAGGGAGATGTAAAGAATCAACCATAAGAGAACACAGAAAAAATCTGAGCCCCAGATGGGATTCGAACCCACTGGGGCTCAGATTTTTTCTGTGTTCTCTTATGGTTGATTCTTTACATCTCCCTTTATTTCCTTTATAATATTAATATCAGTTGCATAGGTTGGTTGGTTGAAAATGTTTTGGAATTTCAAAAATAAATTACTATCAGGTAGAAGGAGCCACCAGTTTGAATTTTCGGGACAAGTAAATTCAACGTTTGCTAATTCTTAAAAGAGAAGCCGATCGTGCTCTTCTTTAAAGAGCACTTTTTAGGTTTAGAAGCACTATAAATTGCTCCAAACCTTGCTCTGACGTCGAATGACCTGTTCTTCGACATTTTTAAAATATCCCTTGGCAGTTTTGGCTCAAACTCCTGCAGCATACATTTTGATGTACTGCAATGCATTTTCAACGACTTTTACTGCTGTTCGTTGCTTCTAACACAGGAAAAAAGTATTGACATTGGACGCTACCTCGTATCAGAGCTCAGATAGAACTGTCCAGCACCTTTGTTTATGACTACAAAATGAGCACGAGCGGCAGTTCTGCGAGGAATTCACACCTCACCCAGGGGGAACGAACGACAATGATGACCAGGCCTATGAACCGAATAACATCACAGTGCAAAATAAAATTATCGCAAAAATACTGCCCGTGAATAAATTTACAACTCTGAAATTTTTGTCACTCCTTCCTTCAATGAATGGGTATTTTTTTCTTGATTATTATGTTTTGCTCTGCAATACATGTTTATACAGATCGGTTCACAGACATGGGCATCATTGTCATTCGTCCCCCCTGGCTGAGGCGCGAATTCCTCGCAGAGCTGCCGCTCGTGCTCATTTTCTTGTCATAAGCAAAGTTGCTGGACAGTTCTATCTGAGCTTCGATACAAGGTAGCTTACAATCCCAATACCTTTTTCCTGAATTGGAGACAACGTACAGCAGGAAAAGCCGTTGATGAGGATGCATTGCAATACACCAAAATGTTTGTAGCAAGAGTTTGAACCAAAACTGCCAAGGGATATTTTAAAAACGTCGAGGAACAAGCCTTTCGACGTCAGAGCAAGGTTTGGAGCAATTTATAGTGCTTCTAAACCTAAAAAGTGCCCTTTAAAGAAAAGCACGATCGGCTTCTCTTTTAAGAATTAGCAAACGTTGAATTTACTTGTCCCGAAAATTCAAACTGGTGGCTCCTTCTACCTATTATTTTTGAAATTCCAAAACAATTTCACAGCTGAATTTTGAGCGACTTTTAGTTACGGACTTCTGCTCCAACGATTTTTCTGAAATTCCTCTGGCATATTTATTATATCAATTAAAGCCGATACCAGAAATTTCAGTAAAAAATATCAGCAAAATTTTTTACTAGACGCGATTTTCTTTGAACAGTAGGGTCCTTTTAAGCGCTAATTTCTCAAGAACTATTTACCATCAATATATGAAATCGGAATATTTCATACTATTGCCGAATGATATCTGTTGTTCTTTGCAAAGTTTCGCAGCCATCGCGTTAAAATCGAAAAAGTTATGACGGAAAATTTGTCACAGCTAAATGCTCTTGTTTTAATCACGGAGCCACCTTAAATGAATGTTTTTTGCTTGGTTCTATACATTCGCCTCCCAGGCCGCGGCAGACATCCTCACTGTCTGCTTAAAAGCAAACTCTAGTGCACGGTTGTGGCTAACATGAATCTTTCCTGAGGTGGATTTTAGTTGCTGTCTATCCCAACCGAATTGTCCATGTTAAGGAGTACAAGTCCAACTGTCACCTGGTCACTGGCCCTTCTTCTTTACAACTTAGGAAATTATTGTAACGTACTACATAACTTAAGAACCGGCTTTTTAACTAAGAAATAGTTATAGCCCCTACTGATTAAAGCGATAGTGAGTATGATTGTATCAGCTGAAATATTTTGGAAAAGGAAACGATCGGAGACAAGCCTTGACAGAGCAACAGCCGCTAATATCATGAGTCAGTCATCTGTAGAAATTCTCTTTAAAATAATATGTTTAAGACTCATTAACCGAGATTATTATAATTAATATTATATGTTCATGTTAGCCATCACATATTTTGAAAATAGCATATGTATACTTTCTTTTTACAGTGGGGATCTTCTCAGAAACGCCCATTAGGACTTGCTAAGATCTCCTACTAAATGTATCCTTACAAGTACTGTATTGTGAATGGTGAAATAAGCGAATTGAATTGATTTCATGTTTTGTAATTTTCGCACACTTGAGGTCATATAACACGAGATGATTCCTTATTGCTCCAAAGTCGTTAACTTTTTTCGAATGCTCGACCTTCTTAGTCCTTTTATAGGACCTTTTATAAGCTAAAAATATTTTTAAAATCATGAATCACTCCGTTCAGCAATAGGGACTAGAAAGTCATGGCGACGACGGGAATAAGAAGTTCAAAAAAGCAATGGTTAAATGAGCAAATAACAACCCTCCTCGTGAATCACATTTTTTGGTACATTTCTTTTACGTTTCTGCAGGACTAGGAGTAACGTAAAATTCCTAATTTCACATTTTGAAGAGAAAGTAAAAAACAGACTTTTTTCTATTTCTTTGTGAACTTGGACATGCTTTTTAGGGATTCAACTCCAGGAGAGTTCGCCGATTTATTTTACAAAGAAAGCGAGTTGGAACTAAGCGGGCTAAAGTTTTCAAAAAACACAGAGGCACTTTCAGGTAAGTGACGTTGTTTGGCGCCGCTGTTGCTTTCTTTACTTTCCGCTAAACACAAAGTTTCTTCACCTATAATTTTTGTCATTAAATCATTGAGAAATCAGATTTTTGAAGCATCATTTAGCGAATCAGCGATTCGCAATTGTGGAACTTTTTCCCTACTCAGCTGATTAAAACGGAGATCTTAAATACGAATTTTTCAAAAAAATTTCTAAGACACACTTTTTCCTAAATGCTCTTCAAAGATGAAATATTTCATAAAAAAGAAACACTCACCCGAGACTATGGTAAGCAAGAAAGCGAGAAACGTGATAAAATGACGAACTATCATATCTCTGATGTACTGTCAGGTCAAACTGAACTTTCACGTCCTGAGATGTGCTGTAAAACCTGTACTTGAACATCCGTTGGAGCTATCAACAAACAAGCATCAAACACAACAACGCTGTACAGGAAGTAACGAGCCTGACACACAGGCGACAGGAATGGTATCTGCTCTGACACCTCTCGATAAGGTCCCTTTGTTCCGGGACTGTCCCGCGAAATTCCCCATCATTTTTTCAGTTTTTAAGCTGAAAAAAGGGATGAACTATAAAATGATATAGTATTACAGGTTTAAGCAGCTGGTAAAAGCCATTTCAAAACCAGGCATAACCTTGGAATGGATCTTTCATGCAAAAACTGTACGCATAATGTATTAGCTGCCCCAGCTGGAAAAACCATAGGAGTTTGGACAACTTATTGCTTTCAGCCCTTTCATAGTCAATTACACGTGCAGCAACGTCTCTTGTTGATTAACGGTGAAAACAATTTAAACGTGTTCGTTGCAAAACAAGAGCAAATTATTTATTCAATCATTTATATGGAGAGGGAGGCCCTTTTGCTAAAAAGAAGACTTACGTTTGCGGACAGGATTACTTATACAGCATTATTCATTGCCCGTGAATTTAACGATATTGAAAGAACAACTGTCTTATGAGGCGGGTCGTTTTCTTCTTGGCTGCGTTATCTTTAAGAAACCACAGTAGTTGGGGTGGTAAACACCCCTAGAAAAGAAAAAAATATATATATCAAGTCATTTTCGCCCCCCACAGTGTATGTGTATGTAAACAAACAAGTCACCGGTTTGACCAGCCCAGACGTGGTCTTTACACAGCGGAGTTTGTAAATTGAAGCTAAGTTCGCTTGCCTTGCCATGGGTTAACCGTATCCATAGCATTATAAGCTGCAGGATATTCGCTTATTCTTTATAATTCCTTTCTGTACTCTTGAACAGGGTGTATAAGTTGTTGCTGAGAAGAAAGTTAGTTTAAAGGCCTGAACAGCACCGCCTTCCCAACTTCCCTCTTATTGCCGGTATCACGGCCTGGTCTTGGGGCATGATAATGACGGACTTGTGATCGCTTTATTATCAAAAGAAGCATTCTGTTTAAAACAAATAGAACGCATAACAAGAATACAAACGTACAACGGAATTAACTCTGTCAAGCAATTAAAAAAACTCTACACAAAACTAAAACACAAACATAAAATTGAAAATCGAAACTACGAGTTACATGTTGACTAAAATGTTGGATAAAGGGATTAAAACTTGTTCTTGAAGCCTCTTCAGCTTCCTGAGCACATCCTGCTTGTACTTATTTGAAATCATTGCTACACAAGGAACTTTAATTTGACTGATAAACCCCACGTTCTTTTGTAAATCTACAAACCTCTTTTACTTGCATGGACCTGGTGTTCACCGAATGGTTTTCCTTTAATGTTCTTTAATGCCCGTTAACTGGCCCACAGATTATTGGCGTTTCATCGAGAAAATACGGTAATGAATAATAATAATAATAATAATAATAATAATAATAATAATAATAATAATAGTAATAATAATAGTAATAATAATAATAATAATAATAATAATAATAAAACTGAAAATAGTGAAACAATTCAGTGATGATATTGGTATGGAATTTGGACTTGAGAAATGTGCCAAAGCCAGTTTCAGGAGAGGTAAACTGACCTCAACTGGAAACATAGTAAAAGATGATGACAGAGAAATACAAGAGTTGGACCAGGAAGGAGTGAGTATACAAATACCTGGGTGTAGATGAAAGTGATGGTATCTAGCATAGCAAAATGAAAGAGAGGATAAGAAAAGAATATAATAGGAGAGTAAGATTAATCCTAAGAACTGAGCTCAATGGAAGAAACAAAAGAGAAGCTATCAATAGTCTTGCAGTCCCAGTTGTGCAATATAGCTTTGGCATCATTGACTGGAAAATCTCAGAACTGAAGAAGATTGACACAAAAACACGCAAACTATTGAACATGCACAAGATGTTACATCCTAAAGCAGATGTGGAAAGGCTGTACATCCCAAGAAAAGATGGAGGTAGGGGCCTGATTGATGTAGAAACAGCATTCAAAACTGCAACAATAGGGCTTGATCACTATCTGAAGCACAAGGAAGGACAATATCCAAAACAGGTGCTTGAACATGAAAGATCTAAAGCCAAAAATTCAATATCCAAGAATGCTACTAAATTCAAAAGGGAAGTAACAATGCCAGAGATCGAGAACAGAGAAGATAAATCTGCAGTCACAGTCACCACCAACAAATGATTGTCAAGTAATTTGAAAGGAGAAACAAAGGGACCACTTGTAGCAGCTCAACACCAGGTAATAAACACCAGAAACTACCAGAAAGTAATACGTGGCCAGCAAGTGGAGAGCAAATGCAGAATGTGCTCGCAACATAAAGAGATAGTGGACCATATCGTATCTGGATGTGAGGTATTAGCCAAAACAGAGTACATCTCCAGGCACAATAATGCCGCAGCATATCTCCATTGGAGCATATGTAAAGATCATGATATAGAGATTACAGACAAATGGTACGAACACGAGCCAGAGACCGTGACGCACAATAAAGATAACAACATCACCATCATGTGGGACATGCCAGTCAATACTGATAGAACTATAACAGCGAACAGACCAGACATCATCGTTAAAGATTCAGTGAATTCCACCTGCAAACTTATTGATATGACTGTTCCATCAGATAAAAGCATCGCACTGAAGGAAACTGAAAAAAAAAGCAAGTACAAAGACCTAGAACTAGAAATACAGAGAATGTGGCATATGAAAATCGTAGTGATCCCTGTGGTTGTTGGTGCGCTTGGTACAGTGAAGAAGGGTATGGTAGAAAACATCAAGAAAGTATCAGAGAGAGCTACTATGACAGAGATTCAAAAGATCTGCATGGTGGGATCTACGCGAATCCTCAGAAAGGTGCTCAGTGTATGAACAGAATGATTGACTTGAGTGACTGACGCTCTAGGGGCATGGTTTGCGCCAGGCTGATGCACAAAAAGAACACCAGCAAAAACTATGATAAAAGAGATAATAATAATAATAATACTTTAATCATCCTCTCCCCTTATGGGGCTTTTCAGGGATAATGAAACAAATAATTTAAATGGAAAGTACCATATTTAAAAATCCAAACTGGTAGGGGGCGAACCACCTGACTATTTTTACAAGCGTGGCCGTGGATTCAAACTCGGCACTACCGAGAACAAATCGGGCTAGCGTTCAGAGCGGGACTAGGTCCAGCGCTCTAACCGTCCGGCCACGCTGCGTCCTTATATTCTCGACCAAAAGGCCTTCGGTCTTTTTTGGATCGAGATTAGGTACGGGAGTAAGCTGCTTACAATGCATGTTTACTTTTAGGGCGAGGGAGTGCTATGCATATCCTACGAGGGGTTATTTTTTATTTTGAAGGCAAAGAAACATTGGGAGAGGTTGAAAACGCACTCAATGGGGCGGGCGGGCGGGTTTAAGGCGAAAGAACCCCTTATACGCCTAATATGAGTGAGCAACACTACTCGAGAGAACAATTGAACTCGCGCACCGACCAGAAAAAAGGCTGCACTGTAGGCATGGAGACGTGGGAAGTTACCAAGGCGGATGACATCAAATAACAAACATCACGTCAAGCAATTTTATTAGGGTCCAACTTTGCAAAGGTCTTTAATTCTTCACAGACGAACAGCATCAAAAAATTCGAATTACTTTTAAGCACAAATTGAATCCACAACCAAAGGTTCATTTTGGAACCGTTGGTCACTTTGAAATTATCAAAAGATGTTGACTCTGGAACAAATTCTAATGGCTGATCAAGTGAGGGTAAAAATGAGTAAAATGAGACAAAAACTGTCGGCGTGATGATTCGCCTGTTTTCTATCACTAAGAATCCAAAGATGAATCCAAGGAAGAGAAAGTACTGAAATGCACTCTTAGGAGGATTAGATAAATTTGAGATCCAAATGTTGGCTCATAAAAAAGCATACTGTGAATAAGTCGTTTCCAATAATACTTAACAGCGCTAATTTATTGTAGAACACTTTTTTGGGTTTCTTCTGACTGGTTAAAGAAACATGTTTAACAACCTTTCGATTACCTCCCAAAAGAATTCGTGCAATGTAAGATGACGAGCGTTATTATCGTTAGCAAATATTATATTGCTTGGGAAGCCAGAACAATTTTACCGGGAACTTTCTGACCAGTGTAAGTGAACCTGTAAACGTGGAATTTCTTCCAAAGAATGTTCTAATCCATTTTGTTTTATTTTCTTGTCTATTATTATAATCCCAAATAAAGCTTTGATGTGGTAGACACCTGCCTGCAAAGGAGAAACGAGCAATTTAATCCATTTTTATGACCTTCCAACACAGGAGGTTGGCGGCAACAGAGTACAAGGCCACTCAAGTGCCTGCTGTTCGTAGATCGTCACTTGAAGCAAGTCCTTCTTCGGAATCTCCTCGGTAACCAAGTTCGCCTTCGGACGTGACCTCACTTCCGAGGATGATAGTTTGTTCCCTTAAGCCTTTCAGCGTGTCTGACCGACTGCGATCGTCTTCATTGTCTTCAGGAGATTCTGGAGTGTCAGACAGCGCAGTTTCATCGTTCCCATCTTCCACCTCTGTGTCAGAATTTACCGGGGTGCTGGCCTCTTCTGCAGAGCTATCTACAAGAGAAACAGCGTCTGTGTACAGCGAGGCAGTACTGCCTCCTGCCGTTAAGTAAGCCGCAGTATCAGTATCAGAGGTGACATCTTCTTTGGCGCTCATAAAAGACTCTGTGTCACTGTCTGGTTCTGGGCTTTCTGAGCGAACAGGTATTGGCTGGTTGCCACGTTGTTGATTTTCGGTGTTACGAGGTATGTGTTCCTGTTGTTGCTCATACTCTTCTTCCTCGTCTATCACAGTGTTAGTGGAGATTTCCAAAAGAGAGCCTGAAGGCGACATTTCTCCATTAGCGTCACCTGTATTTGGAACGTGTTCTGAAGAGGAGTACGATTTCATGACTGTGTACGGTTCCTTTCCAGGTCTACCTTGAAAGTTTATTTTATAAGTCACAGTTTGCTTGTCATCACTCGCAGATGGACGAGACGTTATCTTCTCTTCAAGATGTAACGCAGAGAAATCAGTTTTTGTGTCACCTCCATTAGCTTGCGCGACAGTTCGATGTACTTCAGACGACACCGCGTGTTGGGTAAACGTTGTACTTTCATTGGAAGCTCTAAACGCGTGATTTTCCTGATCAAAAAAAGGCTCGTCCATAAGTCTTGCGACGTTTGGTTTCACGGACACAACAACATTGCTATTATTACTGTGTTCAGGAATTGTGACGGTGCTGACGTAAGACTGTTTAGAGGAGACCACGTGACGCTGAACAGTGCTTGTTACGGTCTTTACAGAGGTCTCGGTCTTCTCTGTCACGTGACGGCTTCCAGTGAATGACGCTGCCATGGTTCGTCTAGATGAAGGTGAAATACTGAGACTGCTGCGATATCCCCCCGACTTCTCTTCTGTGCTCTGCTTTATGGTGTTCGTAAGATCCAAGCTGGGCATTTTAGGCTGTACATTCAGAGCACTTTGAAAAACGACTTCGTTCTTTTCTTGCTTGTGTTTTACGGACATTAAGCCCTGCTGTTCGACAACACCCACATAAGCAAGGTCCCCTTCGTCAGGAGTAGTCATATCAGGTACCGAGCTGACAGGATTGGGGATGTAATCTTGAGAAATGGTCTTGACTACGGCGGCCTTGACAGGCGAGTCTATGTCGGGAGTTACGGGAACATGAAACTTCGGATTACCGTCAGCAACATCTTCTGATGAGGGAGCATCAGTTACATCTTTACTGGCCGCTTCCAAGAGAACATCGTCAATGTTCACTTTTTGGGTCTCTGTCTCCTCAGTGAAGTCTTGACGTTTTGTGATCGGTGGTGCGCTCTCCTGAAGTTCAACTTGGTTTTGCTTGATTACTTCAGCTGTTTCTTGTTGTGTCATACTGGCCTCTTTGGCCTCCTCAGTGGGTTCTGAAACTAAAAAAGTAAAATGAAAGATGAAGACAAAAAAATCACACCGGATGTAATTTAGAAGTACTTAGCAATGATCACGCCTAAATTATAGACCGCGATCGTCACAGTCGTCGTTGTTCACGGTCTTTTGAACTCCCTCAGTCAATTGAGGAGAACTGAAGTGCACAAAATCCCGTTTAGACCCATTCAAACAAAAGCTCTTCAGCAATACCATAATAAACTGCTGCTCGTTTTTTTCCGTATTCACGTTCATGATACGAACTTTATCATTTTGGCATTTTGGTGAATGGTAAGTCCCACTTATCTCTCCCTACAATGTCAATGCACTTTAAGCAAATCGCGAAAATTAGAATATAATTACTGAAAATAAACTTTCATCACTGCAAGCTTACTTTTTAGTCCCTTAGTCAGCCTTGAAGTTACGTTAGCAAAGTACTGTATGATTAAGAGTTTTGAAACGATCTTAAAAATCCGCTTCTGGAGTTCTAAATTGTCCCTTTACCACCTTGGTACCCTGTGTAACTGTGCTTACGGAACTTGCGCAGAAACAAGTGCAACTTTTCCCAGCTTAACGGGTGTACCATATGTTTTGGTACTGGGCTCTGTTCGCGCGCTATTAAGTAAATGAAATCCTACAATGCGACCATTCATATGGTCTATATGAATAACCATTTCAATACTACATGTAATTTTCATGATACCGTTAGTTTTCTGCTGTAAGTATTTTAAAAAGTTAGTTTTTAAAAAATGTTTTCTTTGATACTGTTTAGTGTAAGAGGTCTAGATCATATTCATCAAGACCAAGCGTCTGTGCAGTAATAACAATTCACTTCCAATCATCGTTGTACACTGTACCTTGCTCTTGTTTATTTGCTGGACTCAACCCATCGCGGACTGCAAACTGCCTTTTCACCAATTCTTCGTTGATGTTCACATCCTGAAACCCCATAATTTATATCATTAACCAGTCAGCTTTGTACAGCTTTTAAAGTACCAGAAATATTATTTGTCTGCTTCTATCCATACTACATTTGCATCTACGTAATAACTAACACAAAAACTATAACGAAAAAAGTAATCATAATGCAAGGTGTCATTGTACGGCACCTGTTTTGGCTTGAATATATGTCGTCACCTTTGGATATTAGTTAAATATCCAAAACAATGGAAGCTCTATTTAGCGTTCACCCTCTGTTAAGTGGTCAGTCCTAACAGTTGCAGTAGATAACTGTATTCTGAATTTAGTGGTCGGCGGGCCATAATACAGTGTGTAGTGATTGCAATGATTAACATTGTCCAATATAAGGCTTAATCGTTAGTGACGAATTACATGTAATCAGATATGGCGAATCCGTAGAGAAGAAGGAATCAAGAAATGTAGGAACAAGGATAACAAACGGGATAAAACTCAATCACAAGACGAGTGTTTCAATTCATTACAAAGTGGAAACTTGTCCCTTCTCGGACGAACGGGGGCCCCTTATGTAACAAAAGGTTTGACTGCTATGTAACGGCTTTTTGCTGTAAATTCTTGGTCATGGCTGGATTTTCTTATTTATGTTCATTTATTTCTTACCGTCTGTCCAGTAGTGTCAATCAATTCCAGACAAGGTATTTCACCACAGTAGTTCACTACTCTTGCCATCAATGAAACCCACTGAGCACAGTGACTAAGCCGCTCAAATTCATCAGTGGATTCTGTACTCCATTCTTCACCTAAAACAGATCAACAGTGTTTAGGATTAGAAACAAAGGAAATCCTAAATGGAGTAGGTTGAATGTGCTGGTTTAACATGAGAATGCACTTTGGCTAACACTGATTTCAAACGGCCCCTCGCTACCTTGTGAGGTTGTTATGGGAAAGGGAATAGGCTATGGAGTAAACCCTACGGAAATCCAGAGTGGAGCCCCTAAGGTGGATTGGTGGTTCAGTGGATGCCCTTGGCAGCTCCTGCAGCTGAACTGGTGCTAAATGGCATACTCAACACTCCTTTGGATCCCACTGATGCAGCCAAGAGGGGGACTCTGATGACTGGACAACTCAGGGTCTCCATATCAACTATCCAGGTGTGTGTCCTACAGAGGTCACTCCAGCGTCATTATTTTCAGTTTCGACACAACATGGGAGGCTTGTAGATACGGGTTATAAGTCCAACCTCCATAGGTATAGAGGAGAATGCTGCAGACAGCCTTTGACGGTGGGAGAGGCCATTATTTTTCACTGGTCAGCTACTGCTCGTCTCAAGCCAGGCCAGTTACATGTAGGTGCTGACCTGCCAGAATCTGCCTGCCTTTATGCACTT
The DNA here is from genome assembly GCA_964035705.1 of Porites rus. Lineage (NCBI taxonomy): Eukaryota > Metazoa > Cnidaria > Anthozoa > Scleractinia > Poritidae > Porites > Porites rus. Next base: position 46,350,417 of record OZ037996.1, on the reverse strand, counting down.
CACAGTCACACCAGATGTTGCAGCACCACCACAGATCGACAACAGTACACAAGATTTGTCTTGCGAGACGCCTGTCATGTGTGTGACATGTAATAATACACCCTACTAAAATCAAAACTAATGTACACAGAAAGCATTCTTTAATTACCTGAAGGTTTTACTCCAGCCAAATAGCACTCAATAGCCTGAAATGGAAGCCCCCTGTGTTCCTTCCTGATAGATAAACAAAGGCAATGCAATGCTTTGTATTCCTAGCATTCACATCAGATGTACAAGTAATTTAATATCAACAATGAAAATTGACTACATCTCTAACTGACAATATATACAGTGCTTCAAGTTTTTCTATAAATCAAACTTTGGTGAGCTTAAATTACAAAAATTGTTGCCAGAGGAAAGTGTTGGTCAACATTACACTGTACAAGAAAAGTAAAATCAAAATAATAATTAAAAAAATGATCAAATTTTGAAGTGGATAAGACATCTCAAGGATTAACCCTTTAAGGCACAAAATACACATACAAATTCTCCAAACTGATCTCTATACATTTCCTTTAAGAATCAGTTAAGAGAATTTGATAAAAGATCAAAGTATTTTCTCTTAGGTGATCATTTTATTAATTCTCATAACCTCATCTCATGACAATGTATGGACATCATTAGGAGAAAATTGCTGTTAGTCACTATTGGGACTTAAAGGGTTAATACTTAAACAGACAGATAGTAAGAGGTAAATTACAGAGAAACCAAGGCATAAGTAATATTTCATGCATGTTTATCTCACTTTAAAAATTGCACACAAAAATAGTAGCAATACAGTGGCTTGTCACATAACCAGGGCAATTTTACTGCAATTTTAATGTCCATGTTTTTTCCTCTTTACACAACAATCCAAACATGTTGTAGTTACTGCTTGGAATGCTCATATCTACTGATTAAACCGTTTGGCTACTGTAAAGGAAATTAAGATGGGAGTGTTTGCATCATCCTGTCTGGTACTCCTTTTAAAAAGCATTAAACTATTGCTGAAAAAATACAGCAGCATTTTTTCAGAGTGGCTATTATTTTTGTGTTCAGTCTATACCAATATTCCTTTCCTTGTCAATGAAAACATAAAACCTTACCTCAGTTCTCTTAATTTTTCCTTGGAAATTTGCCCAGAATCTCCAAAGTCCACATAATACAATTCCACTGTTCCATCTTTGTTGATTTCCACAATGCGTGCTCTGTACCATGACGTATCAAAGTCAAATGGAGCACAGCAAATATCTCCAACCTAGGGTAACAAAAGCCACTTTTAGTATAAAGTAGATGTATCGATATATATATTTTAACACTATTCATTATTTTTGGAAAATTTGACAAACATTTCTTGTGATCTCCCACATGGGTTAAAAAATTGCCTAAAAAACCAAAACAATATTTGATTTATTTAGAATGGACAGAGTGCCAAAACTGGTACAATAGTCTGGTTAATCAGGTTAATTAAGTGGCAGACTATGTGATTTCTTCAAAAACTAAGAGTAGATTTGGTATAATAAGATTTACAGCCAACTCTGTCTTAACAAACACCTTCCTAAAATGGACACCTTGTGATACTCCCAGATGAACTAGTCCCAAAAGTGACAGTCTTAAAGAGGGTTGAGGCTCTCCATGTTGTTTCTGGTGTGGTTCAATTTTGTCCTTGGTTTAAATTTTATTTGCCTTTGTTTTTGGGTATGGTGATGTATGATAATGAGTTTGAAACAAAGGAAAATAAAATTTAAACCAAGGATAAAATTGAATCCCAACATTTCCAAAGCAAAACAGCTTTGAAATAGAATTTATGTTTGTTATATTTTCTGGATTATGCGATTTTAGTTAAGTATGGGCTATATGCTTATTTGAAATCGTAAGCTATTTCTATTTATTATATAAACGCCAATCAAATACCAAGTGAGCGTGAAAACTTGATATCTTCTCACGTGAAAATAACATGTTCTCTTCACCTATGAAGATATCACCATTGCTATGGCTTCATAATAAACTGCACCTTTCAGACCAAAAAACTATTTAAGTAAAATGGTTTGGCATTTCATTGGTGTTTATATAATAAATAGAACATTACATGGTTGCTTGGAGATATGAAATTTCTCTTCTTGAGTCGAAAAAAATATTTCACTCATTCGCTGTGCTCACTTGTGAAATATTTTTCAACACTCGAAGAGAAATTTTGTATCTCCGCGTGGCCATGAAATATCCTCTATTTCTGAACTACCTTCAGGATCTTTTTCAAAGAGAGTTCTAGTCTTCTTTCTATCATATTAAAGTAAGTTACCAATAACATGCAAATAATTTTCACATGAAAGGTGCTTAGTGCATCAGGTACATTGCATTGATAAAGAGGATTTGAGCAAATTCAAAGTGGGCCATTGTACAAAATAGCACCATCCTATCAAGGCCTTGTCTGTTGTTTTATCTGACAGATAGTTTTGATGAACTTACCACAGCCCTGTTGTTCGAAGGCCGATTAACGCTAAACCAGGGTTAAATTTTAACCCGGGTCTCTTTTTCTATTCATCAAAAGCATTTTCTTGGACAATTTTCTCCATTCTTTTTAGCGTAACCAATCATCAAATCGTTGACAAAAAGAATTAAACTGAATTTGCTTTTTAAGCTTTCATATCTGAATTCAAATTTCGAACTAACCCTGGGTTATCTTAACCCAGCTTTGAACAACTCGGCCCAGTACAATAACCACCAGGTTTTTGACCAATCAGAACAAATGTTGTATTTTCTACAACATGCAAACCTTGAAAGCATTAATGACTGCATGTGCCTCAGAAGATGAATAAAGTTGTGTCAATTCGTTTGTAAGTTTGTCCAAATCAGGAGAATCTTTTGTTATAATCTGCACCCAAAAATGTCCAGGACTGTCGATAGCTGACACAAATACCCCATAAAAATCTTCTGTCTTTGGAAATTGTACAGTGCCTGTTGTTGAGGAAGCTGAAAGAATAATAAAATTAAGAATAACATCAATTTGGTGAATGTATGTTGTGTAAAAAAATAGCTAATGAACAGGCCTAATAAGGGTGTTGATATACACGTTTAAACACTAACAAAATAAATTTTGAATGAGGCTTTCTTTTCGCAGCTGCAAAAGTTGCGTCTATAATCCTTCACCCCGCAGTTCTCATATATGATGTCCACATATTCATAACTTCATAATCATCCTTTCATGAATTTATAATGAACCAATTCAATGACCTGCTTGCAGTTGGCTTGTTGGCTTAGTTGGTAGAGTGTGCACCAGTATGGCAGAAGTCAAGGCTTTCGAATCCCGTAGAAGCCTGAATTTTTCCAGGATTTCTTTCAGCAACTGCAAAAGTTGTGTCCATAACTGCAAATATCATCTTTCATATAAAATAAATTTTACCTACAATTTTATAAGACATGCTAGTGCATTTGTTTACTTCGAGTGAAAATGATACTTGAATGAATAAATAAATGATTAAATAAAAAAATCATAATAAAAATAGTTAATGTATCACAGAACTAACCCAGAGCAGTTTCCAATGTTCTTGGTGCACGTCTGTACCTCTGCATTCCTGTATCTCCCCTACGAGCCCAAATTTCCTTATCTTCAGCTATCTTTTCATCAAGAAGGCCCTTAGCACTAGCAATTTGATCTGACGTTCCAGTAATAAGACACTTTCGTAAAGTACTTGACAAGTTCTCACCATCTCGATCAATTCTTATCTTTGCCCCTATGGTAAAAATACAGGTTCCTAAGAATGTAAAATATGTTTGAACTCTTTGACATTCTACATGTACACTGAATGTCTCCAGAAAGGAAATAATAATAATATTAATAATAATAATAATCCTGTCCTAAGCTACATGTAGTTTGATTGGCCCATTATTGAGATATTTGACACTTAAATACACACGACATAAGACTCACGTGGTCTTTCATAATTAGGTGTTTACGTAATGATAAGTAGTACTGAACATTCATTACACACATAATGCTCTAGCTACGGTAGACAAGATGCCTTGGGGTGGGATATAATATTATGGCGCAAAAATAAGAACAATAAGACTCATCATCACTGTAGTTACAGTGTATGTTCTCTTGAGTGATCTATCTACAAGTGTGGTTTTCCACCCTGACAGAAGCCCATAATCATACCCCATCTGAGATGATGAGTATCCCTATCCCCATCATATGGGAACCCCCACTCCTACCAATGGGCTGTTTACACATGTAATTGGAGATGTATTGTGTAGTTCCAGAAAATATCCAGACCCCCATCATGGAGGGAATTGGAAATTCCAGGGAGGGGGGGAGGGGTGGGAGGATCAAGCCCAGGACATTCCAGAGGGGAGAAGGGTTGGACAATTAAATTACATTCCTGAGGGTCAATATCATTTTGTTTTCGACCTGAGTTCGAACATTGCTTCTTACCGACGTGGTAGATCATTTTTAGGACATAAATAACCTTAAATATATCATTTAAGATTGTTCCTTTTGATCTTAACTAAGTTTCCTTTCTTCCAAAAGCGTTCTGGATGCAATTTCAAAGGAATTAGAATGACTACAACTCATTTTATCGCATGCTCCTATATTTGGCCACTATTACTCGTTAACCAGTCTCCCTCAAGATATCAACGCATGCAACACATCACGTTAAGTCAGTCGATCGATTGAAGAACAGTAGAGTGGCAATTTGGTTGGGGTCTGGATATTTTCTGGAACTACACATTGCCAATTTTCCAGCTATAAGCAACCAAACTGACTTGGCTTCTCCTTTACCATCCTTTTCTGGGTTTCTATTTTTGATGTCTTTGGTTGAAGTGTAAGGATTCTGTGGCTGTCTTGACCCTTTAAGCTCCAGTATCCATAGATAAATTCTCAAGACTCGATCTCCATACATTTTCTACAGAATTAGTTAAGAAAATTTGAGAAAAGGGGCTATTGCATTTCATATCCATTCCCCCCCTGGTTGAGGACCTAACTTTTCTTCTTACACTTGAAGATTAAATAAAATTGCATTCAGCCCAGAAGACTTCCATAAAATGATTATGGGTCCTAACCCTGAAGAATATGGGTGAACCCCTGAAGAATTTTGTGGAAATTAAAGCTCCACTTCCAAAGAATTCCATATTTTTTTACTCTACCCCTAACGAAATCCTCAATTTTATAACTTACCCCTTACCCCCTTACATACACACACAACATGTTTTTTATTTGGAGTCTTAGTAATGGTAACAGGACTGAGTGGAGTCCAAGTCCGTCTGTAATCATACGAGTGATTAACAAAATTAGACGACCGCGTAGCGGAAGTCCGATTTGTTTGATCACCAGTATGATTACAGACCGAATTGGACGACACAAAGTTCTGTTACCAATTAATCATGACTTTAACAAAATTTGAGATATATTAGGCTCTTCTTTTGAATCAAAACACAAGAAATTCCAAGATTTTTTTGTTAGTAGTGAAAAAAAAGCCATTTAAGCGTTCGCATGATGGTGCGTACTGTCCAATTACTTAGGCATGACACATACTGTCCAATTAAAATGTCCTATTAAGGCTGAAATCAGGGCAGTTGATAGCCAATCAGATTTAAGAATTTTGTTATAGTTATGATTACACAATAAGTAATGGTAACAGGACTGAGTGGAGTCCAATTCGGTCTGTAATCATATGAGTGATTAACAAAATCGGAGGACCGCATAGCAGGAGTCCAATTTGTTTAATCACGAGTATGATTACAGACTGAATTGGACGACACGAAGTTCTGTTACCAATTAATCATAACTTTAACAAAATTTGTGATATAATAGGCTATTTTTTAAAACAAAGACAAGAAATTCGAAATTTTGCTTTGTAAGCAGTGAAAAAAAAGCCATTTAAGCGCGCGCGTGATGGTGCGTACTGTCCAATTACTTGGGCATGACGCCTACTTTCCTATCAAACTGTCCAATTGAGGCTGAAATCAGGGCAGTTGATAGCCAATCAGATTTGAGAATTTTGTTATAGTTATGATTAATAGAATGATTCGACTAATTCTGAATTCCATGGTTCCTCAACCGAGGGGGGGGGGGGGGGGAATGGGAATAGTCTCTTTAATTATTATTTAATTAATACTTGAAAAACTTTCCCTTGATTATGTGTTGATGTCGTAAGGTGAAAATTTACCTTGAGCGTTCTTGGGACGTAAAGAAAGGATTAGCACGAAAGGTGAACCTTTAACTTTTGTTATTGACTACTGTCCAAGGCAACAATGACAGGAAATGTCCTCACCTGAAATGGAGCTCATGTTTCGTATTGTTTGTCCTCCTTTGCCAATTATTCTTCCACAAGCACGCTGAGGTATGAAAACTTCTTCAGTTCGTATGACTGGTTGTTCTGCTATAATTTTCTTCACCAATATTTCCGCACGTTTTGCCTTCTCGCGTTCACCTTGAATCAGTACAATCCTCTCTCCTTTCTCGTTACCTTCTTCTTCATCCTTCATAACTACACGAGCACCGCTATCCTTCTCTATCTTTTTAATATTCGCACCAGACTTTCCAATAATTACTCCGACAGCAGAGCTAGGGACTTTCACTTCGATGGTCTTTTGATTCGAAGAGGCAACACTTTCGCTTCCTGTTTCTTTCGCGTACTCGTCATCTTCCCCCGAAAAGTGTGAGCTTTGACGTTTCCTGTACCAGAGATAGAGCAATAATGCTATGACTGGAATTCCGATAGCTATCGCTGCTCTCTGCTCGTTGGAAAGAGAAGGCATTCTTCCTTTTTAGATATTGAAAATACAGGACTATTCCATGTGATACCAGCAACTTTATTTAGCCTTTTGCTGTGCTACCTGGCCGTCTGCTTCACAGGACACCCAGCTCTGTGACATAATATTTTAACAAGGATCATGGTTGCTACGGGTCATATAACGCAAGCAAGTTCATCCGTTTTGGCATTTCTGCCTCTATTTTTGCGTGCTCCAGTCGTAAATGGAATGAGACGGGGAGGAAAGGAGCTTGGCATTCCAACAGGTATACCGCATGTATGCAATTTTATTAGATTCGATTTTGCAGCGTTCCATGTTACTTGTTCCACGCTACCAGAGTCTTGGAATCGTCGGTGTTATGCGCGCAACTTCACTATTCTGACCAAAAAGAGCCCTTTTCATTGATGTTTTATATTTAGAAAGGAGACAGTCGATAGTGTATTGATTGTCCTGTAATCAACCACTGTGAAGTGTGGATTCATTAAGATTTATAGCAATCGTAAGCATTAATTTCCTAAACACTTTTGACTGCATCTCTTAGCTTCTGGACTTTTCGATTACTTTTCAATTTTTTATGGTTAAGAAGCACAACTTTTATGATATAACTATGTAAAAATAAGTGTTCTTTCAATATTTATTTCAAGTAAGTACAATGAAGTGCAATCATGCCTCAATATTTATTGATGAATCCCGTCCGGTGCTTGCTACGTTTGCCATGTTTTTATTGCGCAACGGTTGCGCAACTGTCTGCAATTTACGGTCTGCGGTTTCCCACACGAGAGATGCGACCGGACAAAACAGTAACTCGTGCGTTTTAATCGTAACTTGTCACAGGTGTAATTATTCTTCGCTTCTTTTCTCTCCTTCTGGCTTGGTTTGAGGGCTGAAATGCCTTCCCATATAACTTCAAGTTGTTTTCCTCATTTTTCCCGTGGGGAGGTTGTTAAAGGTTTTGGGAGAGGTAGTAAGGAGTTAGGTATTCCAACGGGTGAGTTGAAACTTTTCGTGATATCATGCTAAAACTAACTTACAATTTAATTTTGCTTTCTGTGTAGTCTACACGAATTCATTAAAATCTTTTCAAAGACCACATAACTAAATTAATTTTTTTAAAAAAATTCATTTGGTTGTTGGATGGCAGATCGATGTGATCGCACAAAGTGAAATTTGTCAATTCAATTCATTTATATTGTCGAGTCAAGACTTCAAGTATAAAATTACGTACTCAGCAATGTTAAAGTTTAGTTGATTTATCGGCCGGGTAAAAGACGCGAAGTTGTTTTTGTGAGAGACAAACTTTTTGAGTTAATATAGTTTGGTCATAGTACAAAAATGAAGTGTGGAATTTATACATTTGGGATGCATAATTTTGTATTTAACCTAGTTCGCACAACCACAGACCGTCAGCATACCGTTCATAAGCATAAGGATGTTCTAACTTGATTAGAAACATAAAACAGAGTTTCTTGATGAAGGCTGTGCTTCTCTCTGCCTATGCAATTGGTCAAAGGCCTAGATACAAAAATCTGGATTTTTCGTGATTTTTGTAGCTACAGTAATGCTGCTTAATTTCATGGGTCTTTAATTTCTTGTTTTCCAGGATTGAAAATAATTTTGTACTTGAAGTCTATAGAATACACAGTCACGGGATCGCAAAGTTTAATGCCTGTTTTCACATTTGCTTATTGAAGTCGTGAAAATAAAACCCTGCAAAATACTATCTTTCCAAAATCGTG
>OZ037996.1:46326910-46336910 GCA_964035705.1 Porites rus | reverse complement strand
GCCGGAGAACCTTAAAAAACTGAAGCATCAACAAAGCCTTTTTCATGACGCGCTGCAAACGTACGGGTGAGATTGAGCAAAATTTGACCAAAGCGAAACAAATTTCACTTAAAACAAAAACCCTCCAGACTTTTTACCATTTTTGCAGACGTTATCTCCATTTTCCAGACTTGTTTCAAATCTGGATAATTGTTAGGCAAATTTCAAGATTTTTTCAAGAATTAAGGACTCTGTACGAACCCTGCAGTTAGATCTTTCCGCAACATTGTGCAAATCAAGTCGAATCGGCCGTTTTAGACTAAAACGGCCTTTTTGCACATATCTTTTGGATCTTCTGGCCAATAGGCCACTTCCGAGTTCCAAAAACCCTCACTTTCAAAGTGTGGCTAGGTGCACCTCTCGCTCCGTAGGGCGGGTAGGAGAGAACCCTGGGAACGAGGTTGCACAACCTTTCTTGTGCAGGTGAGTTTTATTTGCATGAGAATGAAAAATGATTTCCATATCAAAGGCTGAGCATCTACCCTCGTTTTGAAACAGAGGCCATGTAAAATAACGTGGCTGCGCTAGAATCAGCCCAATTACTTTTTTCTCTTTCCTTCCTTCCTTCCCTTTTTCTGCTCTTTCCATTTTTCCTCTCATTTTTCTTCGCCGTTGTGATTTTCGAGTTTACCGGACGCAAGAAAATTGCGTTTTTGGCTTTTTTTTTTATTCAAATAGCTGCAATTCGGTAACTACGTTTTCAAAAATCCAACTAGCCTGCGAACGGCAGACGTTTCTCCTCGCTCTTCGCCGCTGAGGGACGTTGCGAGGAGAAACGTCTGCCGTTCGCAGGCTGAAATCCAACTGGATTTACTTAAATCTATACTCAATACACACTGAGCTTTTTGCACCACACCATCTTGCATTCACTATTCACTGATTTGTTACTTTAGAGATGTTGCACTGATGTTTTATTTTGATATAAAACAGGAGACAAACTTGACATGACAATTATCTATCTGCGCTCCATCCTTATGTTTTTACCCTTTCCCATACAGTTAACTCTTGCCTTGCGGACACCCTGATAGAACGAACACCCCGATCATAATACGAACAGCAGCAGCCTCGTTCCCAGATGTCCTCGACGATTTCGATGTGACGTCACCTGTCAAGCTTGTCGGGAAAAAACTCGGATAGCGCGAACTGGCCTGGGTACGAGGCAGGGACAGCAGCTAAATCCCAGGAAAAAATAAATTACAGACATTTGACTGAAATACACCAGTCCCGCTTTTACGGACTCTCGCTAATGAGGACACTAAACTCGAGTCCGCAAAAACACGAGTTGACTGCAGTATGGTATCCACATTACTTACCCTAGCACCCCAAGTCAAAGTACATAATAATTAGCAATTATTAACGAGGCTGAGTATGATGTGAAGAATTATGCAGATCAAGGAGAATGTTATCCACCGAGGCTGAAGGCGGAGAACAGCATAATTCTTCACATCATACGAAAGTCGAATACAATAATTGTTAATTTTTATTCATTCAAAATATATCTGATTTCTTAAAAAAACTTAACCTCTTGCAGACTTTCTTCAAAACTGACGTCAGGATATAAACAGACGTTTTCTTTTTTTCGTTTCCTTAGTTTGGCTTTATTTCAATAATATGATGAAGAAAAATACAATCCGAGATCGAAAGAGGTGAGGACTTACTGGGGACTAGTATGCTGCTCCCTTCGCATGTTCGTTTCAAAATAAAGTGATGTCTCTGCTTCCGATTATGCCAACTTAGTTTCTGACGAGCCTCTTTTGGGCGGCCAACCTCCATTAAGGTGAATCGACCCAGTTTTTTTTGGGGGGGTACCATCCTACTTTGAAGCTCTCTGGTATCCCCACCTTTACTTTTATCGTAAGTCTAACACATAGAATGGATAACATATAGATCAACCTACAAAATAACATAAAATTTTTGGCGATCGAAGTAAATGTCACGTGGTTATAATGCCACGCCCTTTTGAGGTCTGAGTCGAAAATCTGCTGTTGCAGGCATTTTTTCGTGAAAATCTCTCGGCTACACATAGCGCGCATTAGTGCCTTGCGCTGAACAGAGTTTCACCAAAATCGCAAAGACCCAATTCGAGAAATTCAGCGGTTTCCAAATTTAGGTCATAATTTATGCGAAAATGATAAGCAATTTTTACACGGATTATATCTAATAAACTATGAGATTCATCTCTTTATTTTGGGCATCGTTATAGCAGATGGGTCCTTGCAAGTCAGCAAAACGCTTTAGGGCCTTGTAAATGCGCGCGATTTCGAGCAAAGCAAACATATAGAAATTATAGTTTTCGCTATTTGTTGACGTTTGTCAGCGCTTAAGAGTCTTTCTCACGAAAAAAGCATTTTCTTAAAAATTCGTAGTTTTTTTCCTTCAAATTTTTTCAGGGCCACAATTGATTAACTAACTACCCGGACTCTGAATTTCATGGTCATTGAAAAACTGTGACATTATCTTCTATAAGCCCAAACTTGAGTAAACATTGAACATTTTAGCGTTTTGGCTGAGTTTGTGCTTTGGGAGTTGTCTATAGACCTATTCGGCTAACTCAATATTGTACCCAATTCAAAACCCTTTGGGAATAAAACGTTTTGTTTCAGGAATTTCCATATCATTTAAATGTGAATGCCACATTATAATGCAAATACAATACACAAAGAATCTTATCCCCGGGAGATTTGAATTGGGTACAACATTGAGTTAGCCGAATAGGTGTATTGTTTCTAGTCTGTCAAAATACAGCATTCTTGTTTTAGCACGCGTGCAATGACCACGCTTGGCTGACTTCCGAATGCTCACCGAGATATTCCCGTCACGAGTTGGTTTAATTATTGGCTTGCATTAAACCTATGAAAAAATGATATTTTTTTTAATAGCAAGTAGATTTAGTGTGTAGCACTTCTTGAGGCACAAGAAGCACGAGAATTGATTAAAAATTTTGAGTTAAACCTCTATGTATCACGCGATGGCCTGTCTCACTGTACCAAAATTATCAAATCTCGGTGAGCGTGCTGAACAAGAATGCTGTATAATGACAGGCTAGAAACAATAGACAACTCCCAGGCACAAACTCAGCCAAAACGCTAAAAATCTTCAATGTTTACTCAAGTTTGGGCTTATAGAAGATAATGTCACAGTTTTTCAATGACCATGAAATTCAGAGTCCGGGTAGTTAGTTAATCAATTGTGGCCCTGAAAAAATTTGAAGGAAAAAAAACTACGAATTTTTAAGAAAATGCTTTTTTCGTGAGAAAGACTCTTAAACGCTGACAAACGTCAACAAATAGCGAAAACTATAATTTCTATATGTTTGCTTTGCTCGAAATCGCGCGCATTTACAAGGCCCTAAAGCGTTTTGCTGACTTGCAAGGACCCATCTGTTATAACGATGCCCAAAATAAAGAGATGAATCTTATAGTTTATTAGATATAATCCGTGTAAAGTTTGCTTATCATTTTCGCATAAATTATGACCTAAATTTGGAAACCGCTGAATTTCTCGAATTGGGTCTTTGCGATTTTGGTGAAACTCTGTTCAGCGCAAGGCACTAATGCGCGCTATGTGTAGCCGAGAGATTTTCACGAAAAAATGCCTGCAACAGCAGATTTTCGACTCAGACCTCAAAGGGGCGTGGCATTATAACCACGTGACATTTACTCCGATCGCCAAAAATTTTATGTTATATTGTAGGTTGATCTATATGTTATCCATTCTATGTGTTAGATTTACGATAAAAGTAAAGGTGGGGATACCAGAGAGCTTCAAAGTAGGATGGTACCCCCCCAAAAAAACTGGGTCGAGTCACCTTAAGCGACCACTTGGTTGTACCCTGAAGGTGGCCGGTTAATGGCGTTCAACTGTATTTCTCAAACATTTATAGAAGCTTTGCCGACTACTACAACTACTACTACTACTGCCGATGCTGCTACTGCTACTACTGTTACTATTATTATTATCTTGCATTTGTCAACCAATTGACATCCCCTAGTATATTTAAGGGAAAATTAAGAGACATAAATTTCGATTGACAAATAATTTAACTAGCGATATTCTGTTTTTACACACGGCCTCCTTGAAAAGCAGGTGTTTTCTTTCCATTTTTATTATTTTAGTTTTTGTCTTAGATTTTAGATTAGTTAGGAAGTTAGTTTTTCTATACTTGAATGTAAATGTACCTGAAGGAAATACCGCGTGTAAATAAAGTTACCATACCATACCATACCATACCATATCATTTGATCCACATCTACAAATGTGTACTAAGCTAAAACATTGAACCATTGTAAAACACTCTTACTGCATTAATCTTGAGGAATGTCGCCCCAGTTTCCCTTGATTGGTGAAGGATAACCTAAATCAATAGTTGGAAAATGACTGTATCGAATGTACTCGGACCCCTTGAACACATGAAGTTTTTTATTTTGAAAGACAGTCATCGCATCAAATCCACTTTTAAAGTTTCCTGGCAAATCCCCCCATTCCCCACTGCCGAGCTTCTTGGGATAACCAATGTTTACAGAAGATGCTGAATTATCAGAGTATTTCACAAACGAGTCCTTTTTAGTTACGTAGGTGACACCATTAGAAAGCTGAACTGAAGAATCAAAACCTAGGGAAAAATCTGAAGATACGCCCCATCCCGCCTGAAGAGATGCGGGGTAGCCATTAGAAATCACTGGCGAGTTTGTGCTTTTAAAACGAATGTATTCCCTGCCTTTTGTAAGAATAGCCAAATGTCTTTAGACAAAGAAAACTGTCAAATCCTTGACCGAACTTGGCAGGCAAATTTCCAAAGCGCTCTTTAAACAAAACTGGCCAACGAGGCGAAAAGCTAATAACGCTATCTTTAATTCTGACAAAAAAGTTTCCTTTAACAAATATGTAAAACCATCTGGCGTTGTGGTCGCTGCGTCTACTCCGCTGTTAAAAGGGTACAGCGTTTCCACAAAATATGCGTAATTATCAGCGTTGTTAAGAGCTTTATATGGCTCATTCCTAGCCAGGTTTTTACAGCCCCAACGACCATAAATTATGTCACGTTTCGAAACTCTTGCATGGGCTATTTCATGTACAATGGTACCTACTTTATTTTCGGACCCTGAAAATATTCCTTGAGGGTGATAAGCTGGACAAATAAAAATTAAATGCGAGTTGAAATACGTGTACGCAAAAGCTAATCTATACTCAGGTTCACAGTTAAAATTGTAAGTGAAAACGTCATTTTCTAATGAATTCTTCATCACTTTAAAGACCCTGTCGGCCTCATCGCTGCGTGCAGATCCAAACCACTTTTTTACTCTTTCGGGGCTGTTATTAAGATCAGTAATGGCCGCCACTACGTAATGATATGAGGCACGGTGAACTTCTAATAACTCTGCCCTTTGTTGCTCAGTTCCCCCTTTGATTATAGGATCACGCGGAATATTTATATCTTGGCTACGTTTATAACCAAGCTTTCCGTTTTCCTGTGCTTTTCTGTTAAAGAAAATAATAGCAGTAAGTCTATCTTTTTTTTCTAAAAAACGTGCTTGTTGTCCGAGAGTTTTCCTAAACCGATTTTCAGTGACTTTAAACACTACAGCCTTAGAAGACAAATAATATGTTTTTAAGTGCATGGCTGAATTCCCAAGTTCATTGATACCCTTATTAACGCTACCCTCTACAAATTCTATATACGTGTCTACTGCCACATTGTAAGTTCCGCCTTCACTCATGTCATATCCAGCAGAAACATCATAAGCTGCTGAAACAGTCTTTCCTGCTGGAACAAGCAAGAAATCAGCTGGACCTGGTAGGTTCCTGCGTCTGACGAATATTCCATCATATTCTATCTTCTTACCATTTCGAGTGACTCTCAGGCAATCGGAAGGATGACCTTCCAGAGGCGTGTTCAATTTTAGTACGTAATAATCCTGATGCCCCTTGTTAGTCAGGTTGAATTCGCATTCTATCTTGTTATTGCTTTGATAAGAAGCTGAGCAGTCCAGAGAAGCAATGAAGATTCTTAAAAAAAAACACATCAAACTGTGAATTTTCATCGAGTGCTATTTGCTGCACACCAAGAGAGGATATCCCCTCTTGTGCACACCTAATGTGTAATAGAATGAGGTAAATATAAAATCCGGATTGTTGAATTCGGCGATTGCAATTGTAATTTCCGGGGTGCTGTTTACTTTTTAGGAGAAAACGCTCCTATATGGACTCCAAACGTTTATCTCAGTGAAGCATTGGCGCTGGAGGCAGCTTTGAAAAGGCGGGAACAGGGTGAATCTCATGTACCTCCGTGGCTTTTGATTGGATGCATGATTTTTCTCTCATGTGAAAAAAACACTTCGTTCTCAATTCTGACTGGACGTGTCACGGTTTTCGCGTGTGAAAAGGATCGTTCGCTCCTCAGTCTGATTGGCTAGAACTCGTTTGCGTGCTATAATTTACGGCATAATTTTTAAGTGAGCATATCTTAAAAATAATAATAATAATAATAATAATAATAATAATAATAATAATAATAATAATAATAATAATAACAATAATAATAGTAAAAATAATTTTTTTTAAAAAAATAAGAAATAAATGTAATAATTTTGTGTTATTCAACTTCAAAAAATATGTACATAACCAACAGAAACACCCGGAGCAAGAACCTAGCACCATATAACACAAGAATAGTACAAATGATAAAAATAGCAATCACTGTGTCGATAACGATTTCAAAAAAAAATATCTTGCAGCTCATACTAACTTTTGCAGGCAGTCCAGAGTTTTAAATTAAGTCATTACCAATCCGTCTCTGATATTAAAAAGAAAACAAGTTAAAAAGAATAAAAATCTCGTATTCCTAAATTCCTAATTCTTTAAAAAAAAAAACAAAAAAACAAAAAAAAACGGGCAGGCTCTAATAATAAAAATAAAAATAATAATAATAATAATAATAATAATAATAATAATAATAATAATGATAATAATAATAATACTTTATTAAACTCTTCTTAAATTGAAAATTAAGTACAAATTTAGTATAACTATAGTTAAAAAAAGACTTCTTGGTGGTCTGGTGGTTTTCAACCGAACAAATGTAAACAACTGTCTATAAACTAAAAAAAAAGAAAATTTCTATGTTCATCCCAATGATAAATATAATTATTATTAAATTTTACTATTTACAGATTCAAGAATATGAAATATTAAAGATACTTTCTCAGTTCCTTCATCTTGAAAAAAAAAAAAAACTGAGAGTTTTAAGATAAATTTTGGGTTATTCAGACATTCCCACTGGTTAAAAAATTTACCCCAGTGTAAAATGCCCTTTTTTCAGTGCTGACGGGAGACAATTTAATCCCAAGTCGAACTTACCAAAGAAATACTTGCCGATGTTACGTACGAGGTTGGCAGTGAACAACCGATGCAAGTCTGAGTGAAACTGCCTGTTCTTTTCTGTGATGCACATATTATACTTAGGGTGTGTTCCTTTCGGCGAATCCAAAAACGGATTTTTGATCCTAGATTTGCCAGATTTCGCGGTCGAAAGGAACGTGAAATCCGAAATTGGATTTGTAACCTTGGTAACCTTTCGCCAACGCGCGCAATATGCACGACAGCCTCTCAAAAAATGACGTGTTTTCTACTGTTTGACAAAATTATGCGATTATACCGCGCAGAATTTAGTGGTCGGCAGTTCGAATAGCGACGATGGAACATATAAAACAGACAAACAAAGAAGCCCATTAAAACTGAAAATTATGTAAAGAATGTCGGCCAGTTTGATCCAGTTCCATAGCTCGGATTTTTTTATGTAACACGATCGAGTGCCTGTCGCGTCTACAAGCGAGTTTGTAGTTAGATAGCAGTTCATTTGTTACTTTTACTTATTTCTGATTTCAAGCAATCTTTAGAGACAAATGGTTAGTATATGGATATTTTAATGTACCAGGAACAATCTTCTAATGTTTTCAGATGTTTTGCGGCAAATGACAGCAACGAGGAAACTCTACGGCCTCTATGGGAATACTTCAACTGGAAATACCGCTGGATCATCTGACTAATTTCGGATCCACTGTGAATGGAACAGCGTAGATCACTAATCCGTTAATCTGGATTTGGATTCTCCGGATTTCAAATCCAGTGAATCCTTTTTCAAAAAGGATTCACCAGATCAAAAATCCGGATTTGGATTTGCCGAAAGGAACGCGAAATCCTTTCTTAGATCTAAAATCCGTTTTTGGATTCACCGAAAGGAACACACCCTTAATGATATGAGTCAACTGCGAAAAGTGAATGGTGTTTATTGTTAATCCATAACACGTATGTGTTAAATAGAGGAGAATGGGTAATAGTTCCTACGTTTTGTAACTCTTATTTCGCACAACAGATCGGTAAAACTCCACCGGTGACAGTTTGGTTCTTGTCACCCCACATTTCTTTTTCTTTTCAGATTTTACGCAGAAAAGATACGTCAATTCGTTGTGAATGCTATGAGTAACTAACTTGCTTTCTAACGATAGAAAGTTGCCAGGTAATTTATTGTTTTTCAAAACAATGTGTTTAATCAAAAACTAAAATTATAGACCAATATTTTTAAGTGGATCTTTAATGTCGTTAAAATAAAACTTGAACCTGATAGTTTAAACAAGCTAAGAGTAGCTAAGAGTAGCGCTGGCAAAAACTGCACTGCAAAAACTGCACTAATAATCGGAGGTAAAGTTTTTTGAACCGGCTTCTTTCCGACAGTGTGTCTAAGAATTTGGTCATTTGACAGCGGCGGGCTAGCTTCTTGTATGAGTTGTAAGAGTGGCAAGAAACAGGTTGCCAAGTAACTTTGCTATTTCAGAAACAACTTGTTTTATTTAGTTGTTGATATTTCAAGAGAGTCTTGGATGTCGCTCATTAACATGATTAAGTATTATTTTCCGGACGGTTAATCAAGAACGCCCTTTTCATTGGAGATCCTTAACTGTATAGTGTAAAAACTACGACTGTCTCATGAGCTGCACGAATGGAAAATTTTCGATCAATTAATTTCGATACTGTCGGTCCAAAACTTTGATCATTTTACAGCGGTTTATATAAAAATAATAAATCAAACGACAGATATGCTTGCATTTTGTTCTGGCGAAACTAAACCTTGTTTACATTTTGTCCTTTGTTTACATATTTTATGATTTGTCATTGTCAACCAGGCTTAACAAGCGTTTAAGGTTTAAATTAAACCAGATTACTAGAAAAAGGTCTGGGAGAACCAGGCTTACCATGCTTTTGAGGTGGGAGATTTTTACCAGGCCTACCAGGAAACCCTGGTTAAACCAGGCTTAACATACTTCTGAGGTAGGGAATGTTTTAACCAGGCCTACCAGGAAACTCTGGTTAAACCAGGCTTACCAAGCTTTTGAGGTCAAAAGTTTAAACTATATTTACCAGAAAACCCTGGTTAAACCAGGCTTACCAGGCTTTTGAGTTGGAAAATTCCAACCAGGCCTACCAGGAAAGCCTAGTAGTACCAGACTAACTAATCATTTCTTGTTAGGATTTTTAAGTCGAGACCTGAGTTACCAGACTTTCATGGTGAATTATAACCATGCTTACCTTGAAAGCCTGGTAAAACTAGGCTCAACCAGGCTTTCAATTTTACTTGTTAATTGTCAAAAGCCTAGTAAGTCTGGTTCAACCATGGTTTACCAGGCTCACCAGACTTTTAACCAGACTTTTGGGTAAGGGTAAGCAGCCATTTTCAACAATTTACTCGGAATCATATACGCCAAGACCGGTGGCTTTCTTTTCATCAATTTTCGACAAAATGTTAGAAACAATATCAACCCTCGGAATTTGCAGAGAAAACGAATGACCAGTAGGCTCTAAATAAGACTCAGGATTAACATTGACAACAGGAATAAGGATGTCCAAGGATTCGCCGCTCTTCCTGTTAGAGAATAACCAGGCCTTGACCAGGCTACACCCGTTAAAC
>OZ037996.1:46294410-46321910 GCA_964035705.1 Porites rus | reverse complement strand
ACCTCCATCCAGTTACAGGGAATCTTCAAGACTTGTGCTTGATAGTCAGTCACACGGCGAAAACAGCCAATGGCCAAGTTGTCAAGTTAGTGGCAACGCAATTCCTGGAAACCATGGACTTCAAAAGCAACTAAGCAATGGTGAGGCAAAATTTAGAAAAGAGGGGTCTTGCAGCCAGCCTCCTTCTAGTCACGTGACCAGCAGAGACCACCTTGTAGGCCGAGACTGCTTACAGGGCTATGAACCACATAGGAATCAGTCATCTAACGAGGAGGCACAAATTAACCAGCTACCTAGAAACCAAAGACGAACAAATCAAGAGCGAGGAAAGCACAAACCCTCTAACCACCTGGCGGAGAAGCAGGTATCTAGATACAAGCCGCGTACAAACCAGGAGCTCTGCAATAACACGGCTAATAACCAGACTTTTATTAACCAAGAAAGCGAAAATTATGGGTCAAGAAATTATGGAGTTAGTATCCAGCCTTCTAATGTCCAAATGCCTAAAGTTCTACCAACCACTTTTCCAATTAGCCATCTGTGTAGTAGCCAGCCATCTCAAAACAAAAACGCCAGGAAGCTGCTACAAGCACCTACCAATCATCGCCGTAGTAAGCAGATACCTAACAACTTATCGACCAGCTACCAAGTTTCAAGCAATGAGAAACGAAGAAGCCAAGCTCCTCACAAGCAGTACCCAATAAGCAATCAATCAAATCAGATATCCAGAAACTACAACCCCACGACTGTTGACCAGCAAACTAAACTACATCTGGATGGCAAACAGCCTCTGAAAGACCAGCAGGCTTTTTGCAAAGATATGTCCCGACGCCAGACGCCCCATTACCCCTACTTGCCTAGAAATCACCCTCTTAGAAATCAAGTACCTAGACATGATCAGGCACCTAAGAGTGGTGAGTGACGGTTCTGTAGCAGGTTGTATGGCCACACCAGAAGCGAAGGAAATTTAGGTCAAGAACAAATTTTATAATTCAAGGATTTGCAGTCAAGGCGTCGCCGCGCGACTAACGCATCAGGATAAAATCAGAGTAGTATTAGCTACAGGCTGTTAACAGTACATATAGATGCATCCGCGGAAATTACAAGACATTCTAGTAAAATACAATACAATAACTTTTATTTCAACGCGGATGGTGATTAAAGACATTAAAGTGTTGCCGCTTATTGGGTTGTGCATAAAAGCTAACCAAAACTTAAGTAATAAAAGTATATTGAAATCGTCTTAATAATAAAAAATTATCGTTATCATTGTGAGGCAGTGTTTGTGGAGATTCACCCCAAAAATCTAAATTATGTAGGTTGTCAGATTTAGAGGCCATTCTAGTGTAGTTTTTTTGTTTAGGAGAAACAATGTCTTTAATTGAGTATAAAGCGGTCTACAAGTGGAAGAGAATTTGTTATAAAGTTGTTTCATCTAAATCTTATTATTATTACCTTATTAAAATGGGTTTTACATTTTTTCAAACCTAACAGTTTTCGGACGGGATAAGGGTTTGCTGTGAATACAAATTATTCTACAAGATTCACCCTTGTAAAGTACGTTACTTTGCTGTATGAGAAGATACGTTCATGAAGAAGATACTTTTATGGCCGTATACCGTGACTAAATATTTACATTTTTTGAATTGGTTGGACAATTTTTGTTACATCTTGATTGACAGCCATTTTAAAGGTGTATTTGAAAAATTGAACCGGGAATAAAATGAAAACCCAGTTTCTATGTTGGACTTTTATTTTATGTTGAAAAATTTTGTCTGTTTCTTTCTTTGGGAATTTTGTTTCTGGAATCCAAACTGCGGGAATTTTTGCCCGTGGAATCCGGAATCCTGGGCTTTGGAATCTGAAATACAGCTCAAGGATTCCATAATTCCATTAACGATTAGATCCAGAGTCCCACACTGACAAAGAATTAATATGCTTGAGTTCGGAATTCCGCACCTGGAATACGGAATCTACGACGTGGAATCCAGAATCTAATACTATTTAAATTCCTTTTACATAGGGCGATCTAACGTGATAACAGTAATTGATAACAGTAAAGAGTTCTGCGAGTCTTTAAGAATACATTGCGTTACTGAATGAACGACTTTTAATGTACGAAATAAAAACGAACAAAACATCAATTTTCAAAGAGAGTAGGTCAGTTCACAGTGAAAAGTCAAGACACTCCATTTCTGTTGTTCAGACTGTTGTTCCTAGTTCACACATCCGGTAGCCCTTTTTCCCGTTCCTAAAACCATAGAATTGAGTTGATGCATCATCAAACGAAGTATCGTAGCTTGCAGCAAAGAATCCATCTTTTTTAAGTTTCTGGGTAACTCGCTCAGATCTAAGTCTCTGTTTCCTTTGATCCCGCGCTGAATTCCCGATTGACACAACGGACACGTGATCCTCCTGAAAAAGAGAGATTTTGGTTTCAAAAAAGTAATTTGTTTTCCTACGAGCCTCATACAAGCTCTTAAAAACCCTCTTGACAAGTTTTGCGTGTTACAGTCCAATTCGAATTAAAGGAAACCGATCTATCTCGGAGAAAGGACAAAACCCCGCAACAACGCACTCAACCCACATTCAAAGGATTCCGGGAAGTCGTGCCACATTGGTGGGAGCAAGAGCCATAATGGGTCATAATGGCTCTTGGTGGGAGGCATGTTGTTTCACTTAACCTCCCCCTCCTGCTCTCCATTAGAGAGGCTAAGCAATGGCGGCGATGGCGGCAACGAGGACATCAAAATAAAATCTCTTTTTGTACATTTCTTCGCCGTTGTTGCAAGACTCTAGGAGAAAATGCCTAAGTTCAAGTTTTGGACAGTTTTGTGGAGGTAGTTTGCGCAGGCTAATTTTCAGTTTCGTGCTCCAGGAATCCGAATCAGCAGGTAAACTTTACTTACCACCAACCCCCGGGCAGAAACAGAAAAATTCGGAAGTGACACAAATAAGAGAGTCCGAGGATGTTTTCGTTTTTAACTTAAGCGATTCCCGACACTGAATATGTACTGAGCTTCTGCCGTAACACAAATCATCAGGTCAGTCGGCTCCTTTGAAAGAGGGGTTCTAACTGTTCTACCATCATGTGGCGATTAACTAACCCACTACAGACTGACAATAATTAAATGAGGTTGAGAATAATAACAAGAATTATCAATGCTGCGGTTGTTATTGGAAGACTGAAGCAGATAACCACACAAATCGAGTCTTGATAATTCTCGTTATCTTTGGTAAGCGAATACAATGAGTTTTTTCAGTTACATAAATGAGCTTAAGTTTACTAGAAAACAGAGACATAAACACTAACTAGGAAGAATGAGCTAAACGACACATCTATTTGCTCACAACCTTTCAAAGCGTTCAACCTTAGCTTAGCTTTTGTCAACTTTTGTACGCTCTTAAAGTTCCAGTCCCATCGCACATTTGCCAACAAAACTTGACTACCTTGACTTCCTTCACGTTAATTACTTACTTATCTTACTTTTTTAAAGTTTAAATTTAGTTACTACTCATGTTAACGGTCACTTCTGAGGATGTATGTTGAAGCATACCAAACGACAAGTTCGATATTATATTAAGTCAGTTATACAGTGCGTTTGTTATTTCTGATGTTTGTAACCGCAGTTTGTATGTTATTCCTTTTAAAACTGAGATGGCCAAAAACCAAGAGCATTGACTACCAAAGCCCTCTGGTTTTGAAAAGTACTTTTCAAAGATGTTTAAAATGGTAAAAGTTGTTGCTTCAACTGTTCGCAGCTTGCGTTTTAACAAGTGGCTTCATGCGAAAAACTGGAACAAGAAAATGACGTCACTTTTGTACGGGCAAATTTTAATTTTTGTATAAACGACGTCAGTTTTGCATGTAAAAAAAATGTTGTCTGGAAGAGTGAAACATGAAACAAGTGCCAGTTTAGAACTAGCGGTTTGTCTCTAGCCAATCAAAGCTAGCTAACTAGAGATAGGGAAAGGATTGCATAATTAAATGTTTTGATATTTCATTATTCCTCGAAAGGCTGTGTTTCACAATGCCATACACGATAGCTTTTGCACCGGCACGAAAACCATGCCAGATAGGGTTTCTCTTCACACGATGAATTGGGCGCGATTTCTGTAACGGAGCGAAGGTGCGCCGCGTTAATTTCCAAAGGGGAGCGTCACATATCGGATAGGTATTCACACTATACTCGATCACCTCGCGAAAGGCAATCCGATTATCCGGTCTGGTGTGAAAATTCAGGGTGCAAACCTTCTCTAATTTGAATTTCCCCAAAAGACTTCACTTGCCCGTCGGGCAAGTTAAGAACAAATATTTCTAGTCCGATGGCAAAATCCGCTAGACCCAGGCGATCGGACTCGACTTTCTTTGCACGCTGACATATCCTAATATTGGCCTGCTAGAGGTCGAACCTTTGCAATGGACATGTTGTAACACACCCACAGCTAATAAGTTTGTGTTTCGTTGTTATTTTGCTTCAAGTATCATCAGTGTGCGGCTAATTAACGGTTCTGTTCCTAGAAGAGCAAACTCTTTTAATACTCCAGCTCAAGCTCCCTCATCTCTAGAAATTCTCCTTCAAAAGCATTTTACTTTTTTAGAGAGAGTGGAAGGTATGGTTTTTTCTTGAGGGCCTTTGTCAAGAACAGAAGGGGAAATGTCGAAAATTGTCTTAGTAAAAGGAAATTTAAAGTTTTTACCTCACCCACTGTAACGGCCCAAAGTTTTAAGCGCCAAATTCTGTTGTCATTATGAATACGCATAAATTAAATTAACACACTCTCACACTTACTTCAACAGTACAGCAAAGTAACTGTGAAGACTCTATTACACCCGACAGAGCAATAGCAGCTTGAAGGATCAAGACACTGATCAATGCGATCATGAGAATTGATTCTGTATCATAAGGACAATACACTAAATGAAAACAACAACAAGAAGAAGACAAGAAAATTATTACATGCCGCTGTGTGTTACGAGTTGATCGCAAGATAATTCAGGTCTCACAACCGGCATTAAAGTGTTGTGATATAAAGGCATCTTTTCGGTCGATATATAAAATCGTTTTTTCTGCTTTGAACAGTTTGGTCGTAAAAAGCTTGCTTTGTTATAGTAGAAGAATACTGGGAAACTCTAAAATAACCAGGCAGGGAGACTAGGACTATTGAAAATAATATCGCCAATGACAAATCTAGTTTGACTTGAAAAACAAAATCCGATCGCTGTGTTCAATTGTGTTCAAGTATCACACGAAATGTAGACGAGCGTGGAGAGCATGCGCACTATGCACTCTCTAGCCTGCATAGTTTGCGCAAAAAGGGGAAAGGGAGGAGGAGGGGGTAGCCAATGCCCCTTCCTTTGTCTTTTTCCCGCACCCCTTTCGACGTGGTCTGCCACGTGCTCTATGCACTCACCGTTTTCACATTCTCCAACAGATCTCCTTGCTGTTAACGCCACTCCCACGAATGCTGCGAGGATTCCTCCAAGAAAACAGGAAATTATGGCAGCAGCCAAGAAAAGACATGTCTGGTCAGAGATCCAAAAAGAAATACCGTAAAATTTCGAAAATAAGCCCCTCCATGTACAAGCCCCTCCAAATATAAGCCCCCAAACTCGTAACGCAAAAAACCCTCCGTTAAATCGCGTCTCCGAATATAAGCCGCCCGGGAGCTTGTACTTGGAAATTGCCCTAAAATACAAGTTAAAATAAAGCAAAAACGGTCAATTTCCTTCCAACTATAAGGCTAGCCCAATCGATTTTGAAACACAAATTTCCCTCCGTAGATAAGCCCCTCCGAATATAAGCCCCTCCAAAAATAAGCCCCTCAAAAAGGGCCTTTGAAAAGTATAAGCCCCGGGGCTTATTTTCGGAATTTTACGGTAAATAAGATACTTTGAACGGAGGATAATAACATATATTAGAATTTATGATGTACAGCATAGATAGATTTTCTAAAAGTGTCAGTCAAGACTGTTCAAATGACAAGTGCTCGTGAAATTACATCAGAAGACAAAAAACCTTGGTGTCCGGCAACCTAGCCTCATCATATTAAATTTTCTTACCACTGTAAATTTGCCAGTACACCCTCCTGCTACTCCAAAAAGTCCAGTTATAACGATCTGAGAAGAAAGAAATTAATCACGAAACACAATAAATCAATTTCAAGATGTTTCTACATTTTTTTCAACCATTTCTTTCGTGTTTGAATGCTATCCTTACAGTCGTCGGTATAATGGCACAAAAATGCATAATCCTCAATGGTGAAGGTCGCTATTTTCCGCAAACGTTGCATTTTATGATGTTAATTTTAAAAATTACCGGCTGTTCAATTCGTGGCTCGACAAACGTCTCCTATGTTTAGGTGTTATACACGTGTTTTATCGTTGCTATGGTAACTTATTATTTCATGAGAATAACCCAAACTAATAATTGACATTTAGTGACAACTGACCTGATAAAGTATTAATGACGCCACATTACGCCATTTTGTTCGTAAAATTATACCTGTAGATTTTGGAAATGATGAGTATATTTTTCTGTGAATTGTTTTTGGCCATTTCATGAGAGGGTTTTAAAGATGTAGAGGGGGACCTACTAAGCCCCCTCTGATCACAGGAAGCCCAAGCATTCAGGTCTGGAGATATACAAAGTGCTAAAAACTTCTTTGCGGATACCACTCGCATTACAGACTCCTCAGTTAATGATAGTCTGTTATTACACGCTCTCTAGATTCCCAAATACAAAATTTCCACATAGCCTACGTACAACATTTCACACCTGCGATCAACTGTCATCGCAATAACTCAGTTCATTGCTATGTGCAATATTTTTACCAATTTTGTCACCGTGTAAGAGTATTTTGATGATAAAATTGAACCAAAGCACTTAATACCGGCTGTATGTACTCTGTAATTTTAATGCTAATTCTGGCCCACCACATGATAATTTATCAGGCATTAAATTATATACGCTTTATCATGGCTGCCGGTTTGGTGGCTTCCCGATAAAAACTCGGCGAAGTGTTCACTCATGAACCCCGCCGACAGGTTTTTTTTTCATGTCCTCAGCTAATAAACTAGTATTTTAATTAAGATCAGTTTAGTTCAGCGCGACATGGGAGATTGCACTAACAAATATTAGCCAGCCCACTTAGAATTCATTTTCCTTTTAAGGAATAATTGCTTTCAGTATTGCTTTAAATCTTTTATTATATCCAGCTATAGCTAACGTGGGCGAAGAAACAAATGGAGAAACAGAAAACTAAATTTGCAATAAATTTAAATCGGCAAAGCTACGAAGGAAACATAGCAACGAGGGAAACAGTTACACCATCGAAATAAAAGAAGTTGTAATTTATTCAGAAAGAGCTATTAACGATGAATAAAACACTAATGTGTTTGTTGAGTACAGTGAAGTGTTTGCTATCGTCCATGTTTCGTTTCACGCCGTGCTATTTCAATAGAAATTTCAGTGTTAATATGCAAAACATGTTTTTCAATACACCTGCCGATCTTGAATTTTTTATTGCCAAAAGGATGAAATAACGAGCTATGCACAAAGATAGTGAAATAAAAGTCGACAGTTAAAAGGACTGCCTGAAAAACAATGACACTAAACAGGTGGATTTATTAAAAAAAGGTTTTTCTCCAGGGAATCACAACAAAGAAATTCAAACTTGTGTTGAAAGTATTTAAAATTTTTGTTGCCATGATTAGCCATGAACAAATTTTTTTCTACTGAAATAATACAACAGCTAGTTCAAAAGTCAGATTGATAAATAAAGTCTTGGTTTATTCAGCAGTTATTGTCTAGAGTTATAGATTAACGTTGGATTTGGTCACATGAAAAGAACAAGGCATTGGGAAACATGCCCTAGTTAATCGATCTCTATAAGAAAATATAGCTTCCGAGCACGGATGGGGCTGTAAAACAAAGTTACGTTTTGGTCGACGGAAGTTAAGTTAAAAAAAAGAAAAAAAAAACATTCATCTTATAGTAGAACTAAAATGGAGTTTTCTCTGTGAAGAGACAGATACGCTAGAATAAAGGATGAACGCAAAAACGTCTGTTACTGAAGTTGGAGAGAGATTTAAAATTGCCGGCTCAGTGTTGGTTAATTGGAAAGTGCATGTGATTTGTCTTGTGCTCCGTAATGCGAAAAGAGACTAAGAATTTTAATATCAGGGGTCAAAACTGAAAAAAACCTAAGATGAAGTGTAACGAGGATTAAATTAGTGTAGGCCGTGGACATACGTTAAAAGTAAATATCATTTAAGGTAGCTGTAATCACAACAGCAACAAAGAAGTCTTTTAATTTGTTTTATAAAAAGAAATCAAAACACGCTTCACTACCGTAGAAACTTAGAATCACATTGGAAAATACTTATTTCTTTTCGAAACCCCCAGACAGTTGAACACTGAAGATCAATTATGTTCTTACCGGTATTGCACCCCAATAAGCGGCACCTGTTTGAAAGATTTCTCCGAAGTCATCACTCCTTCTGTCGCTGAGTATAAAGCACAAAGCGAAAACGGAGCAGCCTAAGATGATCTGCGAGATTCCTGTACAAATCACTTGATTGGCTCTGTTTTCTTGGAAGGGCATAGCTTTTCTTGCGTCACAAAAGCGATGAAAACTTTAGCTTGCATGAAGGAAACAGGTAACGCTCGCACAAAGACATCAACATCACTTAGGCAAAACCATGCAAAACATCCAATATTTTTTAGCCCAGGGGTACTGCAAATTTCATTTCCTTTTCCTCCAGTTATAGTGCATGGTAATGATCCGTATGAAGACGAAGAAGAGCGGCACGTGAACGGAAGGTGAAGTCAAACAACGTCACGCTTGTCATTACGTTGCTTTGAGGCACAGGCAGACCAAGATAACAAGCACCAATAACCAAGAACGTTAACGTTACTGAACTTTACTCCAGCCGATGACTAGTTGAATAAATTTGCAAAATAAGAGTGTTTGACCTAAAGTGTTTTTTAAAGTTTTTGGTTGCTGTTGTTGTTGAAAGAGCTACAGATCACCATACCGATAAAAGTTCTTATTTCGAGAAAACCGTTTATGATGACACATTCAAAATGCACCGCAGTTCTTGTGAACTGTTTTTGACGCCACAGAAGCCTGTTCCTTGTCCTCTACGCTCACTTGGCGCAGGATATAACAAACAATTATTATAATACATTATTATACATTGTGCTCATTCTCTGGCTGGCGTATAGTTTTTTCATTGGCTAAGAGCCTACAGTTAAATTTGAAAATCAGTGCAACCCGACGAAAAATTATGAGAACGGTGATTTCGGCGCGGTTTCTGAGGCCCTGCGGGGGGGGGTCCCATGTCGGCAGTCGCTCGTCTGAATTTTAAAACGTCTCGTGTCGGTGTTTATAAATGGTTCACGTCGCTGTCGGAAATTGAACGAAACTTCTTTGTCTTTGTCGGAATTTTAGAAAAGGGGATGGCGATACGTTGTATAAGGAAACCATTACAGTTGTGCAATTTCTCAGCTAACATTTTGCGTATCGAACACCTGTACATCGGAGCGAAGCTGTGCCGTGCCGCTCTGGAAGAGTGCAGCGCCACATATCGGATAGATTTTTTTTGCCACTTGACGCAGTGTGAACAGGTGTTCATGGGTACTATAACGAATAGCTTTTCAGCTGTCTGGTCTAACCTCGTCCGCATGGCTTCCCTCAGAAATGGGAGGAGAGGGGTGGTCCCTGTTGGGGACAATCATGGACCAAAAAGAAAAATACCGTATTAGATAGATAGATAGATATTCTGTTTATTTCACCCACTTGCAGCAATAACTGAATTGTTGGGGAAGAATTCGAACACTTTTCATGTGATTATATGTTTCGTACCTTTGAGGAACGAAATTAAGGTTAAAGAAAAAAAAACTGCCCAATCGAGGTAAAAATGCTTGCTAGAGAATAAAGTTATTCAACAAATTCTCGTTTAAGCAAATAATTTTTCTCATAACTTGCCTTAAGGCCGAATTTCAGAAACGACACCGGTATGCCGTAGTCTTACAAGGTTTTCGCAGGCACAGAACATGGCGAGCATGTGAAAGCCTCCTATACTGCACATTTTGACTTGAGAAACGGTTTTTATGGATGCGGGTGACTGAGATGTTGAAAAATAAAGAACCTTACAGGCTCTCCCCTTCTCTTTTCCCGCCGTTTTGGCTGCTCACTTGATTTTTTCGTTTGTCTTTACTGAGCGAGAGCCTGGCTTTCAGGACATAGTGTTGACTTGATGTCTTGCACATCATTAAAGTCAATTTTGAAAACAAAATAATAATTGGTTTAATAACTGGTTTGGAATCACATGTAGATTGGAATTCCATACATTCAATTGTCAAAACCACAATGGCCAAAAGAAATAAGTACAAATTTAATAAAAAAGGACTGAAAATGTAATTAAATAAATACTAAGACTAAAACTTAATAATATTATTTATTATCATTATATAGTCAAGGTCAATAAGGTGTCCTCTACCATAGTTAATGTTTTTCCTTACAGTTTCATGATGTTTACATTAAAATTAATGATGTTCAGATATGATTGTTTGATGTGGTTTGTTAAACACTGTTTGTTAAAGATTAAAAGTCTAGTAAGTGGAATATGAATTCTTGTCCAGGAAGGTGCAGGTCCTGACGTTTTGACTGCATGCATGGTAGTCGACTTAATCTTTGACTCTGAAGATGACTACCACAAATTATTGGGTTATGGAAATGGCAGTGGTCATATTCTACCTACTTATGACAAGACTCCTGGGTTCAAACCTTTTTTTTTGTATTAAAATATTAATACAACTGACGTGACACCACTCAACTGACATGATACAACTCACTTTCACTCTGAAGATGACTACCACACAGGTTGTCGAAACGTCAGTCACTGTCAACAACAACATTCCTATTCAGGACTACATTCACCCAGATGATCATCCTCAACCTCCTTACAAAATGACCTTCAGGTTCAAACCTTTCCCAGCACTTAAATTTTCAGTTTCATGAAATATGCATACTCTACAATTATTGTGAAATTTAAGTCTCACCGACAAGCACTTTTTTGAAAAAAAAAAAAGTGTATAATTTCCCTATCAAGTAGGTATAAACTTAAAAATATCAATCACAATCAAAAAATGCCTGCAGCTAAGTATCTTTGGCCATGATGTCAGCTAACATATCACAATAGTAACGCTCCAAATCAGTGCTGATATTCCAGTCACGTGCATAAAGTTCAAGAAGCTCTAATAGCAGACACCTTGTTTTGCCAGTTGTATTGTCAGCAAGAATCATGTCTCTTATTCCTCCAACAAGGTCATCAAACTTCGCCTGTAAGTAAAATTAAGAAGGAACAGCAATAAATTAGGATAATACTGTGCGCTTGCCTGTTCAGTGTACTATGTATCAATCACTTGTAATAACTACCGGTAGTTACGAATCAGGCTAAGGACACACTGATGTACATTTGTATTGTTAACAATGACCCATAACATATCATGTGAGAAGTCTAAAATTATTTAGAAAGATTTTAAAGTTACACATTCTTGTCTGACTGTAGAAATCTCTAAACAACAACTCAAAACTTCTGTTACAATGAACTGAATTTATAAGGCTTGTGCACTGTGAAGAGATTTAAAGGCAGAAGATTTGAGTGCTAGCAGGAAAGGGTCCCACGGAATTGTACTGAAAAAAGGGTTTTGCTCAAGCCATCACCCCTTTAATCTCTTTACAGCAAACAAATTATCTCAACTCAGTTAACAAAACCAAACTACTTAGTTTTACTTTGCCACCAAAACAACTTATTCTTTGAAATCCAAGACAGCAACTCTGTACCCTTGATGCTTTCACACCCAGGCATTCTCTTTTCATATATGGCAGGCCAAGTGAGTTTCAACATCTCACAGAGGACTTTCTAACTCTATTTTGCAAGCACATACAGAGTTTAATTCCATTTTATCTCTCATGGGCAGTTGTGCCATTCTGTTGGTTTGTCTGTTGCTCAACTGTCACTCATCTGTTGGCTGAATGTTGGTCAGCACTCTACTGACAGATGGCTGACAGAACTTTGGGGGAACTGTTCTTCATTTTTCCCTAACACAGTTTCTGATGAGGTGGTCATCAGTCCATTTGATCTCTTGAAAAACCTCCTACCGGTATTTTTAGAAGGGGAAGGGTGTTAGTTTGTACTGCTGTTCATTGCTGCAACTCACCTGGTCAACACTTTTCAAGAGCTTTCCTACAGTCTTAAAATTCAAATAGAAACAGTCTATTTCGTCTTCTTCTTCGTCTTTATTCTGGCTAACAATGGCTTCTTCAACTCTTAGCAGTTCAACCAAGGTTTGGTACACTGCCCCTGCTAAAGGTTTCAGTGCAAGACCACCGGTACGCAGATGATTGAAAAGTTCACATATTAAGCTAACAAGTCCCATCCATTCGCTAACTGATTTTCTACGAATACTCTCCCTGTTCTTGTAATTCTCTTGAGTAGCTTTCAACAGGGCACTTCTAAATGTGTTCCCGTTTGTCTCATCAGAGCAAAGCTTGTTGGCGACCTTAGCAGCTAACGGTGAAAATTCACTGTCCTTCATGCTTCGTTGGATCAAACTGTCCACAACTTGTGTGATTTTAGAGGCAGAATGGTCACCGGCAGAATCAGAGGAGCAAATGTAGCTCGATAATTTATCAACTTTGTCGTCCAAAGACTCTTCTTTCAGATCACTTAGCAATATTTTAAGATCAGTCTCTTGTGTTGATTTGCTCTGAGAAGAATTTTGCTGCACATATGTGGTTTCTCCCGGTTTCGATTGAGTTTTGGGGACACCAAAGCCTCTACCTCTTCCAATACCACGACCTCGTGTGGCAGAAGACGCCATTTTGAACAAGCGTTCTTATCATTCGCGCTGGCTCTGGGTACGAGGGGGGGTACGAGCCAGAAATCACTTTAGTAGGGGTGGTGTATCTTAATGGTTATGATCACTAGTCACTCAAGGTGAGTAAAAATGTTTATCCAGAAAATCTAAATTATTTGAAAAATTGAAAAGAACGAATGATATTTTAGAATAATTTTGGTACAAATGAAAGTGAGCGTCTCTGAAGGCAGTTGTAATGTTTGTTTTGTCCCTAGCCCTACTCCCACAGTAAGCTTTGTCACAAGACCCAGAATTCATTGCACTCGGTTGTTTCAAGATGGCGCTCGAAGTTGAATCTGCAGAGTAAGTGTGAATCCTTGTTTTTCGGGGAGCAAAGGAAGTATTCATTGCTCTACTACTTATTTAATGCAGACTCAATGATATTCTTGTAAATATCTAGTGGTTAAAACCTGTTTTGAGAGAGCGATTCATTTCATGAGATCATCCTAGAGACATGCACGTGTCTTCCAAAAGTGAATGCAGAGATAGTTTGCAGACGCTGGCGAACAAAGCAACACACATGTATTCAACATTATTTAACTTAACCTCTTTTAATTCAACAAGTTAGCTAGTAGTAAAGTGAACGTCTTATGAATATGTTCTTGCTAGGCAGGATAGAAATCAGCAATATTTGCGTTAGATGTATGATTCACATTCTGTGATATTAGCATGTTTTATGCTATCTTTAAATTCGAAGTAAAATAAAGTCATTGATTGATTGATTGCGTGAATTTCTGCCTTGTTGAATCTTGTTTTGTTTTCTTTCAGTGTAATCCGACTTATCCAACAATTTCTGAAAGAAAACAGTCTACCAAGAACTCTTGCAACTCTGCAGGTAGAGAATACACAGATATGTTTAAAACTGTTATACTTGTACAAGCGAATGCAAGCAAACGTTGATGAATGCTGCTGAGAAAATTTTGGGTCTCAGAAAATTTTGATGCCACTCGAAATATCTTAGAAGCATTTGTGAGTCTCAAAGTCTTGTTGTTGTGTGTTCCCTTTCTCTCAAAGTATTGTTCCAGTGCATTTTTCTCTCCTCGGGTTTGTGAACTACATCAGGGCTGCCATGGTCAGGGAAAAGTCAGGGAATTTTCTAAAACGTGAGAGAAAATCTTTGATATTGTCAGAGTCAGTGAAAAGTCAGGGAATTCTGTTTTCCGGTTTATAGTTCATAAGTTTTCATCACTATTTTGAAATGCATTTTCTTTTGGAAAAGACTAAAAGTATGCTGCAAAGCAAGTAAAGTGATCAGTTTGACACTCTACGTTTGACACATGTAGTAGTTGTGGTCAGTGGTTTTCGTTGTGAATGCTTTCTTCCAAATTCCTTCTTCCTCTTTCTGTGAAAAACCGAAAGAGGTTGAAAATGAAGAGAAAACTATTGATGGCCTGCAAAAAAGCTTAAGTGAAGGTAAACATGGTTTGTTTCTCATTAATAAAAGGTCGTTGAAAACTGTTTAAATTTTAGTGAAAAGTGCGGGAAAAGTCTGGGAATTTTTAACTTTCTGATGAGTGGCAACCCTGTACATGTATTATTTTACTGCCCTAATGCATTAACAGTGAAACCTCTCCCTTGGGACATCTCTGCAAATAATTCCAGTTTAAGTTCATACACAGTAATTCTTTTAAAAAAGTTTTGCTTTTCAGACCTCCTCTTCCTTAAAGAGTTTTTACTGACCCTACAGCGCATGATGGGTATGGTTTTGTTTTTGACCCTCACATTATTGCTTCCTTACCAAAAAAAATTATGTATTTTTATCACAGGAAGAAACAGGAATCACCTTGAACACTGTTGATAGCGTGGAAAGCTTTATTGGAGAAATTAACAATGGACACTGGGACACAGTGTTACAAGCTATTCAACCTCTTAAATTACCAGACAAGAAACTTATTGACTTGTATGAACAGGTATATATGGCTTCTTTATGATATTTTCCTTAATGGAAAGCCTTTTTGTAAAGTGTAATGAAAAGGAGTTATAATATTAATACCAACCTGCACAGATATTATGCGTTATTACGTGTAGTTATTTCTACTATGATAGAACCTCAATAACTTGAACTTGGATGACTCGAATTCCTTGCCAACCCAAACTAAACTTCCTTTCCTTTGATCACAATGTCACTGAAATGTGCCCCGATAACTCTAATTCCCCAGTTATTGGAACTTTATTTTGTTTCCCTTGAGAGTTTGAGTTACTGGGGTTCTACTGTAATTGTAATTTTTACTCCTCTTAAATCAGTCAGTTGCATATGTGTTACAGATGAATTAGGGCTAGGAGACAAAGGAAATTGAGAATCAACCAAGGTGAAAGAATTTTAACCTGAATTTGATTTTGACCTGTAACATGTTCATTGGGGGGTCCAGACCTTCAGGTAAAGGGGTGGGGAGAGACGGTCATTGAGCCCCTGATATAAGGGAGGGAGGCCTGGGCTCACGTCAGGCCTCAGTTTGGTCTAAAAATAAGTTGGGCGGGGGGCAGGGGTCCTGGGTTCCCTGGACTACTCTTCTGGATCCACCACCCATATACATACATGTACTCTCTTACATGGACATATTATTTACAAGTACATTTAGTGTGATTTACTGCAAGTATGGGGAAGGCATTGTAACAAACTATGCTTTATGAGAATGACTGCGGCGTGAATACTGGCTAATTTAGCCTTTCTCAACTGGTTCATTATTCAACTGCCCTTGATTGCTTGCATGGGTCTGTTGCACTGATGTTATCATCTTGTACAGTGAAAAAATATATTACATGTACTTTTATCTTGCACATAATTTTTATCAGATTGTATTGGAGTTGATTGAGCTGCGTGAATTGGGAGCTGCAAGGTCATTGTTACGTCAAACAGATCCAATGATCATGTTGAAGCAGCAGCAACCTGATCGATATCTCCATCTAGAGAACATGCTGGCCCGTTCATACTTTGATCCCAGGGAGGCAAGTAAAATGAATTAATATGCTTTGAGACTGAAATTCATCTGACAATATATCGTTGAAGAAACACCGCAAGTACTTAAAAGTGATCATAGTTCTTCTCAGGGCATTTAACATCTAAAGAACAGATGTAACTTTTCATTGACTATTTGGAACATACATTTACACTGTGCATGGACACTGTAGCTCTTTTTGATTTTGTGATCATAATTTAAACTTGTAGGCGTATCCAGAAGGTGGCAGTAAAGAGCGCAGAAGGGCAGCCATTGCACAAGGTTATTATAAGTAACATTAACAATAATTTACATGACTGTATGTAATATTAGAAACCTGAATAAATTATATTGTGACAATGATATCATTGTTGTTTTTTCACAGTGCACATTTCTTTTCATTTGCATAAGCTGTCTTCTACACTGTAGTACTTTTACTGTGGAAAAAATAAATAACGTTATTGTAGGCTGTAGTTTTAAAAGGACTAAATTGACGTACAATGCAAGGAAGCATACATCTTTGTTTAGTACAAAAAATTTATAATTGTCTATCTTGTATGTGTTTGATCTTTTTATCTCTAGTGTGTATTGTATGTAACCAAAATTCTTTTCCATGGCAATATTTTATATTAGTAACATTTTAGTGCAGTAAAGATGTGTTTTAAAAAGAAACCAACAGGTGTGTGAAAATACAGGTGTGTTGTTAAAGATTGTGGTAAAATGTGAGCCAGCTGCTGATGTGTGTCTGGTAGTGGGGTCACCTTTTAAAGGCATCGGCAGAAAACAGAGTCCTGAGTATACATGTACATGCTTTTACATTATCTGACAGCTCTCTCAGGAGAGGTCTCTGTGGTTCCTCCATCCCGTTTACTGGCCTTACTGAGTCAGGCACTCAAATGGCAGCAGTACCAAGGTCTCCTCCCTCCTGGAACAACCATTGATGTTTTCCGTGGTAAGGCGGCAGTTAAGGATGAAGAGGAAGAGAGATATCCTACACAACTTAACAGAACTATCAAAGTAAGTGTTACACCTATTACATCCTGACCTATTTTCCCAACGGAACACTGTCAGTAGTAATTACATGTAAGTACTACTATTTTTACTTTCCTGATTCCCAGCCTTATTCTTCTTAGAATTGATAAAGTGACCCTAAACAACTTTCCACCCTTTTAATATTTTCGTTTTTGGATCGACTTTTTGAACACAGCTAAAAAAAATTTCGTGAGATTTTTGTACAAGTTGTACTTTGTTATTCACTGTCAGCTGCACAATGTCAACAACAGCATGTTATTGGCTTAACCCTTTAAGCCTCAATATCCACATATAAATTCTCCAAACTGATCTCTATACATTTCCTTCAAGAATAAGTTGAGAGAATTTGATAAAAGATGAGAGCATTGTCTCTTACGTGATCATTTTGTTAATTCTCATAACCTTATCTCTTGACATTATATGGATATTGTTAGGAGAAAATTGATGTTGGTCACTATTGAGACTTAAAGGGTTAATGCTGTCCTATCAGTGATCCTCAGTAAAAGGATACAGTGTATGGTGCCCAAAACCATTTTTTAAAAATTTACACAATTCTTTATTTTTCACAGTTTGGAGCCAAATCCCACCCAGAATGTGTCAAGTTTTCTCCTGATGGCCAGTACCTAGTCACAGGAAGTGTAGATGGTTTTATTGAAGTGTGGAACTTCACAACTGGGAAGATCAGAAAAGATCTTAAGTACCAAGCTCAAGATAATTTCATGATGATGGATGATTCTGTCCTATGTTTGGCATTTAGTAGAGACAGTGAAATGTTAGCTTCTGGAGGACAGGATGGAAAGTTAAAGGTACTTGAGTCACAAAACACATGTTTGTTTACACATGACTTTGGTACTGAGTGTCTTAAATGTAGACAACACACGAGAAGTGCTTTAAATACAGGTACTTACTTTATGATAATTATATGTAGCATAGAGGCGGAGAAAAGATATATTCCAGCAGTTACAGTTTGGGAGGAACAACTTAGAACACTAGATTATGACTTTCATTTCACAGGCTTTCAGCTTCTTACTAGTCATGTGATGTTGTTTCTGGGTTGAAATGAAATTTACCCTCTTAGTTGTTGCAAGTATTGTTCGTACCACTGTTGGACCCAAAAAGGATAATAAAGAACTTTTTTGAACAAGGCAATTTTAACTTTTTGGAGTTAAAAAAAAGGATTTTTGAGATAGGTTGTGAAATTGCAAGACTCCAAGACAAAGTTGTGAGAGTTTGCAAGTCTTTATGGCTTTGATGCAGTGTTCATGGAGAAATTAAGATAACAAACTAAAATTTTGCTATTGTAGTGCGGTATTTTGTCTGTGTTTATAAATTAATAGTAGGGCATCCCTTTGAGGATAGAAAGCTTTTACATGACGTACATGTAACTGTATGCAAAATGCTCTACGATGTCACTTATCAAGTGCGCATATTACAATCAGGTGCAGCAAAGCAAGATGGGAAATTCTTTTTGATGCATTCACTTATAAACAACATACATGTACAATCAAGATGTATGTCCTAACTTGGTCTCTTTTTAACCAAATCATGGTTTCAAGCAGGTGCGAGCACATCCCAAAACTGCAGTCACTACCGTTTACATGATGTGTAAAATTACGTTGTCACAGGTTTGGAAGTTACAAACTGGACAGTGTTTGAGACGGTTCGAGAAGGCCCATGCAAAAGGTGTAACATGCGTAACATTCTCCCGTGATGCCAGCCAGCTTTTGAGTGGCTCCTTTGATATGACAATAAGGTAGTTTGTGACACTTTGTTTTCTTCATTCTTACTCATGACCAACAATAAAAAATAGTATATGAGTTGTCTGTAATGTGAGTCATCTGCAATTATCATGTCAAAATAAGAACTGACCTCTTTTAAATTACTTGTATCTACGTATTGAGTGAGTTAATTATTATAATAAAATAATATCCAGTTGAACTTCTCTAAGTTTTCCACGTTGAGTCCTGAAAGATGGGCAAATGCAGTGTTGTAGAGAAAGAAGCCATTAATTTGTTGAGGTTCAACAGTATAAAATTGTATAGTCTGATTAACGTGCATGTACTGTCAGTTTTCTAATTTTTGTGGAACATTCATGTTCATGTGCTGTAGTTATCCTGCAAACTTCAGGTTTGATTCTTACATGATCTTTTTTCTTTGTTCCAGAATGCATGGCCTTAAGTCTGGGAAGACACTAAAGGAATTTCGAGGACATACATCTTTTGTAAATGATGCTATTTTTACAATGGATGCTCATAACATCATCAGTGCTAGTAGTGATGGAACAGTTAAGGTACATGATGTACAAAAATATTACTCAATGATTTTTTTACATTGTAAAACCAAAATCAACATTACTAACCTGAGATCAGGCTCAATTTTCATTTTGCTTTGTAATAACATTCCGGCGAGCAAGGCGAAACTCAGGTTAACATTACATGTGTATTTACACAATCTGTAAAATACCTAAATATTTTGCTTATTTTCAATGCACACAAAACTAAGCAAATTTTGGCTTGTGGCGATTTTGGAGCAAGAAAACATACCATTAAAAATTTCCCCAATGATTTCCACTTTTTGGCTGAAATCATGTAATGCCAAAAATGTCCACTTTCCTGGCAGTTTCTTGTCATCCTACATGTATAATGTCTTACATACATGTTCAAAACAATATGTTTCTTTAGACAATCAGTGAAACCTGCTTAATGATTTCAGATTTTGCGTGTGCTACACATTTTCTCACTGGAATCAAAGTTATAGTTATATTGCTAAGGGAAAGTATTTCTGAGGGGCACGCGAAAGTATATTGTTTGTTAATTTTTGTCTTATTTTCAGCTTTGGAATATCAAAACAACTGAATGTCTTCACACTTTCAAGCCATCAGTAGGTAGTGTGGCGACAGACATCACAGTCAATTCTGTACATGTTATGCCAAGAAACCCAGAACAGTTTGTGGTGTGTAACAGAACAAGCACCGTACTTGTCATGAACATGCAGGGACAGGTTAGATTTATTTATAAGTTGACACTTTTTTGGCAAAGACAGCATAGGCCTCTAGTCTTAAGTCTGCTAACAAGCTCTCCATTTCTCAGGCGTGACTTCTTGTGGCTCCCCTAAAAGGAGAGCCAGCTGCTGGCGGGTCATCTAGTCTCTCTCTGCCCACACCTAGGGTACATGAATGTGCAGAAAGATACCTGACATATCAGACTACTGTGTAGTAGAGCAAATAAAACATGCCTGGAACCATAGTTATTAAAGTGGAATGGTTATGAAACCCTTTAGACTCTTTGTTTGTTTTGTTTGCTTTTTTTATCTGACTGTGCACAACGTTCAGTAGCATTCCTATCATTTTGAACTTACTGACCAATAGAAACATCATGTTAATTTATTCCGTTACAATCTGTGAAGGATTGCTCATGGTCAGGGAGCTTCCAACATAAACTACAGCACCGTTGTTTTCTCTTTTATGTTTGCTGGCTTTCATAACCAGTCTCCTTGACTAACTATGCTGGAACACTGTGACACAATGCATATAGCCTGCGAAAAGCGGATGTATTTGCGGTCGTCGCTTCTCTTCCTCGGAGGGAGAGAAGCGATGTCTGGAAATATGTCTGCTGTTTGCAGGCTTCAATGGATAGGGCCTGGCTGCCATTAGCTAGTCTCCTGTACTTTTCAGCTTGTACATGTATATAAAAATAAAATTTGTCTTTTCAAGTGAAAAGTGCCCAGTGATTCTGTAGAGATTGATTTGATAAAGAGTTTGGCTGGGCTGCTGGGACTCAAGATGCTAGGTTAAGGAGGTGATCTTTGAATGCCAAGGAATAGATAATCATACTGAGTCATCATTGTTGAAAAGATAACTTTAATAAAAAATAGGGGACATGTTTTGACGTTGGTCAATTTGTTGTTTAGATTGTGCGAAGCTTCACAAGTGGTAAGAGAGATGGTGGTGACTTTGTATGCTGCACCCTCTCTCCCAGAGGAGAATGGATCTACTGTGTAGGGGAGGACATGGTCATGTATTGTTTTAGTACCATGACAGGAAAACTAGAACAATCCTTACAGGTATGCACTATTTATTTTCTTAAGCTGATCCTGAGTGAGGCACCCAGCAACCAGCAAATAGCCTGACTTATTGAAAAAAAAAATCATACATGTAGTGTCATCTTTGTCTGTCCACTTTGATCACCTGTAACATCAAGTGAACTCAGCTGTAACAGGTGTGACGGGTTAAGGCCCTCAATGTCAGCTCTGTTGTAGAAGCTCTAACTTCAAGCTACATGTGCATGTGATCCAACCATGCCCCCTTTTTTACATGAAAAGTGTATCCATAGCTCCTACAGATTTTAAATTGGGCAAGGGTTGTGAGACAGGACCTACAGTTTATCTTCCTTATCCAAGAACAGCTTTTTCAGTTTTTTTATGACCCCAAGTATTGGCCAAGGTTTGCGCAGCAGACTAGGACTCATCCAATTGAGCACGGTAATGAGTATGACAAAAAGCCCTACTTTTAGCTGGTTTCAAAATGGCATCAAACTTGTGCAAATTATTTATGTCTTTCCCCTTTTCCTGACAAATCAAATGTTTATGTTCTGCAAGTTCTTATAACTTTTTCTGTATTTTTCCTGCAATTTACATTAGGTTCATGACAAGGATGTGATTGGTGTTGTACATCACCCACATAATAATCTTATATCAACATACAGTGAAGACGGACAGCTTAAATTGTGGCAGCCATAGTGATCCATGATAAAGAATAACACCATGGATGAAGAAAGAGCATCTCCAAGGAGGCTTCCTGAGGCTCTCTTTAGAGCATTTTTCTACATTTTTTCCTTAGAAGCTAGGTTACAAGAAAGGCCATTGGGACTGATTATTTGATCTTGTACAATGTACAAAATGTAGTAGAGAGGACATTGATGCATTATCATTGTTTAAAGAGATTTCGAACTTTTCGTAAGGCTCTGTAAATAAATAAATTTTTTAAACTAGAAACTTGATTTTAGTTCCTGTTTTGAGCTGGCTTTTTTCTACCATCTACCTTTTCTGTTTGCAGGTATTTCTATTACAATTTATATTGTGAAAAGCATGTTGCTCGAGACATAATTGAAGGAGGGGATCTGGCTTCGCTTTAATATGGTTCTTGCTCACCACTGAATCACAAGAAAGTAATACCTGTTTTAGAGAATAGAGTTTTGGGCAAATAATACTGTCCTGAAAAATTGTTACTTTTTTCATTCTTTTATGTGATATGCACCTGCTTTGCCCAGGGTTTTTCTAATGGCAGGTGCTTTTAGTTCTGTTGATTAAAAATAAAATTGATGTGGAGTTTGAAGCCTGGAAGAAAACGGAAGAAAGCGTAATTATTTTTGGCTGCATTTCAAATATAGGTTTGTACAGATTTTTGATCCAAAATTCAAGACTTTTTCCAGACTCAAGTTTATCAAATAGATGATCAATAGAGACCTTAAAAAATGCAGGAACAAAGCCTTTTCCATGACGTGCAGGTGAGATTTGATAAGATTTGACCAACAAGAAAAAACTTTCACTTGTGAGGCACTTCTCTTTCAAAAAAAAAAGAAAAGAATTTTTACCCTTTTTTCAAACCTCTATTTTCCAGACTTTTTCCAGGTCTGGAAAATTGCTGGGCAAATTCCTAGACTTTTTCAAGAATTTAAGACTCTGTACAAACCCTGAAGAATGGACAAAAAAGCAAGCTTTATGAGCTAGTGCATACAGCCATTGAAAACAGCAAGTAATGGTAAACTACTGTAGTTTATTGTTTTAAAAATGTTGCTTTTAATACTTCCTATAACTTTGTTCCTTAGTTAAGACGCCTCCTTCTCTCTCCGTTAGGAATTTTCCATGACTTGCTCTGTTGGGGGGAAGGAGAGGAAGGTGGGGGGGGGGGGGGGGTGGTATTGATGTTTCTAAGTGTGATTCTAGCTCTGTTAGAAATACAAATAAATGAACGTTCATACTAGAACTACGTTTGTTACATGTAATAGCCCACCGGGGGCTCACTGACTTTTGCGAGATAGATAGTAGGTAGACTAGTTCTTTGTTTCAGTGAATGGCACACTTGAATACCAAGAATTGTCTCTATGATACACATTATGTCTGCCTGGCAGAACAGTAGTTAAGTGATAACAACCCGGTGTCAAAACACGAAAATTTCTTACGATGTCTATAAATTAATGACACATTTAAGGGAAACATTTTACACATAATTACTTGATTTGCTTTACTCTGGCTAAAAGGCTCCATAAAACAGATCAAATTCTTCAGTGTTTAAGTGCAGGATTTTAAGGCTCGACATTGACTCAATTTATAGCTATTAAAAATCTAAATTGACTTTGTGATGTAGCGCAGCCAAGAAATCATTTATCTGCCTCCTTTTTTTGTTACTATTGCTTTACTTTTACCATTTTAAGCCTTTCTTCCTTGTCATGCAAAAAAAAAAGAAAAAAAAAATAGGAGTCACTGACAGCTACATTGTATGATAATGCCCCCTTAAAGAACAAATTAATTTAAACTATTGCAAAACTTACCAATTATTGCCACACACCCCAAACATTTTATTTCCTTTTCACCTATTTACTGCTAAATATACTAACCAAAATCCTACACTATAATTATTATTCTTTATAAGAGAAGGATAGTAACAAATGTTTTTGAATATAGAAAACACATTAGACTGACTGGAAAGAAAGTGTCAAAACTTGCTAGGTGCTTACAGGGTTTGTACAGATTTTTGGGTCCAAAATTCAAGACTTTTTCCACACCTTTTTCCAAAACAAGAATTTCTAAAGGTTATCAAATAGGTCATCAATATGGCCCTTAAAAAAAGCAGAACAAAGCTTTTTTCATGATGCACTGCAAACGTACAAGGTCAAGATTGAATAAGATTTGACCAAAACAATAAGCAATGTTGTAGCTTTGAAAAAACACTCTATTATCCAGACTTTTTCAAGAATTCAAGACTCTGTACAATCCCTGTGTTAAGAGAAATAGTTTTCAAAACAAGCTTAACATATGCTAACATTGTAGGAAATGCTTCAGCTACATGTACAAAATAATACATTGTAACTTCTACAATGAACAATAATCAGGACAACTACTCTAGCTGTCTTATTTATGGCCAAAAGAAAACTGTCTGGGCTCTGTTAATTAACAGCAGCTATGAGTGCAAAGCGGATGATCATAGAGACAACGATGATAGTAATTCCAATGCCAATTGTCATGTTAGCCAATCGTCTGGTTTCCATACTCAATTGATTGGCTGTGACCATGTCTCCACGGTTAATGGCATGTCGAGTCTATAAAAAAAGCAAAGAATCAATGCCATTTACCTCATTTTTAAGCTACACTTCTTGCTGGTGACTAAATAAAAGATTTCAGCTGCCAGATAGCAAAAAGTGGTCGCCAATTTTTTTTTCTTTTATGACATGCAGAAGTGAACATTTTAGACATTTATTATACATTTTTTATCCTCATTCAAAAGCATATAATCTCATTTAAATGTAAAGTAGGTTTTATTTCAATGAATTATACCCATTTGGAGAGAAATAGGACCTCTTTTACCCACTCTGTTTCTAAAATACCCCAGCCCTTGTTCATCACCTTAGAAATTTTGCAAAGTTTGCACAACACGCAGGAAATGCCACATTCAATAGCAAATTAATGTCAAGCAAAGTACTTACATATTATATGTATATAATACAGTGTACATGCGCAAGGTAATGCAGCCTGAGGTAACTCAGTGTTCTCCCTAAATTTTACCTTGGCAAATAAGAGACCATTCCTGACCAGTAAGACAAAAAATATATGCAAGAGGTGCGCTTTCCTGGAAAGGAAGTGGGGTGAGGGACAAGACCCCGACCTCACTGACAAAATTTGTAGGAGCTAAGTTAACTTCTCTGAAACATTGATATCATTCTGTTATTTTAAGACCTATTTTGAGGTAATCCACTGTTGTAAGTTATCCACCTTCTGATCTAAAGTTAAAAATTTGCAACAAAATTATTTTAAAATTATTTACTTTTTAAAGAGCCACTGGGCTTAAAGATTTTTATTAA
The DNA here is from genome assembly GCA_964035705.1 of Porites rus. Classification (NCBI taxonomy): domain Eukaryota; kingdom Metazoa; phylum Cnidaria; class Anthozoa; order Scleractinia; family Poritidae; genus Porites; species Porites rus. The sequence continues at coordinate 46,296,938 of OZ037996.1, read as the reverse complement.
ATGAAGTCAGCAGTATACCTTTTTCCCTTCAAACTGATAGTTTAAATCTTTAGATAACAATTCTAAATGTGTAGTTCCCATAATTTTATCCCGTCTTAAATGTTCTCTTTCCATAACGCATGGCCCATATAAGAAAGAAGATCATATGAGTTTTTTTTTAAAAACAACTTGTACAATTGTAGTGAAACCCTTAAGCGGTTGCAGGTGGTAATAACTAGTTCCTGCAAGCGGTAAATTTTACTAGTTACTGCCTGATAAGGAGAACACTGTTAACTGCCGTAAACAGTACGGCAGCCACAAAAACTGCTATATGGGAACTGAAGTGTACAATGTGTATGTATGTGTATGTACACATTTCTGGTATTCCAAGCCAGACCAAGCCAATCCACCAGCATTTAGTTCTACTACTAATTAATACACTAATTAAGTCATATAATTGACATTCATGTCACTGACTGTACTTGATCCAGACTATAAAATAGCAATGGTAGTCTGCAGTCAGCATGTTGCATTGTTATTAATTCACATGAGAATTTCTGAATCAATATTTGTTACCTCATTAGATTTCATAATGGCACAAATTCCTGTTGGCCAGAAACAAAACAAACAGGCAAACCAAGACAGGCCACAATAGTCTGGTGGTGCTATCTGTGGAGCCAAGATAACACTGGGTCCTCCAGCCTGTGTGTGCAGAAAGAAAGAAAGGAGTAAGCGATTAATCACTAATATTGATTTGTGTCAAATATTGAATGTATTATATGTATTTGCCCTGAAAAACCACATACAACATAAACATATACAGTAACATAAAAGTAGTGACGAAAAACAAAAATTACATCAACTTAAGGATCCATTACACCTTTACCTTTTCACCAAAATTATCTGAATTAAAATCCCTGCACCATTTAATAGTGCATGCTGAACCAAAATACCTGGGTTCACAAAATCAATAATTAAAGAATTAAAGTACAATTGAAATCACTAAAATACACTTTACATGTATACGAACTAGTCTTAATGAGAGTGCAGCTTTACTTCTTACCACAACAGTTACAGAGGAATGTTGAGTTGTCATTGGGGGTGCTTGATACCCAGGCTGATAACCCGGCTGGTAACCTGGCTGAGCTGGATAAGCAGGTTGTCCAGGATATGGCTGGTAGCCTTGCTGATACGGATTGGGCATGGGTGCCCCAGGGTAACCAGGCTGAGGTGGGTATGCTGCTTTTTCCTGTGGTGCTCCTCCCACTGGAGCCTCAGTAACCGGGGGTTGTGGCTGTTGCCATCCATATCCCTGAACAGGAGGTGGGTACTGGGGCTGAGAAGCTTGATCCCCAGGACCAGGGTAGGGTGGAGGTGCATACGGTGGAGGCTTGGCATCTTTATGCAAGAGAGCAATTATCAGACACAATTAAATGTTTACAAAATAATTTACTGCACTTTTCAAAAACATAGGAATTCTGAAGTATGAGTTCAAAAGGTCATGGGCCATGATTTGAGGTTGGTGGATTTTGATCCTTTTCGTGTTACTGTGCTTCAAAGTTCAGGGTAGCCGGGTAGGGGTATCCCCTACCAAGAGGAGAAGTAAGGTGACTCCTTCCCTCCACTAGCCTACGGCTCACCTATGGGCAGGGTGTAGTACCTGGTCAGCCCCCCGATCAGGGTTACGTGAAGTCATGGGAGTGGGTGATGGATGTTGTTCAGGAGGCACCTGATGTCATAATCCACAGTGTTGGCTCCCATAACTGGCACCAGGCATAAGATCCTTCTACTTTGGACACTGGCTGGGGCTACCTATCTTGTAAAGATACCTCCCAGGAAAGAAAGACTCAAGAGCCTACTTTCTGAAACAACCAGTCCCAACAATCTGAGACTGATAACAGCGGAAACAAAAGTTGTTTCCACTGTGCAGTCGAAGATGCAACATCCATCAGGATAAGCCATAGATGATGATGCTTCAAAATTTGTTGCTTGTGATTATAGTAATTGATTGACAGCAGTGAAAAACAAAATGCATGCATGTAAGCTGAGTTTTGTATTTCAGATAGACTTTGGTGTGTTATCGAAAAGCACAGTAATTTTCTAAACAAATATGAGCAATTTGAAAGTAGAATCTAACACAAGCCGGTACTCTAGCAGTACCCGCTGGCCCCCGATGCCCAACTTTTATTCCCAGATGACTAGAAAATCTTAGTGTTTGCAAACAAATGCTGGGCATTCTGGGTTTGTGCCAGACTCCATTCAGTTTTTTTAGTGCACAGCCTTGTAGCAGTTTATCAGAAACCACTTCTAGAGCACTTTTTCCATTCAACCCAACAACAGCAGCTCATTTACATTTCTTTAGTGCCACTAGAGTGACTGTAAAACCACATCTACGTGTATTACCCCTTTTACCATGCATGCATAGACTTACAGTCCTGTATTTGCATTGCACACACTGTCATTAATTCTTGTACATTTGAGCCTCTGTATGGATATTTCTGACAAATTCAAAATTGCAACGATCACTATTGATGCAGCAATGATCTAAC